>CM038003.1:3370798-3777487 GCA_021234005.1 Nephelium lappaceum
CTATTATCGCTAGCAAACAGTGCATTATCAGGACCTATTCCTTCAACTATCTTCAACCTTTCTTCTCTAACTAGTTTGGACTTTGCAAATAATAGCTTGACGGGTCATCTGTCTAACATTGGTCAAAATCTTCTTGCTTTGAAAGGACTACACATGTCTGACAATCAATTCACTGGTGGAATACCACAAAATTTGTGGCGATGTAGGAATCTTCAAATTGTTTCATTGTCTTATAATCAATTTGGAGGAAGAATACCAAATGATATTGGGAACTTGACCATGCTAGAAGAACTATATCTTGGCCATAACAACTTAGCAGGTACACTATAAATCTCTCTCCTAGTATGTTTAAATATATTTTTTATTGTTTATAATCAAGTACACAGAGTGAATCGATAACAAATAAGTGTCTCATTTCTTATAAGGTGTCTTGTTAAGCATGTTTGTTATATTGGTTTGAACACTAAAATTATGCTTCTGGGCAATGCTTGATTCGCATAGACACTAAAACATGATCTAACACATTATTTAAATTGATAACAATAGTAGAGCACAACTTGTTTCACATGTTGTCCCACTATATAAATAAATATATATATATATATGTATAGATATTATCTTCTCAATATGAATTGATGTTATCATCGTCAATTTCAAGATCTAATATGACAAAGTCAATTATTTAATGGTTTATATTCTTGAACCAGATAATAATAAGATCAAATCAAACTTATAAAATAATAACTAATATATAGTCAATTATATATATATAGTTTTGTGTGTGTGAAATAAACATTTTATGTAGTTTTGCATTTGTTTGTATTTAACACATTATTAAAATTAAAAGTTTTATTTTATAATTTTTTGCAATTTCAATATAATATGATAATAATTTCAAAAATTATATAATAAGATAAAGTGAGCATCCATATAAAGACAAGGACATAAAAAAAGTAATAAATTAAATAATTTAATTAAAAAAGAAGTGGAAATGTTCAAACCGTAAATGTAGAATATGTATATATGTATTTATACATATATATATGCATATATAGTCTATAATAAGATTAAATTTGATGATGTAAGAAAATATTAGGGGTTTCAAATAATGTTTTCTTTAATTGGCTATTGACTATTATATCGTAATGAGTTTCAAATAATGATTTTTTAATATATATATATATATTAATGGCTATTGACTATATTGTATTCTAAGTTATACTTATGATTGTCGTGGTGGATATTTAAAAAGTAAATTACATTATCAAAATTTTATTTAAAATAATTTATGTTGAATTATTTATTAAAAATATTATTAAGTTATCAATAAAATATATTAAAATATCAAGGGTTTATATCTTGGATTCAACCATCTCGAAGGTATGGTGTGAAGTAGCCTAGACGTATATTATGGACAAATTGGCATAAAAATTTTTTTCTACTTTTGTTAAATGATGAAAAAAAAAAATTGTTTACACATATTGATTTAATTAATTTGCAGGGCAAATTCCACAAGAACTGGGCAATCTTGCAAACTTGAAACTATTATCGCTAACAAACAATGCATTATTAGGGCCTATTCCTTCAACTATCTTCAACCTTTCTTCTTTAACTAGTTTGGACTTTTCAAATAATAATTTGACGGGTCACCTGTCTGACATTGGTCAAAATCTTCCTGCTTTGAAAGGACTATACATGTCTTACAATCAATTCACCGGTGGAATCCCACACAATTTGTGGCGATGTAGGAATCTTCAAATTGTTTCATTGTCTTGTAATCAATTTGGAGGAAGAATACCAAATGATATTGGGAACTTGACCATGCTAGAAGAACTATATCTTGGCTATAACAACTTAGCAGGTACACTATAAATCTCTCTCCTAGTATGTTTATTTATTTATTTTTTTCTGTTGTTTATAATTCAATAAACAGAGTGAATCGATCATACATGAGTGTCGCATTTCTTATAAGGTGTCTATTAAACATGTTTGTTATATTGGCTTGAACACTAAAATTAGGTTACTAGACAATGCTTGTTTCACTTAAAAAAAAATTAGTCCAATTATTCAATCGTCTATCATTTGATGTGACACTAAAACATGTTCTAACACATTATTTAAATTGATAACTATAATAGAGCACAACTTATTTCACATGTTGTCCCACTATATATATATTATCTTCTCAATTCGAATTGATGTTATTATTATCAGTTTCAAGATACTAATATGACAAAGCCAATTATCTAATAGTCTATAATCTTAAAATGGATAATAATAAGATCACCTCGAATATATATATATATAGTTTTGTGTATGTGAGAAAAAAAATATGTGTACTTTTGTGTGTGTATTTAACATATTATTAAAGTTAAAAGTTTTATTTTATAATTTTTTGCAATTCCAATATAACATGATAATAATTTTAAAAATTATATAATAAGACAGTGAGTATCCAAATAAAGACAAGGGTATAAAAAAGTAACAAATTAAATGATTTAATTAAAAAAGAAGTGGAAATGTACAAGCTGTAAATGTAGAATATATATATGTATGTATTGTCTATAATAAGATTAAATTTGATGATGTAAGAAAATATTAGGGGTTTCAAATAATGTTTTCTTTAATTGGCTATTGACTATAGTGTAATGCGTTTCAAATAATGATTTTCTTTTTTTTTTCTAAAAAAAATTAATAGCTATTGACTATATTGTATTCTAGATTATACTTATGATTGCCGTGGTGGATTTTTAAAAAATAAATTACATTATCAAAATATTATTTAACATAATTTATCTGGAATTATTTATTAAAATATTATTAAGTTATCACATAAAATATATTAAAATTAAATATGAACCTAGATGGAATAAATATAGTTTTAGCATAGTGCATAATATAGTGTGATACACAATCCAAATGCAGAACAAAACTAGATATAACTCAATTCAGTTCAATATGGTTTAGTCTCATGCTATCAACTTCAATAAAATACAGTACTTTAAACATGACTAATTATTGTCTATAAAGGGGAGTATTGCATTTTCTTTTTTTCTTTTTTTATCGGTTTTTGATAAAATTCATAATTTCGTAATTCACCTCACACATTTCCAGGTGAGATACCATATGAAATCAGTAATTTTCGTCATCTAAAGGTTTTGGGGCTTTCAATGAGCAACCTATCCGGCGAAATCCCAGCTGCAATCTTCAACATATCAACGTTGACTCATCTTTCACTTGTTGGTAATAGATTCTCAGGAAGTCTTCCGTCAGACATAGATGTTAAGCTTCCAAACGTTCAGCTACTTGAGTTGGCGGTAAATTATTTTAGCGGGACAATTCCCAGTTCTATTGCCAATATTTCCAAGCTCTCTTCTCTAGATTTGGGATTTAACTCATTTTCAGGCTTTATTCCTAGCGGAATTGGTAATTTAAGAAGCCTGACGTTCCTCAGCTTGGCTAATAATTATTTGACAGCAACTTCAGATATGAGCTTTCTTTCTTCTTTGGCAAATTGCAAAAGTTTACGAGATTTAGAGTTAGCGGAGAATCCACTAAACGGCATCCTTCCAAGTTCCATAGGAAATCTTTCAATTTCTATAGAATATTTCACGATGTATGAATGCAACATTACTGGTGACATTCCAGAAGAAATTGGCAACTTACACAACTTGATGGCGTTACGCTTGGCGAACAACCAATTGACTGGACGTATTCCTGTTACCCTCAAAAGATTGCAGAAACTCCAAGGTGTTTATCTCGAAAATAATAAACTAGAAGGATCCATCCCAAATGATCTTTGTCATTTAAATAATTTGGCTGAGTTGTTTTTGCACAACAATAAGCTTTCTGGTTCTATCCCTCTGTGCCTGGGTAATCTCACCACTTTAAGGAGTCTCTGGTTAGGCTCCAATAAGTTATGTTCCGCAATACCCTCAACTTTGTGGAATCTTAGGGACATTTTGGGCTTAAATTTGTCATCAAATTCTCTAAATGGACCACTTCCATTAGACATTGGAAATTTGAAAGTTGCAATAATGATTGATTTATCAAGCAATAACTTATCAGGTGATATCCCTAGCAGTATTGGAGGCCTACAAAATCTACAATTTCTCTCCTTGAGATATAGTAGACTACAAGGGATGATTCCTGAATCATTGGGTTACATGACTAGCTTGGAATCTTTAGACTTGTCGAGGAATAATCTCTCCGGGGCTATTCCCAGGTCCTTGGAGAAACTCTTGTACCTCGAATATCTGAATTTGTCTTTTAATCGACTAGAAGGAGAAGTTCCTAGAGGAGGACGGTTTGCAAACTTCACAATTGAGTCATTTAGGGGGAATCAAGCATTGTGTGGTTCACCTCAATTGCAAATTCCACTATGCAGGATTAATACTCATCGGAAATCAAGGACTACTTTCATTCTACGAATTGTTTTGCTTGCAATTGCTGCATTAACAATACTTGTCTTGGCTCTCATACTTATATTCATAAAGTGTCGAGAAAGTAACACAAAACTGCCTAATCATGTTGATATTGGTATGTCACTAGCAGCAGCATGGAGAAGAATTTCTTACCAAGAACTTCTTCGAGCAACGGATGGATTTAGAGAAAGCAACCTACTTGGCATTGGGGGTTTTGGTTCAGTCTACAAAGGAAGACTTTTAGATGGAACTGAAGTTGCAATAAAAGTGTTTCATTTGCAACTTGAAAGAGTAAATAGGAGCTTTGATGTTGAATGTGAAATATTGCGTGGCACTCGACATAGGAATCTTGTAAAAGTCATTAGCAGTTGTTCAAACGAGGATTTTAAAGCCTTGGTGCTAGACTACATGCCAAATGGGAGCTTAGAGAAATGTTTGTATTCTGACAACTGCTCTTTAGATACTTTACAAAGATTGAACATAATGATAGATGTTGCATCCGCTTTGGACTACCTTCACTTTGGAAATTCAATTTCCATGGTCCATTGCGACTTAAAGCCTAGCAATGTACTACTAGATGAAAAAATGGTAGCACATTTGAGTGATTTTGGAATTGTGAAGCTCTTATCTAATGAAGAGTCAATGACACACACACAAACTCTTGCCATGATTGGTTATATGGCACCAGGTTATTCTAAATTCCCTATTTTTATTGTTTAATTTTTATGTAAGTTTTTAGTTTTATTTATTAAAGTTAACGAAACAAATTGTATTAACAGAATATGGACGAGAGGGAATAGTATCTAAAGAATGTGATGTTTACAGCTTCGGTATGATGCTAATGGAAACATTTACAAAGAAGAAGCCAACTGAAGATATGTTTGTTAGGGAAATGAGCTTGAGAAGTTGGGTTAGTGAGTCGTTATATGGTTCACTTGTGGAAGTTATAGACAACAATTTGCTAAGAAGAGATGACAAAGATTGGTTCGTTAAGCAACAATGTGTCTTATCTATCTTAAGTTTGGCCATAGATTGTACCGCAGATTTACCACAAAATAGAGCCAACATGAAAAATATTTTAAGCAGACTCATAAAAGTTAGAGAGAAGTTGTTAATTGTTAACCCAACAGCAGCTTAGCTTAGTAGCTTAACTCTTTCTACTGGTGTGGCACTGCTGGATGCTTTTGATCAATCTCCAAATTGTCTACAAGTACATCCGTGGAAATTCTCTCAACTTCTGAAGCAAAGTGTTGAGTCCACCGGCCTGGATGCTGCTCTTTTGCCTTACGAAAGGGAGATGCTAGCTCTTCTTGTCTTCCAATGGGTAAGAACTTCTCTTCTTGGGCATGATGAACTTCTATCTTTTGTGTACCATGCATGTTGTTGAAGCAAAGTTGTCTATGGTTATTAAATCTAACGATCAATTGGAATTTCTTTATGATTGAAAATCACTTTGGATAAAGTACAACTCTTGTTACATGGGTTACTCTCTTCTTTCAACTTGCTCTTTGAATGTTCCTTGAAGGTTTCTCTCCTCTTGGCATAGATGTTTGCACTACTTTTCGCTTATCAAAACTTATGTTATCGTATTGATTGCCAAGGTAATCAAACCGCAAATTATTTAAGGTCTATCAACTTTTCTCTTTTTCAAGATGTTTGGTGGGTTTATTTGTTTAGAGTCTTGTAATTCTTTTGTTTATAGGGATATATCTCCCTTACCTTTCAACCATTTCGTTTGACCTTGGGGTTTTGGTTTATATCCCCATTTTCTGTTTTGTTTGTTTTTCTTTTGATAAAAGTTATCATCTTGAAGGGTTATAGGCATGGGAAGAGATGTTTTGCGATTCCAACCTAGCTAGCATGCCTTAATCTTCTCCCATGCTTTTCTTCTCTTCATTGATGCAATTGATATATAAAAAGTATCAACTCCAAACTTAATAACTGTTTTAATGTTTATTGCCATGGACTACAAGGGAAAATTCCCCATGAGAAATAATGTAATTTCTTCAACCTAAGCAACATAAATGATATAATAGCTAAGCACCTACAAACCAGTGAAAAATAAATAAGCCGCACAAGGCAAGAAGTAGAGTATTACATGAAAGTATGTATTAACATAGAAAATAAGATCTAGTATTAACCTCATTCATTGTAAGATAATTATTTTAATGGACAAAGATCTCTCCTAAGCTATACTTTTTCTAAGCTTTTAAGACATGTGGCACTTAATAAATTGTACGGCCATGATTCATTCTTCATTAATTTTTTATCGTTTACTTACTCTAAAACTACATCATTTGCTATGAAACACTTTCTTTAGAAGCCCAGAAATTCACACACGCTAGAAAATTCAAGCCAAAGCTAAAACTACCAAGTTTTTAAGGCTAGAATGATTTTGACTCACACAAGGTTAGCAGTTTTATTTTTCTATTATTTTAGTTTTTCTTGACTTCTCTATTTTGTAGTGCAAATATGCAAATGTACTTTGTAATGCAAACCAAGCTCATCTAGTCGCTAGTTAGCATCAAATGTCAAGCCAAAGCTGACTACCAAGTTTTCAAGCCCCTAATCAATTTAATTAAGACAAAATTAGTAAATAGTAATTTTCTTTTTCTTATTTGTGTAATATTTTTCTTGACTTCTCTGTTTGGTAATGCAAATATGTTTTTGGCTCTATATATATATATATATATAGTGGAGGACCCAGTGGTTTATATTAGAGGAGCACTTTATAATAAAGTAAAATAAAATAAAAAATAATTAAGATAAAAACAATTATAGTTCATAAGTTTTTTTTATTTATGAAATTTATTATATAAAGAGAAAGAAAACTCTCTATGTATAATGTTAAATATACATTATGAAACTCAAACTCTGATCACGAATGTGAAAGGAAAGTGTACTAACTATTTAAACTATAAATAGAGGTGCAATTCACCCATAATTAAACATATTTTTATTTTTAAAATTTGGTCATAATAACCTCTATTACTTTTACGAGTAAAACCCATAAAAAAGCATTAAAACACTAGTGAGTTTATACATTATCACTAAAGCATAGAAATAAATTCATAACATTTAAGTTATGAACGTGATGTAAAAAAAACCTGAAAGATTGAAAAATTGAAGGAAAATTAGTCAACAGTTTATGCAAATATGATATAATTTGCAATTAAAAAAAAAAAGTTTATGATAACTAACGATAATTCTTCATAAATATAAAAAAGAAAAAAATGTTCATAGTTCATGATAGATTATAAAAGTTTTCAAAGTCAAAACACTTCAAGTGTGAAAATTTGATCGATTGGTAAGTATCTATGTTATTTGTTTTTACAACCCAAATTCGAACACCAACAAACTCATCTATACTGTTCATTACCTTCGAAAAAAATATGAGAAAGAGCACATAAGTGAGGTGTTCATTACCTTTAAAAAAAATATGAGAAAGTACACATAAGTAAGGTGTTCATTACCTTTAAAAAAATGTGAAAGAGCACATAAGTGAGGATCGAACCATAAACGCACACTGTTCATTACATGAAAAATATATATATATATATATGAGAAATAGCACAGGTGTAAAAGAGCACATAAAACCCACACACATTGTTCATTACCTTTAAAAAAAAAAGAGAGAAAGAGTACATAAGTGAGGATCGAACCATGAACGCATGCTGTTCATTACATGAAAAAAAAAAATATATATATATATATATATATGGGGGTGAACCCACCATTGGGCGAGAGGGAACACGTGCCCCCCCTGAAATTTTTTAAAAATTAATTAAGTTTACTATATTAATCATTAGGTGTTTAAATATATAAAACCAATGCCACATTGCGTTATTTTCATTAAGTGGCGTTGATGGGTGCACATGCCTTTTTCTCTCACTATCACCAAGTGGCTAGGGTTCGATTCCTAGCCCCACCTAAAAGTTTTTGTTTTTTCTCCTTTTTAGTCATTTAGTATATCATATAAATAAAATGCCAAAATCAAACAAAAAACCAGAATGGATCTGATGGTTTTGTGTGCCTTCCTTTCCATGGGGAACCATGGTTGAATCCCCTTTTGACTCATGTGTTTTTTATTTTTTATTTTTTATTTATTTTTTTAATTTTTTATTCTTTTATTCACTTGTAATTATTGTTTTGCCCTTTGTTTTTTTTTTTTTTCCCTCTCTTTTTTTATTCCATAATTACAAATTGATCTTCAAAATTGAAACATTTTGACTTTAAAAATTATTATACTCATTTCAAATTATTTTTTTTAATAACTATATCATGTTTACACGATCTAAAGAATAAAACATATGGTGTTATTTAATCTTAATAGGTCTTGGTTTACTCATGATTATTGGTGTGAATTATTTTTCTTTTACATAAACTATTTTATATGATAAAATTCATAAATAAAAATACTCATATGAATTATAATTATTTTTATCTTTTATTTTTATTTTACTTTATTTTGTTATAAATCACATACATTTATTAGATAAAAGACTATAAATATAGTTTGATTAGTAACTCTGATAATAAATATATGTAGTTTGATTATATATATATTTATTTGTAATTTGAATAGCAACTATTATCATAAAGAAGACATATCTCTAAATTAAGTTTTTATTTATTTTTTTTAGTAATATGAAATTTGAACTTCTCTCACTGAGAAAAATGGAGCTAGTGCACAATCAACTCACAATTAGTGTGCTTTTATTTTTATACTTGTATTAAGAATGTTATTTAAAAAAATTTTGTTTACAATCTTATAAAGGGTAAAATTACATATCCTTTACTGGTTATGTATTTTAACTATTTTTATTTCATATAATGTTCTTCTAGTAATTGAAGGAACATTACAAAGAAAATTTTATATATAAAAGTGCCCCCCTCACATGGATTTTTGGATCCGCCACTATATATATATATATTTTTTTTTTTTTTTATATTGTCCTTTTAAAATAAGGACACCCTTATTTTAAAAAATAAGGACCAACCAATAAAATTCATCAATTGTATGTTATCTCCTAAAACAAATTCTCTCTCCTATTTAATTTAAATGTAACGGATGAATTTGAATGGTTGGTCCTTACTTTTTAAAGTAAGAGAGTTCTTATTTTAAAAGGACTATATATATATATATGGTGCTTTTAAAATGAGGATTCTCTAACTTTAAAAACTTAATTAAATAGGAGAGAGAATCTGTTTTAGGAGAGATAATGTAATGAATAAATTTAATTGATTTTTTCTAATTTTTTAAAGTTAGCGAGTCATCATTTTAAGAGTGAAAATGTATGTTTGCTGTAGACTAACTAATTTTTGTCTATATTGGATTTATTTAATGTTATGACTTAATAAGTTATGTTGTAACTTGAGTTATATGTCATAATATATAAACTGTAATACGGAAATAATAAACAGTAATAATAGATCAACATAAGAACATTTTTAACGTGGTTCGGTATTACTCTATATCCACAAGGCCTTACCCAGAGAGATCAACTATTAATAAACATACAGGTATAACCTAATTGTCTTATCCAACCTAAGACTCCCTCTTAGAGTTGACGCAAGATGAAGTATTTGTCTATTATCATTGTTTCATCAAGCTCCTTTTGCCTTCATAAGTGACAGCAATTTGAAATTCTTTCAATCAGTGAATCTATCTCCTCTCTCTATAGCCAAATGTCTTGTTATCCCAACAAGCACTCACTCTAGACTCTCTAGCCTCACAAGCCTAAATCTAGCACACAAACTTAAAGAACAAGCCTCTCCAAATATTACAATGAATATCTCTCAATGAATATACACTGTTTTCCCTCACAAAAACTTCACCAATAAACTACTTGAAGTTGAGAACCTCTAAGTCACCTAAACATGTTTCTAAAACGTTTTCATCAATGTGCTACACTCGAACTACATGCACAAACACGAACTACAAGCACACAAATTTTTGCACTTGTATCACACTACTTGCACACTAAAAAAATTCACATAGTAGCATTTTATTCTCTATCCTTATATACCCCTATGTGCCACACCTTGTCTATCAAGAAAATGACCTAAAAGTTATTTTTAGAAACTAAATGGTAGAAAATAAAATCTGTGTTAAAGTAAATCAAACCAAAGAAGGAAACTTCCCTTATTTGTCTTCATTGACCGAATGCACAAGGAAATAGTATCCTTGCTCGTCCAAACTTATACACTAGAAAAGAATGAAGTTTCCTACAATATAAAACCTTAGTTGACAAATAAAATACTTTCCATAACCATGGAAAGATATTTTTCAATTTACACAAGTCAACAATAAAGAAATTTCTTTATAAAAAAGATATTTCATTTAATACAAACCTATAAGGAAATTATGCACTTTATTCATGGCAATAACAATATTAAATAATCATATAATTACTCAATAAGTCAGACAAAAATCATTAAAACATGAATAAAACACTTCATACGTTATTCAAAAAACTATACTGGAACCTGCACTGTGAACTGTCAAGAAAAATTCGTTACAATATTAAAACTAATATTGTAACACTAACTTGCATGTTATAACCTAGACAATAATCAACACAGAATGTAAAGATACTACAGTCCATGTAAACATATGCTTTCCATGAGTTTTGTTACACAAACAAGGCCAATCATCAAAGTTATACACTAATGCTCAAAGCCATAAGAAGCTAACTACTAAGTGCACTACACACATGTGCATTAACAATCTCCTCCTTTGGCATCTTCTATTGCAAAACCATATTACCAATCAAAACATCATGCAAACCATGTTTCCTTCTAAACAAATCCAGTTCACTTCATAATCGAGATTTCTAATAAACAACTACTTCCCTTGAGTCTGTTCTCCCACTTTGCATCAACATTAAGCTCTTCTGCAACTCAACTTCTCCAAAAACATTCTCCCTAAAATCAAAAGAAACAAACATGAAACAAAGATGAATCAACCATTTCTCCCTCTTTTTGACATAAAAGGGCCAAAGTAATCACAACAAAACAAAACATAAATAGAGCAAATCAAACATAAGAGATCAAAAAATTTGAATAGATTTGATTCTATTCTTAACATCCTACAAAAGATAAACAAAAGGGTTTTAAACAAAACACAGAGAGTAATGTCACAAGAAGTACGGAGCCTATCATAAAATTCACCTAACAGTTTAAACAATTGAACAAGACAAACCACAAACAAAAATAAAGTTCAACAACTAGAGCAATCTGAAAACAATTTAACTCTTTGAACAAACATGTTCAATGTTTCCTTCTCTTAAACTTGGATTGTGGTGTTAATATAAATGACTTGTAAGCAGCTTTTAGTCCTACCAGTCTTTCAAGTAACTGCTAATATACCTTTTCCAACCTTTCCAAGGAAGACTCCATAGGCTCAGCTGTTGCACTTGAGGGACCTGCTACTTGAGTGCTAGTTGAAGCAGGTATATTGCTCACTATAGGCTGCTGAACAACTTGCTTGGAGGTTGAAATTGAAGAAGCCTTTTTCTTCTTGTGGGAACTGGTCCTCTTTTCCTTTGATGATTCCTCACCTTTTCCATCATCTGTAACTCCTGACTTTAACCTGAGTAGAACAAGGTTAGAACTAACACCAATAACAGTCTCATTAGGAAGAATCAGTGAATGTTGACTCTGTAACATGTTGGTAATCCAACAAGGAAACACAAGCTTCTGTGCTTTCTTCTCCCCATCTACAAAAGAAGTGATATGATCATAGATGACAACTCCCAAGTTAGTCTTAACACCTGTACCAATATCAAATAAAAATAATGTCATCTGATTTGTCACTTGGAACAATTACTGGCTGGTAACCAGTTGGTCATGACAATCTTGTGCAAAACAGAGTACTTCAAAATCAAACTAGAGGTCTTCAAGGAATTTGATTCAGGCCAGTCACTAATCTATCCTTGTAGCATAGTTGTTAGATCATCCTCTTCGTACTCTTTATCAAACTCAGAGATAAAATAGGTTTTGAAGATCTTAAGAAAGTCTCTAATAGCCTAAGAGGAAAAATCATTCATATGACCTCTTACATACACTTAGTGTTTCACAAACGCATCCTCCTCCTCATCAATTATGTTAGTATAAAACTCTTCAACAATCTTAGGCATATATCTTTTGATATTTGTCACAGTATTCATCCATTTCTATTCCTATAACACCTTAAACACACCTTGAGGCCTAAAACTTATCACTTTAATATTTTTCTCAACAATAAAGTTTCAGTTTGGGTACACCTTAAACATGTCTTCATGTTCATTCTTAAAGAAATTAAGAGAGCAAGCCTTAGAAGGAATGTACCATTTTTCAGGAGTAGGTTCTGCATTTTTTATAGGAACTGGTTTAGGTTCTTAAACTGCCTTTTGTTAGACACGGGTTTAGGGTTGTCTTCAGACCCTTTTTTCCTTACTAAATGATTCCTCCGAACCTTCATCTTCTGAGCTGGACTGTGATTCCTCTTAAGAAAATGATGAGGGACTTGTTGGCTACTTGCTTTCTTTTTGTCTCAGTCACTACTGGAGTCGGTTCTAGTGGTGGAGGCAATGTAAAAGCTTGAACAGGTTGTTCTTGAGGTGGATTGTCGACCTCTATTAATTCACTAAGGTCCACGAAAGTCGTACTTGGTTCATTATATACAGTTCTAGTGTGATTTGACCTTTTGATTGGAGTTGAAGACTTGACTGGTCCTCATGTCACCTTCATTGTTTCAGTCACAACACCTGTTCTTTGAGTAACAACACAGCCAAGATAGACAAACACATAAGAGGTGGTGGTAAAAAATGAATGAGAGTGGTTAGTTTTTAATGTGAAACCCTAACATTCTTATATATAGAGATTGACCATCAATCAGGAAATATCAATTTATGATTCAAAAAGATCTTATTTCCTTTTTTTTCAAAACACCATCAAATTAGGAAATTTATATTTTAAATAAGTTAAAATTTAAACTCCCACCCAATTAGGAAATCCGAAATTTAAACACAATTAACATAACATTTCCCACTCAATTAGGAATGCGGTCAAAATAACCGGTTTTGAACAAAACTAGTAATTTCTTTAACCAACTTGCAAATTACAATAATCAAAATTTGACCCCATCAATTTTGTTACCTTTTTCTGATTTCCCAAGAAAATAAAAATATTTTCTCTTTTGAAAAATATATTCAGCTCCCTACTAGCACTCAAGCTCATATTCAAAAATAATACAAGATGTAAGAATCAATTAATAGCTCACGTTAGTCCATAAAACAAATTCTCCTATCCTGTGAGCACATGATGAATTAAATCAATTGAAAAAACCACAATTATTTTTCTTTTTCACGAATCCTGAATCATGCAATTTTTTTTCATTTTGAGTAATAACTTAGGCTCTCAAGTTGTAACATGTCATTTAAATGTTTGAACATCCATTTTTCTGTTTTTGACATGAATTCATAAGTTGCATTATCGGTTTTTCTAGTTGATTTTTCTTTTATGCTCTTGCAAATAAAATTCTCATTTTTCAACAGAGGTCTCCTACAGTTAGGTAGCTTTCACACTGTCACCGAGGTAGCCCTCATTCATGGTAGATTATCCTCTCTATATTTGTGATACAGAGGCCTAAATTACTCATGATTAGCTTTTACACATCAACAGAGGTAGCACTTTCCTAACGTGGGACTTAAAGAGCATTTGACACTTTTCACACAAGGATCATTCAAAGTTTTCACAGTGAAAATTCAATTAACAAAATTAATCTAGACTCAGCTCTTAGGAAAACTTGTATCATAGACATCAACTAATACATCTTTCAATTAAATAGCAAGCATTATAAAAGAATATTAAATTAACTGTATGAGTTCACTTTCAATCTTTTCTTGGAGAAAATATAATAAATTTTAAAGAGAAATCAATCAATGAACTCATGTCATTCATAAAACAAAATCAAATCAAATTGAGCAAATCCCTAAGAACTTTCTCAATGAAGCAAATCTACAAGCACCAAGGGGTTTCGTAAAAATATTTGCAAGTTGCTTGTCGATTTCAATATATTCTAAGATTATTATTTTTGCTCAACTAAATCCCTAATAAAGTGGTGTCTTATGTCTACGTGTTTAGTCATTGAATGTTGAATAGGGTTCTTTGAAAAATTAATGGCACTAGTATTATCACAAAACACAGTTAAGTTTTAGAAATAATGTCATAATCCTCCGTAATAGACAAAGAAATGGAATTTTGTTTCTTGTTGTGCCATGCCACCAAATTGTCTCCAAGGTAGAAACACCCACCATTGGTGCTCTTCTTGTCATTTGTAGTACCTGCTCAGTCAACATCATTGAAACTTGCAACATTTACATTAGAATCATTAGTAAACCATAAACCAAACTCAGTTGTCCCATTCACATATTTTAGTATCTTCTTCACAGTTGAAACATGTGACTCCTTTGGCTCAACCTTGTATCTTGCACACACACCAACAATATGGTTGATATCAAGTCTACTTGTTGTCAAGTATAGTAGACCTCTAGTCATACTCCTATAGAGTGTTAGATAAACATCAACTCCATCTTTATCCTTAAACAATTTTACAGTTGTTCCCATTGGAATTCTATCAAACTTGGTGTTTTCTAAACCAAATTTCTTCACCAAGTTCTTAGCATACTTGTTTTGGGAGATGAAAATCCTATTGTTAAGTTGTTTGACCTACAAACCTAAGAACAAGTTTGCTCCCACCATGCTCATCCCAAATTCCTTTTTCATTTACTTGACAAATTCCTGCACTTTAGATTGAGAAGTAGATATAAATACAATGTCATCAACATAAATTTGTGCAATTATAAGTCTAGAGTCAAAGTATTTGATGAACAAAGTTCTATCAACACTGCCTCTTTTATATCCCTTCTCAATTAAAAGATTTGTTAACCTTTCATACCAAGCTCTAGGAGCTTGTTTCAAACCATAAAATTTCTTTTTGGGTTTGAAAACTTGATTAAGAAAGTGAGGATCTTCAAAACCCTTAGGTTGCTCAAGAAAAACTTTCGTATGTAAAATTCCATTCAAAAATATTGTTTTAACATCCATTTGAAATAACTTGAGACCAATAACACAAGCAACAGCAAGCAACAATCTTGTTAACTTTAACCTAGCAACAAAAGCAAAAGTTTCATTAAAATCAATACTCTCTACCTAAGTATATCCATGAGTAACTAATCTAGTTTTGTTTTTCATAGCATTACCAAATTCATTAGTTTTATTCTTAAAAATCCATTTGGTACTAATTACATTCACATGCTGAGGTCTAGGCACAAGTATCTATACATCATTCCTAACAAATTGCTCTAACTCATCATGCATTGCTTTTATCCAAAATTCATCATGTATAGCTTCAGTCACATTCTTAGGTTAAAACAATGAGTTAAAACAAACATGTTGCACAATATTAACATGCTTTTTCCTAGTGACTACATCTTCATCTAATTTATCAATAATAAACTCAACTAGATGATCTTTCTTTATCCTTGAGGAAGGTTTCTTAGGATCTTGTGGCATGCTGGTTGAGACTTTTTCTCGTGATCTTAACTTCTGTTGCTGCAATGTTGTTCCATTGGAATCATCTGTTGTAACCATCTCTGTTGCAACTCAGTTAGTTTTTGTCACAACACCTGACTAACTGACAGATTCATCATCTATTAGGCTAACCCCAATTTCCTCTCTATTGCTCCCAGCAAAATTAGTACTGTCATCAATAACCACATTCACATACTCCATAACAGTATGAGTTTTCATGTTGTAAACACGATAAACTGTAATGTATATAGAATAACCCAAGAAAATACCATTATTACTTCTGGAGTCAAACTTACCAAGTTGTACCCTATCATTGAAAATGCAATACACACTCCCAAATACATGAAAACAACTCAAGTTAGGCTTCTTATGTTTCAAGATCTCATAAGGAGTTTGCTTGGTACCTAGTCTAAGATAAACCCTATTAATTGTGTAACACGTTGTGTTCAAAGCTTCCACCCAAAATCTTTTGGCAACCTTTTTTGTTATTTAACATGACTCTAGTCATCTCCTGTAAAGTCCTATTCTTCCTCTCTACAACACCATTCTGTTTAGGTGTTTTAGGAGAAAAAAACTCATGGGAAATCCCATGACCATAAGCAAACTCAATGTAGCTAAAATTATTAAATTCTTTACCATGATCACTCTTAATTCTATTAATTTTATGTTCCATTTGAGTAATTAGTTTAACAGATGACTTTTTAAACACAGCAAAAGTATCTGATTTTTTCTTATGAAATCAACCCATGTGAAACTAGAAAAATCATCTACAAAAAAAAACATATATTTTTTTACCTCCCAAGTTTTCCACTTGCATAGGACTTATAAGATCCATATGCAACAGTTCCAACACACTTGATGTTCCAATGTTTTGAACATTCTTTCGTGAACTCCTAACAGACTTTCCATGTTGACAAGGACGACATATATTTGTTGATTTTTTACTCAACTTGGGAATTCCTTGAACAACATCTACGTTCAAAAGCTTAGTCAAGGATTTGATGTTCAAATGACCTAATCTTTCATTCCACAAATTAATATCAGTATTTGAAGCACTATGACATGTCAAGGATTGAGACAAGATATAATAGTTATCAACAAATCTTTTTCCTTCCAATACACATTGGTTTGATCGGTTCATAACAAAACATTTATCATGAGTGAAGTTAACAAAATAATCCTGATCACATATTTGACTTATGCTAATCAAATTAGCTTTAAGTCCACATGGAGCACATCTTCAAGCTTTGGTAGTCCATCAAGATTGAGAGTCCTTCGACCAAGAACTCTTCCCTTGGCTCCATTACCAAAGGTAACTTTACCACTTGACATAGTTCTGTAATTCACCAAGCATTCTCTATCACCTGCCCTGTGTTTAGAACAAGCCCTAACAAAATACCAAAAATTAACAGAACACTTGTTTGAACATGATAAATCAATGTTACAAGTTAGTTCAAACTTTCTTACCCATACTTTCTAAGGATTTCTATTCAAATCAATTTTAACTCTTAGAGTTTGCCTAGAAAAGCCTCTTCTAAGCTAATACAACACGGCATAGCATCTAGATCTGATATGTTCTTTTATACCACAAAAATGACATATTGGTACAAACTTACATACCTTATCTTTATTACTTGACACTACTGTTTTGTTATCCGATGTCGTGACTTGTTAAGAACATGTTGCACCATACATACTAGATGTTGCAATGTTTTGTCTTGGTACTGTCATAGCCTTACTAACTGAAGATTTCATAAAAATTGTTTTGGATTCAAACTTCTTACCATTATAGTCTAATCCAAAATGATAACCAGTAGGTTTCCGTACTGTTAAAATTTCAATTAGTCTTTTAGTTTCTAAACTCATCATTTTCACTATTTTCTGAGTTCTCTCTAGCTCACTTAAGAGTTTTTTAATGTTGCACTCATTCTCTTGAAGCAAGTATTTAAGTTCCTGTAGTTTCAACTTTCTTTAGACTTTACAATGATATCATTCTTCTTTATGAGAGACTGGTTTTCACCACAAACTCTTAACCATTGTTCATATAGCTTCTGATAAGCTTCCTAGAATGATTCCTGATCCATTTCTAAGTTTGAATAGTTAGTATCTATTTCCACATCCTTATCAGATGTTACAACATTGGAACTTGACATTGCAACATTTTCTACATAGTCCTACACAACATATTCATTAATCATAGAAGAAGTTAACGCAATTTGTCCTACCAAATCATCATCACTGCCATTATCAAAATCTTCATCATGGCCTTAGACTTCTTCTTCAATGTGTTTGCACGCTTTGATTGTATGTGGCCGAAACTTTCACATTCCTTACATTAATACCTTTCTTTTTGTTAGTTTCATCAAGTTTAGAAGTATTATTACCATTGAAAGACCTCGAAGTAGCCTTAGGATTTCTTCCTATTGTTTTTAAATACTTTTGAAAATTCTTCGTTAACAATGCTAACTCATAATCCTCATTAGTTTCTGAATCCTCTTGTTTCTTAGCGCTTCTTGAATTGATTGAAAGGCAATGGACTTCTCTTGTTTCCTTTGCTTTAAGTTCAATTCAAATGTCTGTAGAAAACCCATCAACTTATCCATCCTCATATTGTTCAGGTTCTCACGTTTTTCAATTGCAGCTACTTTGACTTGAAACTTGTTAGGGAGTGACCTCAAGACATTTTGTATCAGCTTACTTTCTAGCATTCTTTCACCTAAAGCAAAACACTCGTTAGATATATCACTTAATTTTGCAAAGAAATCAGAAAGTAGATCATTATCATCCATTCTCAAGTTTTCAAATCTAGAAATGAGCATTTGAAGTTTGGAATGCTTCACATCATCTATTCCCTTATAGGTATTCTACAAAATATCACATGCCTCCTTTGCTATAACATAAGTGGAAATCATCTGGAATTGATTTGCATCAATTGCATTGAAAATCGTATACAAGGCCTTACTATTATAAGAGTTATTTTATTATCATTTTAATAACATTTTTAATATGTAATATTTTTTTATTTGAAATGTTGTAATATATAAAATTATAGCATTTCAAAGTGCACTATATCATACTATTATACAAAAGAATTAATTGAAAACTAATTTTCATTCATATATGAAACTAATACGTTGTCATTACATCAAAATAGTAAACCTTCATATTAAAAACGCAAACAAAAGTAATATAAGTATGTTCAAATGTAAAAATTAGTCCCAAAAATGAATGTAACTATCTCATTTCAATTTTTTCGAAATTGGTCCCTTCATGCCCTTTGCTGAATCAGTTAATACAAGTTTAGCTCCATGTTTTTAGAAGAATTCTTATTTCCAAGCTCATTGATGCTGACATTGTCAGGATGAGCCTATATATCCTCTTGAAGCAGCTACGAAAGTAAGGCCAATGTCTGTGCTTCCACAAATAGGTAACACAAGAATGCTCTAGGAAAAGAAGGAAAATGATATTTGACATCAAAAGGATTGAAAGCTTGGCCAAAGCAAGTGAAAAGATATGTTTTTGTCATGGTCAGAATACCAAAAGAAGAAAAAATAATGTTAGTGTAGTAATTTCCATAGTTATAATGAGTCATCTCATGTATATAACCCAAAATGGCATGATTATCATTCAAAGTTTGGAATCAGCAAACAGATAGCTTAAACATTCATCAATAACATAAATTTGCCACAGCAGTAGTGGTGAATGAAAGTAAATGAAATTTTATTAAACACTTTGGAAGGTCCAACTTACGATAGAAGTGACCCTTATTTTAGACAAACATTCAGTAAAAGATAATAAGTTGCTTACAATATCATATCTAATTAGACATTCCATTAGCTACACAAAAGAATTGTAGTTACCAACTCTTACCTTTCTAGGTGTTAAGAAATATTTAGAAGATCTAAAGCACCATTGGTTAAGTCTATTTACAAATGAATCTGAGACAAATAGAAATTGCAAAAAGTCAAGTGAATAGAACAGACCTAATTGGCAATAAACATTGTTATACAATTGACAGCCAAACTGAGCCCACTTAAAATAACTTTCGCTTGCAATCAAAAGATGTGGAATATCTATGGACACTAATCAAAGGGGAGATTAATCAGATGCGGCATAGACTGTTCTCTATGCTTGAGTACCACTAGAGTGTATAGAAGACTAAAAGAAATGACACATCATTAATAAAAGTACCAATTAAAAAATAAATAACTAAACGATAAACCGTAAGTAATTGTCCAACTACTATTACACAATATTAGTTATGGATAACATGGATCCGGTTACTCTTTGGTCATGGAATTTGAAGAAATCAAAACGCAATCCCAATGATTTGGAGTAGAGATGTCCAATTGGTGCATCAGTCAAGATATTTGCATACAAGATAGATGGGAAGTCAAATAGCACTCAATATGTCAACAATTGAGAAGAAAAGATACAACATACATAAAATTAAAGCAAAGGTATTTGCAATCTAGATTTTTATACATTTGAAGTTGGTCTGTGTACATTTACTTATGCTTCATTGTGAGTCCTAGTCACCCAAAAAAGAATGTTGTGAGGCACGGTGGCATTTACTATTGCGTTTATAATTGAGTGTTTTCTTCTATTTTGTAGGTCTCTTGTATAAGGCCAAGATGAATACTGGAAGTGTTCTAGAATATACCTTTGAAATACATGAAGTTGCTTTACAAGCTTGTCGTGGATCCCTAACTGGGCCCATGTTATGACTTCTAATAACTCTTCAAGAGTTCCACACCCACCTGATCATTAATCAAAAGCCAAAGACATAACACGTTTATTATATAACATATAATTGTCACTTATAATCTATACTATATATATATTAATTATTATAAATGAAAAGTGATACACTCAAACCAGTAGCTGACATGCACAAAAGAAGAGCTGAAATGGGCCACCACTCTTGACTGTTTTATTGCCTTACCAAGTCTCCTCTCTCTCTTGAAAAAAGTGGTGTGTATATATATAAAATTTGGCATCCAATGTGGATTTGAGTGGTTTTGGTACTTGAAAACAACACTTTGGCTAGATCTAGTAGTGATGTCTAATATATATATATATATAATTTGGCATCCAATGTGGATTTGAGTAGCTTTGGTACTTGAAAACAATGCTTTGGCTAGATCTAGTAGTGATGTCTAATAATATCTAATGCTCAAATAAGATATATTATAATAGCACCAACTAGCAATTCTATATAGTCACCATTGGTGTAATTTTTTTTCTATTGATTAGGTTTCATCTATTCACCCAATCTAAATTGATGCTTGTCGTATTCAGTTTTTGCCAAAAATATTCATGATGTATAATATTGAAATTCCTCAAAATCATTTAGTCTCTACTTTAATTTCAGACGTTTTAAATGGAAAAAAAAATCATAAAGTTATTTTCAAATGCAAAATCCAATTGGTACAACAACCTTGACAGCTATAAACCAGGAGTTTGCAAATTAAAGCCTCACTACAAGCCATTCTGAAAAGTCATGTGGCTCCACTAATCCAATTCATTGCCAAATACCTAGAAACATTAGAAACTACATGTACTTTAAAAGCCATTTGATGTAATTACATTTAGATATAATTGGTTTTGGAAAAATTATTTTCTCCTTTTATAATAAGAGAGGAATTTGTTTCTCTCTAGATTATCTTTTAGTTATTTAATGGCTAGAGAAGTATGCAAACAGCCCTATTTTCATGGCATCTAACTCAGAACCCAAGAAATTTTAAGAAATTAGAGAAGCTTTGAAAAGTGAAAGCACATTCATTGTACTCATCCCAATAACATTTTCATTGAAAACTCCCTTCTAAGCATACAAACAGTTCCATAAGTCTCAGTTCATGAACCAAAGCTAAATTATCTTCAATTCAACATCCCTACCAATATTAAAACCAACTTTGGTCCACCTGATAGTTGCCATCAATTATACCAAAACCAACAACATATAATTTCCAAATCCAAATAAAAATTTCAAGAAACAAAACCAACCCAATTCTATAATATTCCAAATCCCACATAAAAATTAAAAACTTTGAAGATAGTCTGACTTGGGTGACATCTTTAGCAATGTTGAGACCTTCAATCTCAGTTTGAGGCTTAACAGAGACTGCCTTGCACACAACATAACCACCTCTTAAAGACACCTTCTCAAACTTGTTCGGCCCAAGAATTGCCACATGACCGACTTTCAAAGCCTCCCACGACATCTCCAATGAAGCCATTTTTTCTTCGACTTGCAGAGACAAGTCAACGGATTCAAAAAACATAGAAGTCATTCTTCCACTTTCTTCTTCAAATGCCTTGAATAAATAAATATCACTTTCTTTTTCTAAATTTCCACTTTTTCATATAAAACAAAAATATTTATTATTATTTATAATATATAAAAACATCAAATCCTTATAAAACATTCAGAATTCATCAACATAATAGCTTGAATAATTCACTTAAAATCAGACAACTAACAATAAATTAAACTCAAAAATATAAATGAAACTTCAATCACCGACTCCATAACAATCAACAAATCCAGAAAAATGTTAAACAAAATGAAAGGCCAATTCAAACCAACAATCTGACAATTAAATTAGCGAAACTAGCAATAGTAAGTGAAAGTGGAAAAACCCAAAGTCTGGCTCTATAAACAGAGAACCAAAATGTGGAG
Source organism: Nephelium lappaceum (assembly GCA_021234005.1). Classification (NCBI taxonomy): domain Eukaryota; kingdom Viridiplantae; phylum Streptophyta; class Magnoliopsida; order Sapindales; family Sapindaceae; genus Nephelium; species Nephelium lappaceum. The sequence continues at coordinate 3,393,482 of CM038003.1, forward strand.
AATTTCTATCTCTGTTAAAAACCAATGGTGATTTTCAATCCAAACAACAAAGGCACCAACCTTTTTCTCCAAACAACCTCAAAATAAGTTCTTTTATATAGTCAACAAACAAACACATATCCACACAGCGAGAGAGAGAGAGAGGGAGGTTGGTGTAGTTACCGATTAAAGGCTTGTGCATGAAGCAAAAGTAGAGCTGATTGCACCACTGAAGCTGATTACACCACCGACCTGGAATTCTTCGCATGATCATCCCTCAATTCCTCGCTCCGAACTGGTTCACCAACCCACTCAGCACCGCGTCCTTCTCCCATGACCATGGCCCCTTCACTCTACTGTTACCATTCTACCACCACCACCGTCAGACTTCTCCCTCACTACTATTGCCGCCGTCACATCATCGCCACTATTACCGTTATCTTCTTCTCTGTCACCGTTCTCGTTCATTGTATCAATTTCTCTCTCAACGTGTATCCGCTATATGGTTGTGCTGAGATCTGTCGTGTGTGAATGGTGATATCTGAGAGTGTTGAGAGTGGCTGGTAGGGTTTGAGAGTGGGAAAACAAAAAAATTTTACTTTGAGAAAACAAAAGAGTCCCACCAATTTCTAAGTTTTGCTGCCAGATTGATTTTTAGAATTGGAGGGCTTTGTGAATTTTTATTTTTATTAATTATTTAATTATTTTTTATAACATATTAATAATTTGAATTTCATAACTTACCTATTGTGTTATTATAATCACAAATATTTAATTAATTTAAAAAAATCTTCATGTTTATTAATAGCACATCTTATATGCTATATATTCAATGAAGGAATTGCACAAAACTCCCCTCGGGTTTGCCCAAAAACAGAGAGAAACATATTTATCACTTTATTACACCAAACCCCTACACCTAACGTTGACTTTTGTCAATGTTAACTGAGTGAAGGACAATTTGGTCCATTTCTCCTTCTTCTTTTTCACCACTGTGCGTCTCTCATTCTTCACCCGTGTGCGTCTCTCTCATTCATCATCTTCTTCTTCTTCACCCCTCTCTCCGCCGCCGCTTTCTTCTTCTTCATCCTCTATCCGAAGAGGGAGCTGTCGCCGATCCAGCCGTGCAAGCTCGCCGAACATCAGATCGTCGCCGAGTAGAGGTCATGCGGAACCGAACACACCGTCCGAAGAGGGAGCTGTCACCGATCTAGTCGTGCAAGCTCGCCGACCATCAGATCGTCGCCGAGTAGAGGTCATGCGGAACCGAAGACACCAAGCCGAGCAGAACCAGACGACGAAACCGACCATCAGCTCAGCCGACCGACCGAAGAGCTCGCGCCGACCTGCGCACGACCCGCACACGAACTGAAGCTGACCAAGATAGCTTCTTCTTCTTCTTCTTCTTCTTCTTCTTCTTCTCTCTCACCTTCTCCTGTCGATCTGGTCTTGTGGTTGATTTTGTTGGTGAGATGATCGATGTTTAATGATGAAGATGATCTGATGGTGTGATGATGTTCGAAGATGATGATGAGGATCATCTGATGGTGATGTTGATGATCGGTGTTTGATGGTGATGATGATGATGATGTTCGAAGATGATGATGAAGATGATCTGATGGTGATGATCGAAGATGATGATGAAGATGATCTGATGGTGATGACGATGATGAAGATGATCTGATGGTGATGATGTTCGAAGATGATGATGAGGATGATTTGATGGTGATGATGATGATCAAAATGGGCAAAATGGTCATTTGATTAAAAATCTTGGTCAACTGTTAAAGTTGATAGAAATTGACTAACGGTGTGGAGGTTTAGTGTAATAAACTGATAAATATGTTTTTGTCTGTTTTTTGGCAAACCTCGAGGGAGCTTTGTGCAATTCCTTCTATATTTAATAGTAAAAAGTCATAAATAATAATATGTTACCAAGTGATTAACTACAATAGCATTTAATTATAAAATATTATAATAGATAGTTTTTTCATTGCATAAAAAACATAATGCTATCCTTAGATGCTATAAAATCTAAGATTTGTTGTAGCGCCGTTAGTCCATCTCCATTAGATTTGTAGATCAACAGTGTAAATGTGTTTAAAAGACGAAAATGCCCTAAACTTTTATTTTGAAAAAACAAAACTAAAAAATTTTAAAATAAAAAATAAATTTAAATTTAAAAATAATTAAAAACAAAATTTTTAAAAATAAAAATAACCATCTCTCTCTTTCTCTATCTCTCTACCTTCAACCCTCTCTTTCTCTCTCTTTGAATGCATCATCTAGGACAAATCCAGATGATGTTCATCTGGGTTGTAATCGAACCCATATGAGATTAGGTGATGGGGTTCATCCTAGAAGGGTTTGATGATGTTTTGCTGATGATGGGTTTGATAATTTTTGGGGTTTGATGATGTTTGCAGATGATTTATTGAGTTCGATTGAAAATGTTTTGTAGATGTATGAAGCTGAAGTTTGTAGATGATTGAACCCAGTCACTGTGTCTCTCTCTCTCCACCTTCAGGCCTCTCTCTCTCACTCTTTCAATAAATCTTCCGTTCTCTCTCTTTAACTCTATTATTTTAAAAAGGAACATGAAGATGTTTAGGTTTGATCAAGTTCTAGGTTTGATCGAACCCAAAACATGAAGTTTTAAGTTCGATCGAATCTAAAACAATTAAGGGTTAGATTAAAAAATAATAATAAAAAAACTACCTTTTGGTCTCTTATTTTGACTAGATTTTGATGATTTTGTTGAAGATCACTAGATTTTGTTGAAGGTCAAACCCATAACAGTTCTTGACTTTGTTGTTGGTTAAAGATAAAGTTAGGGTTGAGTGAGAAGAGAGAGACAGTGAAAGGGATTGAATAAACAAAATTTATTTAAAATTTTTATTTTATTTAATTTTTTAATTGTTTTCAAATTAATCTCCATCTAATGAAAAAACTTTTTATTTGATTTTTTTTTTTCAAATAATGAAAAGACAATTAATACAAAATATCTTATGCTATGCGTGAAGAGTGGCTTTGGCATTAGTGATCTGGTACAACGAGTCTAGTCAACTTATTCTCATTATAATTCTTTTTTTTTTTAATTTAAATGATGTTATTTACAAAAGCAAATATATTTATAGAAATCGCTTTCTACCATTTCTAAAGCAATATAGAACAGTTCCGCAATTAAATCCTGCATTTTGGAAATATTCTGGAACCCAAAACAACTTCGAATCTAGGATATGTGTCACTCTAATTGGACAAGTACCATAGCATTTGACCTAGCTTGTTAGTTAACAATCAATATATGTTCAGGCACACTACCATGATTAGTTATTTTTTACATATATCTATTCATTTGCATACATATACATTTTCCACTGATAATATTTGTAGATGCAATCCAGTTGCGAGCAATGCCATGAGAAATGATAATTATGATGATCATGATCATGAATGTGGAGCAATATTGCAGTAATTTTACACTGTGATAATGACATATAAACATTATTGGATTCATCAATTATCAAATTTCTCCCGCAAATTATGGTGATATTATTTTTGGAATATAGAGAAGGAAAAAAAAAATGCTGGACAAGTCAAAAAACAAGATGCCTCCCCATCAACCCTAATTTTTCCATCTGTGACAATAACGTTTTTTATGCAACTGTCTGTATAATAGTTGTCTGTAAATTTCCCACAAGAAAACAAAAGCAGAACCATATCTACAGAAATCTGTCTGTGTGCATGCACATCTTAGCTATATCTATTATCATCACTCATATATGATCAGCTTGAAACTTCATCCAAGAGTTTGTATCTTCTTGCCTTGTTCCTGAACTCTGGTTTTGTAGTGATCACTCTATTGTTTACCTCCTTTGACTTTGTTCTCCTCAGCTTCTCTTCCGAAGCACCGTTTGTTATGATTCGTTTTCAGGTCGATGGTGATCTCTCTAGTGATCTTTGTTTCTTGATTGGTTTATTGAGTTGCAACTGGAGACTGTTTGTTTTGCCTTTTAGATTGTAGTGACCAAAAATCATAAAGCCCACAATGGGCCCAAATTATGCCATGGTAGACAAGCCCAGTAGATCAGTAGACCCAAATCTAGAGGTCCAAAGTACATGTCGAATGGATAACCCAATAATTTGGTTGATCCAGCCCATGATTCAAGGGCACAAACACATTGTGGTAGGCTGACCTAGTAATTTGGTCAACTCAATCGAAGCCCAAGAGCCACTGTTCCTACTTTGACTCATGCACAATGAATACTAGCCTACTGGAACTCCTTGCTACAAAATAGGGAGATGGTAGAATGAGACTTGACTATATCACCACTTGAAATCTAGGGATAACTATGATGATTATTTTCTAGTGCACAAAATATACATACTGAAAACACATGTAAATATATATGATCTACAAATAATACATGATTAGTAAAATATCGTTCTCACGAGAATTGTCTAAATTATATATGTTAATTACTAAACCGATTAAGACTAAACCTTATCCAAACTATCGAAATAATAAATTGTGAAATTAAAGTAAAAAATGACATAAAGTAAAATTAAAAAGAAACAAATAATTAAACTAAATCACAACCAATGGAGACCAGATTCTTGAGTTACAATTTCACCCTATGAATTCACTCAATCTATATTTCTACCATTGTTAATTTATTCCTATCATGTGATTGATCGAGTATTTCTAAAGTATCCACAAGCCTCTTTCAAATGGTTAAGTGGACTTACCTAATCACTTTACTGACTATATTCTTACGATTGTTAGTTAACTTAGGCACATTATGTATCAACTACTCATTATGACCACACAAACCATACAAGTATATTCCTACCTCTTGCGATCTTCGCCATCCTATTCAAGTCTAAACCATTAATGCCTTTTCCAAGTGCATTCATGGTCACCTAATCTCTTAAACTATTGATTAGTTAATTCAAGAGTATAGCACACAAAATAGAATAGAACACACTATTGAGAATTTAATTAAAAACAATATTATAAAGGTGAGTTTCATGTTAAGGTTACATTGTAACCCTCAATCTTAGATTTAGTTTATCATCATCAATTTACAACATAATAATCCCAAGAAATAATCCAAAAAAATCAATTAAAATAATAAAGTCGAAAAGTAAAAGAATTTCTCACAAAACAGAGTGATTCCCCTCATTCCCATGGCCAGATTCGACTCCACCAACTTAAATCTCCCTCTATTTTGTGTTGTTTCGAAAATGATCTATGATAATGTTGAAGTATTCCTCCAAAATATTGATGATGAACTGTTCTTGACTCCTTAAAAGTGTCTCCAATGGTTGCTACAGATTCGTGGTTGAGGTCACTAGAACTAGTTGAGGGGCTCTCAAAATAAAATAATTTCATGCTCTGAAACCAGCCGTTCAACCCACCTTTAAACCTTTGTCATAGGCCTGCAACGTTTTTGCTCTCTACCTCCCTACTCAATGAATTTTACATTGTAAAACCGGTTTTTGTAAGCTGGCGGGACGAGATTTTTTCTCCCAATTAATTGTACAAATCGCGAGATTCTCTCCTTGTTAATTGATGCTTTGAATGACAAGATTTTTTACTTTGAAAATCACTTTGTATCGCATTATTTTCTCTAAGATTTTTTACTGCAATTGATGTTCGATTCGAATTATTTTCTATGAGGTTTTCTATGCATAGCACAATATTTTATAAACTGAGATACGCATATTAGAATTTATCATTGCGAGCCTCTCTCTTGCTGTCAACACTTGTAACTCATTGGAGAGCATCAACCGCAAGAACAAGGCTTGTTTTCCGTCTTTGCTACCTCTCACCAGCCTTACCCTCAAGTGTCATGCTTGCAGGTCTTTCTTGAGACCAAAAGCTACATGTTCATGGTCAAGACTTGTTTCTCCTTTTGTTGTCCCCTCTGACATAGGGATACGTTGCACTCTTTCATTCACCATTCTGATAAAGGGACACATGATCTGTCGACTTCCTTTGCTATCCCCTCTAATGCAGAGACACGTAACGCTCTCTCATTCGTTGTTCTGACAAAGGGGCATGTGATCGATCAGCTCCTTTGTTGTCTTATCTAACATAGGGACATGTTGCGCTCTCTTTTTTGCTGTTATGAAAAAAACGCACGTGATCAATCGATTCCCTCTACATGTCCCCTTTCAAAGACACATGACGCTCTCTCATTTGTTGTTATGATAAATGGGCACGTGATCAGTTGGCTCCCTTTGTTGTCCCTTCTGACACAGGGACACGTGACACTTTCTTGTTCATTGTTTTGACAAAGAGGCACTTGATCTGTTAGCCCTCTTTTTTTTGTTCCCTTTGACACAAGTACACGTGGTCAATTCTGGGCCTTTCCTTTTTCCTTTACAAATTAGGCCCTATCATCCTAGGTGTTTATATCACCTAGGCCTACTGTCAGACCTAAAGTTCCTACCCCTTTAACAGTGTAAGGGTTGTCATATGACAAGAAAGCTTATTTGAATTTCAAGGTGGAGTTTCCCTTTGGTCTGTCTTCCTATCCCTTGTCTTGGGTATTTTGGTCTAATGTCAGGATGGTTGATCTTGGTTTTATTGTGGAATTAACATAGAAAGAATGATCTTGGTTTAATATTTTCCCCTCTTCTTTATTAATTTTTATTGTGGAACACTCGAATTGATACAGACAGGGTTATCTTGGTTTTTTAATTTGGATTTTGATGATGAACTATTGAATCCGTGTGAAACCAACAAAAATAGATAGGACTGAATCCACCCAACACTAGTTGGTTAAGGTCAATTTTTCCTTCCTAAATCGAGTTGGGTTGATTTGCAATTTGGAATATCGAAAAGAGTCGATTTCGGTTCAGTTTTATCCAAAACCAACTCGATTCGACCCGTGCCCACCTATAATGACTGGGTCGGATGCCATTGTGCCCTTTTGAACCCTTCTCTTAAGGCTTTCCCTTTGGACTTATCCTATAGACTGACCTTGGATTCATCCCATGGAATTCCTTTGCTAGCTGATCAAGCTTCCTCCTCGAGCTCCCTTGGCTGACTTTTTAATGGGCTTCATAATTTGAGTCTATTTTAATTTTATGAGACTAATTTCCTCCCTAACAAAAGAAAACTAATAATTTGGAAAATGAAAAAAGTTATGCAAATCCAGTTCACCAACAACCTTCGCTTGAGATCTCCATCATAACATTGGAGATCATTGTTTCAATGGAGGTATTGTTGATTGGGATCTCCATCATAGGTAGAAAACCTAGTAGTGGTATCTTCATCCCCTAGATAGGGATCCCAAGTGATGATATCTCCATTGACAATGGAGATCTTATCACCTAGGATCTTCACCAGCAATGAAGATCCTAGACATTGGAACCTCTATCTTTTTTGACATCTTAGATGACAGTAAATGGAAACCCGATCTTTATCATCTTTTTTCCTTCAATTTTCATATATATATATATATATTTCACTTTTTTAATTTCTTTTTTATCTCTATTGTTCATCTCAAGAGATACATCTCTTATTATTATTATTATTATTATTATTTTATTTCTAAATTTTTATTTTTCTAAAATTTTTGTTTTTATTAGATTTCCATCATCCATATGCATCTTGGAAATGGATGCTAGAGATCTATTATTGTTTAGCATTTTTCATAAATTTTTAATTATTTTAAAATTAAAAATTAAGATTAAAAAGATTAAAAAAAAAAACCGTTTGGTGCGTAGGATTATATTAAATATGATTGGATGAGATTAGATAACAATGTAACATGTTTGGTGCAATTGAGATCAGATTGTACTTAGCAAATTTAATTTAATTTGATCAATTTTTAAATAAAATAATGAATTATCTTTAAATATATTTAATGTAAATAATAAATAATAAAAATAGAAACGAATTAAATATAATATATTTTTAAATAAAATTAAAAGATTTTAATTTATAAAACTATTTTAAACAAAATTTATAATTATAAATATATTTAATATTATCATTATTAATTAATTTACTAAAAATTATTTTTTTGATACAACATTAAAAATTAATTAAAACATTTAAATACAAAAATAAAATAAAATAAAAAGAGAGAATCCCGCTCATGCGAGATTTCTGAAACCCACAAAATCCTGCTCGTGGAGGTAATCATGTGGGGCCCGATTGGACCTGGAAAGGAAAACTTCTCTTTACTTGTCGAGCCCCAATGTTGGATTTTGCAACACTTCTTTAATAGACGGATTATGCAACACTAGAAGAACTGACGATGCTCTCATGCTATGGAATGAAATGGATGGAAAAGGGTGTGCACCCAACAAAGTCGCTTTCATGGCCCTTATTTATGGTCTTTGCAAGTGTGGTAGGCCCAAAGCAGCTCTAGTTCATTTCCACGTAATGAAGGAGAAGGGAATGAAACCTGACATATATGTTTATGTAGTACTGATAAGTGCTTTTCTTTCTGACCACAACTCACCTTTGGCATTTGAGATATTACAGAAGATGGTCAATGATGGAAATTTTCCAGATCCTCTTGATAAAAACTATCTAGTTGTCAGGGATGCGATGGTTAAATTGTCAGAAGGCACCCGGACTTCTCTACTTGTTAAAAATCTTGTTACAAAGAGTAGCATTCCAACCATTATTTTTTCTGACAAGGGAGCTGAAGGTGGAAATTAGCTGGGCTATCTGACTAGAATGAATCACTAGGATGTACATGCCTGTGTTGGAAGAGCATTTCCTGTTGACTTAAAGTATTCTTCTAGGATCCTCAAATTACTCTACAGTATTTGTTTTTGAGTGGTATCAACTGCAACAGCATCAAGTGAGGTATGTTCCTTATTTTGACTTTGTTCCATACTTTTTACTCTCATCCAAAGTAGATTTTAGGCAATTTATGATCAATAATCTAGGAATTTTTATCAATAATTAGCTGGACACGGTTAGATTTGAGTCTTAGTTATTGAAAGTGAATTCTGTTATTTTCATTGCAAGTAAAGTGTACCTATTTTTCGAGTGAATATAATGATGTTAGGAGTCAATCTTAAAAACCAAATGAGCAGCATTTCTTGTGCCCTGTAAGAAATGGAAAATTTCATCCATGAGAAAGAGTAATAAGATACACTCTTAGATGTTCAAGCTTACAAGCCTGTTAATTTTAAACATGATACCAAGAAATTCAATTTCTGATACAGGTAAATTTCAGAAGAACGGGATGGTCTAATAAAGTTATATTCTGCATATTGATAGTTTTGCTGTAGTTAGCCATCACATCGAAAGCCTTTCTGTATTAGCAGCCTAATTACTACTACCTCTTATATTATCCTACATTTAGTTAAGCTCATTTTCTTTATTCAAGTTTGTATCCAAATGTTGTTTTCTCATTTGTTATGTTCATAAGTAGATTAGTCTTGCTAGGATGTGGCAACTTTAGGGTTTCCCTTACTGTTTTGTTTAACTGTAAATTTTGATTGAAATGCTTACATTTTGTTTCAAATTTTTTAAGCATAATGCTTGGAAAACTTAAAGACTTTTGTTGATGTTAGCCGCAGACTCTTGTCCCCTTTTAAATCCAATTTTCTACCACCAAAATAACCATTTAGAGGCTGCGGGCTTAAATTTTTGCCCAAACTCATGTCTAAATGATGTGGTATGTGAGTTATCAACATCTTATAAATTATGAGATGATATAGCAATTAATATGATTTAACAATTCACATGTCATGTTATTTGAATATGAAATTAACCATTTAGAGGCTACGGGCTTAAATTTTTGCCCAAACACATGCCTAAATGATGTGGTATGTGAGTTGTCAACATCTTATAAATTATGAGATGATATAGTAATTAATATGATGTTAACAATTCACATGTCATGTCATTTGAACATGAATTTGAGCAAAAAAATTTGGGAAGCTAGCATTAATTATATCTGGGATCTAAAAAATTGCATAAATCATGAGATGATGTAATAATTAATATGATATTGATAACTCACATATCATGTCATTTTGACATAAATTTGAGCAAAAAGAAAAAAAAAAATGAGAAGCCTAACATTACTCATGCGAGATCTAACTGAATTTCTTGCTTTCAAATTAGTGCCACTGCCAAGTGACAAGTCATTGGAAGTGACATGTCGTAAGCACAACAGTTAATCGTGCTGGGAAGTATAATAACTGAATCACCCTAGAACGGTTTCATTCTATTTGTGCCATAGACGATCCCTTACAGAGATGAGTGGCATTCACTTGAATAGTATTTTGATGTGGGCTTAAAAGTTTGAAAGCCCTCTCTTTCGTTTGCAAATCCTATTTGTATTGTTTCTTATGAGTGTATAAATTTCATATGTGATTCAAAAATTTAACATGAAGATCAATTTTTTGGCTGTATGCCATATGACATTAAGAAGCTAGATATTAAAATGCTCAAGTTAGTATCAATTGTTACGTCTAAACTACTTTTCTTCATTTCCCTCATTTTGTTACATCTAACGGATTGTGCTGTAGCCTGTAAACCAAAACGGTACCATATTGAATTGAATCCAGTCCGTACAGAACTAGACTAGTTATGGGCCAAACTGAATTCAGTTTGGTCCTTTTTGAGGCCTCTACAGTGATGCAAACTCCGTATATAAAGATTTGACACCCATAATTAAATTAAAACACAACCGAAAAAAAAAATCAGATTATAGAAAATTTTAAACCCGTTGATTAAAGAACCAAGAACCAAAGATATAATGACGTCACTCTCAAGAAACATATGAGAATGTGGGAGATAAGTCAAGGTTGGTAAATCAAGAATTAATCTTTATGCAATTCTTAAAGTTCTCAAAAGAATAATAGAGAAAAGTTATAAATTTTATTTAATGAACGTCTTATTGAAATTTTAGTTTTAATAAGCCTTTTATAGGTATAACAACCCTAAATTAATTAAAACCATAATTTTAATTAACCATATACACCTACTCTTCTAAGCACACCTACATTCGGGTTTTAATCTAATTAAATATCTTAACCTAATAATTAAAAGTCTAACATAAAATTAAATTAATTAAATTAATTTAAAACCCAACCTATAATATAAATTATGTCCAAATTAAAACAAACAAATAAATAACAGTCCAATTTGCATTAGAACTGTCATCCAAGCCTTAAGAATGATGTTCTTGGACTTGGTTTTGGACTTGAATGATATTTTGATACCTTGATGTCCCCTCTAAGCCGTCCAAATCATGTTGTGCAAAACTTTTAGCCCAAGTCTCTTGAGTGAGTCCATTTAAAACTTCTTTCATCCTCTTAGCTCAAGCCTTTGTAATAGGTCCTTTATTGATGTTTAAAAAATCCATAAGCTTGCTTTCTTGGTTTCCATCATTCTCTCTCTCCTTAAAAGGATTTGTCCTCAAATCAGCACTTGCATCAAAATCAAAAGAGAAATATCAGAAACATTGAAAGTAACACTAACATTATACTACTCATCTGGTAAGTCTATCTTGTATGTATTGTCATTAATATAGTCAAGCACTTGGAATGAACCATCTCTACACGACTGTAACTAGATATTCGTTGATCAAGAAACCTCTCTTTGTGCATATGCATCCAAACCCAGTCTCATGGTTCGAACACAATTTTCTTTTGCCTCTTGTTATCTTGAGTAGCATATTACTTGGTTCTCCTCTCAATATATTGTCTAATTCTCTTATGTAGTTGCTTAACAAATTCAGTTTTCTTCTTACCATCCAAGTTAACTCTTTTCTCTATAGCTAAAGGAATCAAGGAATCAAGTCGAATAGAGTAAGTGGATTGAAACCTTACACAACCTTGAATAGTGAACACTCAATAGTCGAATGCACACTTTTATTTTAAGCAAACTCTACATGTGGTAAACAATCTTCCAAATTCTTCAAATTTTTCTAGATGATAGAACATAGCAAGGCACCCAAAGTCCTGTTAACCACCTCTATTTGTCCATCAATTTGTGGATGACAAATAGTAGAAAAAATAGCTTTGTTTCTAAATTCCCCCATAAAGTCCTCCAAAAATAGCTTAACAACTTCACATCTTGATCTGAAACAATGCTCTTCGGCACTTTATGAAGTCAAATAATATCCTTGAAGAATAAGTCAACACCATATGTGGCATTATCGGTCTTGTGACGTAGTATGAAGTGAGCTATTTTTGAAAATCTCTCAACCATAACAAACACCGAATCTCAGCCTTTTTTGGACTTAGGTAAACCCAATACAAAATCCATATAAATATCAATCCAAGGCTCACTAGGTATAGACAAAGGTGTATGCAAATCATAGGGTAAAACTTTAGACTTAGATAATCTATATGTTGTGCATTTCCCCTAAATTAACTTAACATCTCTCTTCATGTGCGACCAAAAGAAATGCTCATCCAACACATCTAAAGTTTTCCTAACACCAAAGTGTCTCATTAGACCAACCCTATGCACTTTTCTAACAAGCAACTCTCTTATAAACCCCTGAGTAATACACAATCTACTCTCCCTAAATAAGTATCTCTTATGTCTATAAAATTTGTTAAAGGCAACATTCTCACAAGCAATATACAGACTAGCAAAATCAAGATCATTCACATGCAATTTCTTGATATGTTCAAGACCCAACAATCTTACATTCAAAATAAAAATCAATGTATACCTAGGAGACAATGCATCATTTACAACGTTTTCCTTTCCTTGTTTATACTTGATCACATAAGGAAACATTTATATGAATTCTACCTATTAACATGCCTCCTACTCAACTTACCCTATCTTTTCAAATGCTTTAAGGGCTCATGATCAGTATGGATCATAAATTTCTTAGGCCACAAATAATGTTACCAAGTTTCTAAGACCCTAACTAAAACATACAACTCCTTGTCATAAGTAAGATAATTTAATGATGCTCCACTCAATTTCTCACTAAAATAAGTTATAAGACGCCTATCTTGCATAAGAATAGTACCTATACCTATTTCCGATACATCACACTCAATCTTAAATATCTTAGAAAAATCAAGCAATGGTGTGGAACACAACTTATCCTTAATCAAATCAAATGCATGTTATTGCTCATTATCCTATTTGAAACCCTCACTCTTTTTCATAACCTCAGTTAGTGGTGCAGCTATGTTGCTAAAATCTATAATAAATCTCCTATAAAAACTAGCCAACTAATGAAAGCTACGCATTTCACTAACATTTCTAGGTCTAGGTCACTCCCTAATAGTCATAACCTTCTCCTCATTTATTTCTATTCCTTTTGACGTAACAACATAGCCTAAAAACGCAATCTTATCTATGGAAAAGGAACATTTTTTTAAATTAGCATACAACTTTTCTTTCCTTAACACGTCAAGCACACAATGTAAATGTCTAACATGTTCATTTATGCTCTTGTTGTACATTATTATGTCATCAAAATAGACCACAACAAATTTTCCAATGAAAGAATGCAAAACACGATTCATTAATCTCATGAAAGTACTAGTTGCATTAGTTAAATCAAAAGACATGACTAACCACTCATACAAATCATGTTTCGTTTTAAATACAGTTTTTCATTCATGTCATTCTTTCTTCTAATTTGACAATATCCACTTTTAAACTCAATCTTAAAAAACACACAAGATCCATGCAACTCATCCAACATGTCATTTAATCTAGGTATGAGATGTTGATACTTAACTGTAATTTTGTTAGCAACTCTGTAATCGATGCACATACGCCAAATCCCATCCTTTTTAGGCACAAGTAGAATTGGTACGACCCATCAACTCCTCAATCTGCCTTCCAAGCTTTTTTGTCTCCTTAGGATTACTTTTATATATAAGTTGGTTTGGAATTGTAGCCCTGAGTATAAAATCAATTTGATGCTCTATTCCCCTCTTCGGTGGCAATCCATCCGGCATCTCCTAAAGGAATACACTTTATAATCTTGCAAAAGATTTGTAACAACACTAGGCAAAAAAACATTAAGGTCAGAGTTAGAAAAATAAGAATCTTTATATAAAAGTACAAACATTTGTTGCTTGGCTAGAAAAACAACCCTCACATCGCTCTCTTTTGTATAAGCACTCTTTTTTTTTTTCTCATTTTTCTTTCTCTCATTCTCTCCTTTACACTCGACATTCCCACTTTTCTTTTACACGCACTAGTGTTTTGTCACTCTTTCTTTCACAATCAGCTCCCTTTCTCTCAGCCTCGCTAGTGTTTAACTCTCGATCTCTCTATTTCTCTCACTCTCTTTCTTTTGCTCACTTTCTCATCCTCACTTAATCCTTATACATCTGTCTAGGTGTTAAAGGTACAAGAGTGATCGTTCACCTATCCATAGTAAAAGAATATATATTCTTAAACCTATCATGTATTACCTTCCTATCATATTACCATGGACAACTTAAAAGCAAGTGACCAGCATGAATAGGCATAACATCACACACCACCTCATCTTTGTACCTACCAATAGCGAAAGGAACTAGCACTTGTTTTGTTACCTTAACCTCTCTACAATCATTTAACTATTACAACTTGTATAGTTTAGGATGTTTTGAAATAGATAAACTTAATTTCTCAACTGACTCGGTGTTAGCAACATTGGTGCAACTACCCCTATAAATAATCACACTACACATTCTATCCTTGATATGACATCTAGTATGAAAAATATTATCACACTACACCTCATCATCTTCCTTCACTTGCAAACTTAAAGCACACCTTGCTACTAACAAATTTTCATTTGCGGGATACTCAATTTCAACATCACTAGCATCTTCAAAATGTGGCATCTCATCATCATCACTCTCCTCTTTGGTCTCTATCTATCCATCCTCCTTCAAAATCATAGTTCTCTTATTAGGACATTGAAAAGCTATATGACCTCTTCCCAAATACCTAAAACATTTGATGTCCTTATTTCTCCTTTAGGTTGCCTCAGACTTGCCATTATCTTGGCTGCTATCTTTACCCCCCTTAGGCTTATTAGTTTCGGTCTTAGGCTTGAGAGATGCCTTATCTTCTTTTCTTCGCCAATTCGACTTCCAAGTGAGTTTATCCGAGTACGAGACTATAGTACGTGGTTTATTGGGGGTAGGGCATGTCCATTTTTTTCTTTTTAGAAAAACCTCAAAAAACCACCTAACTTATAAAACAATCTCGTTTTTCAATTCACTATTTCATTTTCAATCAAAATACAATAACCATTATAATTTAACAGAAAAAATTGATAAAATTAAAAAGACATTTTTACCCCTAAGATTTTTATTAAAAAAATATAATAATCATAAATTAATATTTTAAATAAAAAATTATATATTAATAAAAACTTATCTACATTGTCCATCTCATACATAGGTGGAGGAGATCAACACACAAAGTTAAAAAATAAAAAAATTGATGAAAATAAGAAAAATAGTTAAATAATATTTTCAAAAACAAATATTAAATACTAATAAAAAGTTTTTTCCACCGTTCATCACATAGATGGACGGTAGAGATCAACACACAAAATTAAAAAAAATTAACTAAAAACATGAGCTTCTAGATTGGATCCAGGCCATGAACTTCATTATCATCATCAATCTCTCATCTGCCATGAACTCTCAACATCAACCCAACTCCATTATCATCATCAACCTTTCATCTGCCATGAACTTTCAACATCAACCTAGATTTCTTATTGTTAATCTCCCATAATCGTCAACAACTACCATTAAAAAAGAAAAACCAATAACAAAAATCAATAGCAAAAAAAAAAAAAAAAAAACCTCAATCAATGGAAAAAATAAATAGCAAGTGGTGGTGAAGGGTCTCCATAGTAGAGACCCTAACTGGGTCTCCGGTGATGGAGACCCAGTTCGAGTCTCCATTATGGAGACTCGGATGGTCTCCACCACTAGAGACCTTGGTGGGTCTCCGATGGTGGAGACGCACCTTGGTCGTGTGTTTCACAAACGATACTATCATCGGTAAGAGAGAGGTTCATGTGTTGTCGTCAATGAATTATAACAGCGTGATAAAATCGTTGTGCTGTTGAACGCACCATGCCGCCATCGTGACGCACTTGCAAATTTGAACCCATTATGCCATCAAACCAAATCATCAACCAAAACCCACTACGCTGTCACCATCATCATTATCGATCAAAGAAGAAAGTAATGAAAAGATGGGAGAGAAAGAAAGAGCAAGAGAAAGAGTGGGATAGGTAAGAGACCAAAAGAGAGTAAGAGAGAGGGGTAGAGAATGATGGTGGCTTCATTTTTTGAATAAAATAAAATAAAATAATCTCATTTTCTTATAATTTTATATTTAATATTATTTATTTCAATTTTTTATATTTTAATTAAATTATTTTAATTAATTTTTCATGATTTTTTCCTTTTTGCCTTTAGAGTCAAATGGATCAACTATATCAATCTAATGGAATCTGTGACTATCAGGAAAATTATCATCCTTTCATACGTCTCCAAGGGTATTTTAGATATTCATTTTAACGTCAAGTGATATTTCGGGTAAATATGAAACAATGAGTGGTAAAATTTATATATTCTTATACATTAGGGGTTTTTTGGGATTTTTTCTATAATTTATTGTCGGAATTGTCTCAGTCCTTTTTTAACTTGTCACTAAACCTATGGCCTACATGATAGACATGTAAAGACTCCAAATTCAGATGTGTCGCAAATTAGTTTTCACTGTTTATTTTAGAAAATATTTAATTTAAATCTTAATAATTTGTAATCATTTTTATTTTCAGTTTGTTTTGTTATATCTTGATAAGAGTGCTTTAGGTTTCAACAATAATTCAAATTTCCGGTTCTAATCAATTTTAAGATTTATCATTATTAGCTCTATAGGTTTTTCTTTCTATTTGATCAATTGTACAAAACTCAGTTGTTAATTTTGATTAATTACAAGTAAAAATAATTAATACGGAAGAAATTTCTTAAACGTGAATTCCACAATTTATCATTTTTGTTCATCAAGGTTGGTTGGTAATTTTGTCTTTTTATTTTGCCGATTGAGTAAACCCATTGGAACACATCATCTTTTAGTAAGAGTGGTTGAGTATCCATCTTGACCCTAGGAGATCAAGGGTTTAAGTCATACCATTGTCATTTAAAACACAAAGTGTGGATTGTGAGTCTCCTTTTGGAAAAAGTTGCCCTCTCCTCTGTTGTGAGAGTAATCATCTGAGACGTGCTATCAATAATCCACCTCTCGGTAGGCCCCGACATTGCAATCATCTAACTCGTAAGCTGTTAGCACTAAAAAAAGAAAAAAAAAAAAAAAAAAAAAAAGTAAACCTGTTGGCTGACTACTCACTACATTTGTGGATGGTAAGCGTAATTAAGTCTGACTTCTAACATCTATAAACTTTAAAAACTTTATTAAAAAAAATGGACATAGTACAATTATAATTACCACAATTGGGATTTTTTGATGTATACTCTAAGACACGACCTGAAACATAGCTCCCAGAAATTAGGAGGAAAGATCCACACACATGTAGAAAAATTTTCACAAACATAATTATGGTAGAGATGCTCAAACTAGTCTCTCTAATGCAATGATATAGAGAGTGCAGCTGACACCACTCATAAATGAGCTAAAAAAAAAAGATTTAGTATTATTATAATGGCTTCTTAATCTTTTTTATGACTGACTTCTTATTAAAAAAAACAATTTAGTACTATACGACAAATACCACTGCATAATGATTTATTCTATTTGCATCATTTTCTTATAAAGTTCTTTGAAACTTTGTTTTAACGGCTTCTTATTAGAAATCATTATAATAATACAGTGGCAGATTTAAAAATTTATATAAGATGGAGTATTAGAGTAAAATATATTATATACAATAATATTAAAATCCAACAATAATGTAAATATTATTAATTGATATACTAATACATATCAAACTTATATATACATATATATGAGAAAACTCCTCACACATGCTCATAAATACGCAAGATGAAATTTAAACCCCTATTAGAGGTATTTACGGGAAATGTATTAATCATTTGAGCTATAAATAAATGTAAACTTGAAGTAACTAAATCAATTATATCACTATTGAGTTTCCATGGTATGACTATTTACTATGACTAAAAATTATAATGTTAGAAAAAAAAAAAAGCTAATATCATCACATAGTATATGATTTTTCTCACTTTTCTTTCTCTCATTCTTTCCTTTACACTCGACCTTCCCACTTTTCTTTTATAGGCACTAGTGTTTTGTCACTCTTTCTTTCACAATCAGCTCCCTTTCTCTCAATTTGGCTAATGTTTAACTCTCTGTCTCTCTATTTCTCTCACTCTCTTTCTTTTGCTCATTTTCTTATCCTCACTTAATCCTCATACATCTATCTAGGAGTTAAAGGTACAAGAGTGATCATTCGCTTATCCACAGTAAAAGAATATCAATTCTTCAACCCATCATGTGTTACCTTCCTGTCATGTTACCATGGACAACCTAAAAGCAAGCGACCAGCGTGAATAGGTATAACATTACACACCACCTCATCTTTGTTCCTACCAATAGCGAAAGGAACTAGGACTTATTTTGTTACCTTAACCTTTCTACAATCGTTTAACTATTGCAACTTGTATAGTCTAGGATGTTTTGAAATAGATAAACTTAATTTCTCCACTAACTCGGTGTTAGCAACATTGGTGCAACTACCCTGATAAATAATCACACTACACACTCTATCCTTGATATGACATCTAGTATAAAAATATTATCACACTACACCTCATCATCTTCCTTCACTTGCAAACTTAAAGCACACCTTGCTACTAACAACTTTCCTGACGCGACCCGACCCGGATACCTCTAGCTCTAATCCGGTTGGTCACGCCGGACACCCCAACGGATCCCTCTCAGACCCGACTCATCGGGCTAAGCGAAACCCGTGGAGCGAACCCTAAACTTTCTAACATTTTCTAAAACATCGTTGGGTTGGTTTTCTTTAAAAACTGAAAACGCATAGGAAAAATTTTTAATTTTTAATTTTAAATTCATTTTCGAAACTCATTTTTCTAACAAAATTTCGGCAGCATAACGACTACATTTTTAACGTTCCAGAAAACCTGTTTATAGAAAAACAACACTTCGACTAAAATTTATCACCAACCCAACTTCTGATTGCCCATAGGCCTCAATCATGCATTTGATTGTTAAATCAACTTATGAAAATTCAAATGACATTTAATGAATCGCATTTAAATCAAAAACAGTTTAAAAACAGCTATAAACAAATAATTACAACTTTCAAATTACTGATACATTTCAAAAGGTATTTACATGAAAATATAACTGCTGAAACAAAATGAGCTATTTAATGATGTCGTGTCGCCCTGGCTCACCCGCTGGAGGCAATGCTACTGATCGGCTACCTGCTGAGAGTACCTGAGGAGGTTTTTGTATAAAAACAGAAAATAATGAGCTAAAAGCTCAATGAGTGATAATTTATGTTTTCTTTGAAAGTCTGATTTTCAAAACGTCCTCCTCTGAAAACGTTTGAAAACTATTCTTTGTTTCTAAAGCATTTCCAATTTAAAACTTTTAAACATCAACTTAAACAATAGAATTCATATATAAACACAAGCACGTATTTTAATACAAAACGTGCAATGGTAAATCATAAATAACTTAAATAATACTTTTAAAACCTCTTTTTCTCTCAGATATGCATTTCTCTTGTTAAAACTGTTTCCTGATCTCTTTAAAATTACCATAGTATCTCTAAATTTGGGGTCTCTCGAATCTAACGGCTATGTGCAGAATTTCTCAGCGCTAACCATAGCTCGTCAACTCTGAGACATCTCGCGGTTATGTGCGAAATTTCTCAGCGCTAACCATAGCTCGCCTAACCTGAGACATCTCGTGGCCATGTGCGGAATTTCTCAGCGCTAACCATAGCACACGAAATACTACCCCACATTAGTAATGGCGACTCGACTGACAGACTCTGACACTTATTCCCCCAAGTTAGTAACTTATCCCTTCCCAGGACTGTGCCAACTGAAGTGGGATAGACCGATCGGGTCTAAACTGGTCTGTAATCTCTGAAAATCCCTGAGGGGATACTTTTTGGTTTTGAAAACACTTTTCCTTTTCTACTTTAACTTTTTGGTGCAAAAGCACAAATCTCTTTTCTGAGTGCATAAGGCACTAACATCTGATTTCTGGGTGCAATAAGCA
Source organism: Nephelium lappaceum (assembly GCA_021234005.1). NCBI lineage: Eukaryota > Viridiplantae > Streptophyta > Magnoliopsida > Sapindales > Sapindaceae > Nephelium > Nephelium lappaceum. The sequence continues at coordinate 3,413,697 of CM038003.1, forward strand.
CTAAAACTCATTTTCTGAATGCATTAAATACTATAATATCTTTGGTAAGTGCAAAAGCACAAAATAGCATCATTTCAATCTCTAAATTCATGCTCGTATCAACGCATTTAAAATAAACTCATGCAATTATTTATCAAATCAAACTTATCAATTTGAAATGCTAAATACTTTTAAAATCTTTTAAAAATAAAGTTTACTCACAAAACTTATAGCTGAAAATGGTGCGTGTGGTGCCCCTAATCCTCTCGCCTCGATCCTCGAGCTCCCTCGTCACCTACACAACATATGGAAGCATAAATTTACGCTCACGTCAACTTCTGGAAACTTGAAATTACCAAATTACACAATCGCGCCTCAAACTAGTTTATCGCGCGAATTCGCCTTATCTTTAATTTTTCACTATTCTCTTGGTTCCCTAAGCTCCCAATTAACGTAAATCCATTTATTTTTCAACTCATTTATACTCAAAATCAACCAACCATGAATCATAACCAAATCCACTTCAAAATCAACTTAATCTTCAATAACCATACTCCCAAAACTCGAACACTTACCCTTGGTTTCTTTCTCACAAGCTCATCCTTTTACTCTTTGATTTGGACTCGATTCGGAACTGATTTGGTGTCGAAAATGGGCTGGTTCGGGCTAGATCTATTTCCTCTTTCTTCTCCTCCGCACGAGCTTCTCTTTCTTCCTCGCCAAACTCACTTTACAACACTGTTTCGAGCTTGGTTTCAAGTTGAAAATGGACTTGATTGGAGCTGGTTTGAGCTGGGTTTTCTTCTCCTCTTTCTCCTCTCTTTTTCCCTCTCAGCTTCGCCGCGGTTGGAGGCTAGCTTCGCCGTGATCGGCGGCGGTTTCGCTCAAGGGATGAGCTGGTTTTGGCCGCCGTTCAACTCGGTTTCAGCTCGATCTGGTGCAGGTCGGTGACAGGTGCTCGTCGGCCTCGTCGTCGCGGCAGCGAACAGGTTTGGTTCGCGGCAGTTCTGCTCCGTTTGGCGTCGCGCAGCAGCGATCGGCGGATCTGCTTCGTTTCAGCGTCGCGACGTCGAGTTCTGATCCACTTCGGTTAGCTCGGTTCTGTGGCGAGGTGCGGCGAGCTTGGCGACGGTCGGCGCTGCAACGGTGGCTGGTCGGCGGTCCTCTCCCTCCGGCGTCGCGCGACTGTCTTCTTCTTCTTTCTTCTTCTTTCTTCTTTTCTCTTCTCTTCTTTCTTTCTTTTTTTGCGACAGCTCACTCTCTCTCTCTTTAGAGTTTTTTTTTTTTAGACAACTTTTTGGATTTATGCTTTCCTCCCCAAACTATTCTTAAAATGATGGTCACGTCCTTTAAAAATATCAGTCTCCTCCCTTAGCCTTTAGCTTAATTTCACTTTGACCACAATTATTAAAACTTATCTTCAATTTAATCCTTTATTTCCTTGAAAAATTATTCAATTTCATTCACTATTTTATCCTTCCGGTTAATATTCTATTGAGTCGAAATCGACCTCTAAGGGTTCCCTACACCCTTAAGCATTTCCATGGACCATTTCGATTCTCCAATAATTATTTAGGGACTGCTTCCGGGGAGATTCATAATATTACGATAGAGGGCTTACATTTCCATTTGTGGGATACTCAATTTCAACATCACTAGCATCTTCCAAATGTGGCATCTCATCATCATCACTCTCCCCTTTAGCCCCTATCTATCCATCCTCTTTCAAAATCATAGTTATCTTATTAAGACATTGAAAAGCTATATGACCTCTTCCCAAATACCTAGAACATTTGATGTCCTTATTTCTCCTTTAGGTTGCCTCAGACTTGCCTTTATCTTGGCTACTACCTTTACCCCCCTTAGGCTTAGTAGTTTCGGCCTTAGGCTTAAGAGATGCCTTATCTTCTTTTCTTCCTCAATTCGACTTCCAAACGAGTTTATCCAAGTACGAGACTATAGTACGTGGTTGAATAGGGGTGGGGCATGTGTGTTTTTTTTTTTTTTTTAGAAAAACCTTAAAAAACCAACTGACTTATGAAACAATCTCATTTTTCGATTCACTGTTTCATTTTTATCCAAAATACAATAGACATTATAATTTAACTGAAAAAATTGATAAAAATTAAAAAGACATTTTTACCCCTAAGATTTTTATTAAAAAATATAATAATCATAAATTAATATTTTAAAATAAAAAATTACATATTTATAAAAACTTATCTCTACCGTCCATCTTATACATAGGTGGAGGAGATCAACACACAAAATTAAAAAATAAAAAATTGATGAAATTAAGAAAAATAGTTAAATAATATTTTTAAATGCAAAAATTAAATACTAATAAAAAATTTTCTCCACTGCCCATCTCATAGATGGACGGTGGAGATCAACACACAAAATTAAAAAATAAAAAATTGATGAAATTAAGAAAAATAGTTAAATAATATTTTTAAATGCAAAAATTAAATACTAATAAAAAATTTTCTCCACTGCCCATCTCATAGATGGACGATGGAGATCAACACACAAAATTAAAAACATTAAAAAAATTAATTAAAAACATGAGCTTCTAGATTAGATCCAGGCCATGAACTTCATTATCATCATCAATCTCTCATCTGTCATGGACTTTCAACATCAAACCAACTCTATTATCATCATCAACCTTTCATCTGCCATGAACTTTCAATATTAACTCAAATTTCTCATTGTCAATTTCCCATAATCGTCAACAAACACCATTAAAAAAAAAAAAAAACCCAATAACAAAAATCAATAGGAAAAAAAAAACCTCAATCAACGAAAAAAATAAATAGCAAGTGGTGGTGGAGGGTCTCCATGGTGGAGACTCGAATTGGGTCTCCGATGATGGAGACCCGAACTGGGTCTCCAGTGATGAAGACCCAGTTCGAGTCTCCATCGTGGAGACTCGGATGGTCTTCACCACTGGAGACCTAGGCGGGTCTCCGATGGTGGAGACGCACCTGGGTCGTGTGCTTCATAGACGATGCTATCATCGATAAGAGGGAGCTTCACGTGCTGTCGTCAATGAATTATAATAGCATGATAAAGTCGTTTGTGCTGTTGAATGCACCATGCCACCATTGTGACCCACTTGCAAATTTGAACCCATTATGCCATCAAACCAAATCATCAACCTAAACTGATGCGAACCCCGTATATAAAGATATGATACCCACAATCAAATTGAAACACAACCCCAAGAAAGATTAAATCAAGTTTGTAACAAAACTTTGACCCATTGATTATGTCATTCAAGAACCAAAATTATAAAGAATTTTGACCCATTGAATATTTGATAATCAAGAACCAAAATTATAACAAGAATGATATTGATGCCTGTAAACCCTCTATTTTTATATTGTACGGATTACTCAGGAATAGTCTCTAAGTATTTATTTGAGACCCTAAATGGTTATGGAAAGATTTAAGGTCATAGAGAACTCATAAGATTTGATTTAAACTCAATTGAAGATTTAATGGGAAGTTAAAATGGTGAATAAAATTGAGTAAATTTTAAGGAAATAAGGGACTAAGTTGAAAATAAAATTTAAAATTGTGGTCATAGCAAGATTTAGTTAAAAGTCAAGGGAGGAGAATGAGATTTTTTAGGGCATAAGTGGAATTATTGAGAGTTTTGAGGAGGAAATTAGACGCCAAAGAATATGGTGGTTGACTTTCAAGTCAACACAGACAAATAAATGCAGAAAAGCCTAAGCAGTCGCAAAACGCGACGGAGAAAAAAAAAAGAAGAAAGAAAAGAAGAATAAGAGAAGAAGGAAGAAGGAGTGACGCCGGCGACCACCAAGCAGCTCCGGTTGACGTCACAGCAGCGCCGACCGATCGCTGCAAAGCCAGATCGAAGTCGAGCAGCTCGTCGGCGGAAGTGACGCGAAAACAGCGCTGAAAACCGAGCAGAACAGCCGCGAATCAGCTCCGATCGGCGAGGAAAAAGACAGTGGCGAGCTGCTGTCCGGTCACCTGCAGTCCTGCGTGCAAAACCCATCCAATTCTCCTCCATTTCAGTTGCATCTGAGCTTGTTTTCAGCTTGAAACCAGCCCTCCACCCGCGCGACAGAGATAGCAGAACGGCGGCGATTTCAGCCGTGAATCGCAGCGAACTGAGAGGGAAAGAGAGAGAGAAAGAGAGGAGGAGAAAGAGGAAGAAAAATCAGTTCAATCTAGCTCAGATCTGTCACCAAAAGTAGTCCAAATCAACCCGAAAATCAACCCCAAAGCGTAGTTAACGCGAACGAAAAATGGGTAAGTTATTTAAGTTTGAAATTGATGATTTCATTGGTGATTTAAGTTGATTCAAAATGGATCTCATTATGATTTGTTTGTTGGTTGTTTTTGAGTGAAAACGAGTTGAAAACTAAGTGGATTTAAGCATATTGGGAGTTTAGAAAACCAAAGATTTAGAGAAAAACCAAAACGTGCGCTAAACTAGTTTGAAGGGCAATTTTGTAAATTGGCCCATATGGCGTCCGTTGAGAGTTTGGATGACCCTAATGAGTTTAATTAGGCGTATTGGGATTAATAAAAGTCGAAGATTAAATTAAGAAACCAAAAATGGAGAGTTACGCCTAAAAAAAAGGGTCACTTAGGCGCGATTGTGTAAATTTTTATGATTTCGAGTTTCCAGAAGTTGACGCAATCATAAATTTATGAATATATATGTTGTGTAGGTGAAGAGCATCCGACCAGATCACGAGAGGGCTTTTGAAGCTCATCCGAGTTAAGCCCAAGTTTAAGGTGAGTGCACTTTCAAAGGGTTTTCTAAAGTGATTTTATGCTTTTGCATTGATAAGCTAGATTTTATGCTTTTGCATGTATAAGTTCTTGTATTTAAATACATGTATTGTATTTGTAAAGTAAACGAGTCCGAGGACTCAAGTTTAAAGCTTTAAAGTTAAAGCTTTTGTGCTTGTGCACCAAGTATTTAGATTTGTAAGGCATAGCATTAGAGAAAAACAAGTTTTCAAAGGCCATAAGTACCCACCAGTTTATCGAGTTCAGACCCGTACGGTATATCCCACTTAGTAAGGCAAGGGTTGAGGGAAACGAGTCACTAACTGTGTGGTTAGAGTTATGACTGAGTGTGTCGGCCCTACTTTGTGGGATATGGTCTCGCACTATGGAGCGATGCAGCATTCCGCACGTAGTTGCTGAGAGGTCTCAGAGAGTTGGTTGCGGCGTATGTCAGATACATCGCCTTGTGACCTACCACACCTGCGGCCTTAGCTAAGTCGCCGTGTGGTCAAGAGATTAGGGATACGAATGGTGCTTTTATAAAGTTCAGTTATTTTAAGCATATTCAGATTTATGTTTTACAAGTTTATTATAAATTGTTTATATTAATGCTATGCAATTGAATGAGATTTAAGTTTTAAATGCTTTAAGAAATAGAAACTTTTATTAAAATTTTCTAAGGAGGAAATTTTTGAAAAGTAAAGCTAAGTTTATAAACTATTACACTCACTGAGCTTTATAGCTCACTCTTCAAATTGTTTTTAAAACCTCCTTAGGTGTACGTGTGGGTGAAGACGAGTGAAGCCTCCCTCCTTCGCATTCAAGTGGGCGCAATTACTGGCAGTTGCATCTTAAAGAATGTATTAAGCATATTTTGAGTTTTCTTTTGTATATTACATATATTTTGTACGTTTTGCATAAAAGGAGTGATATCTTTTGAGTTGTGTAAAAGTGTTTTATTTTGTGCTTGAAAAATCAAGCTTACTAGATTTAAAATGCAGGTTTATATCTTGTCTTTGAAAGTTTTAAATTTTTTGTGATTTTGTGATAAACTGAATTTGAGAGAAGTTGGGTTGGATGTGATTATAGTTTGAAGTGTTTAAATTGCTTTCCAGGTTTTTGGTTTATCTAAATTACAGCTGTTATGCTGCCGGTTTTTAGTTTTAAAAATGACCAAATAAATAGTGTCAAACCAACCCAAACCATTTCAACTTTAGATTGAAAAGATTATGCTTCCGCTAAAGTTAAGTTTCAAGTTAAGAGGGTTCGCTCCTCGAATGCCTTCTTCCCCATCAAGATGGGCTTAGAGGGATTCGTTGGGGTGCCTGGACGTACCATTCGGATAGGAGCCTAGTGGCGGTCTGGATTGGGGCGTTAAAATGCCTCTCCCAAGACATAGACGAAAAGGTGGGAGATAAGTCATGGTTTTCGATCCCACAAGCATAGTTTGATAAGATTGCATGTTCATTCATGAACCAAAGAGAAATAAATCTCTCAATTAAATATAATTGGTTGCATCTTCATTCATCTTATGTTTGCTTAGGATTTACAAGCATTTTTATAGGCAAAGAAATAAAACCTAGCACAAAACCCTAGCCCCCTAACAATTGTGCTAAACTAAACACACTCATGGGCTTAAATTAAATTAAATGTTTAAGCCCAAATAACATTAGTTAAAATAAAATCAACTAATTTAATTTAAAACTCATTACAATTAAAATAAACTTAGCCCAAATTATTTAAAGCCAAATTAACTGCAGTTCAATTCCAATTGCTTTGAATTAGCGTCTAAAGCCTTCAAGATTAAGCCCAATTGTCTTTAATTACCTCGTTGTCCGATTGTCTTATTGTCCTCCATGATTGCTATCTTGGTATCCATCAAAAACCCACTACGTTGTCACCACCATTATTATCAATAAGAGAAGAAAGTAATGAAAAGATGGGAGAGAGAGCAAGAGAGAGAGTGGGATAGGTGAGAGACCAAAAAAGAGCAAGAAAGAGGGGTGGAGGATGATGGTGGCTTCATTTTTTTAAAAAAATAAATTAAAATAATCTCATTTTCTTATAATTTTATATTTAATATTATTTATTTTGATTTTTTATATTTTAATTAATTTTTCATGGTTTTTTTCTTTGTGCCTTTAGAGTCAAAAGGTCAACTATATCAATCTAACGGAATCCGTGACTAGCAGGGACATTATCATCCTTTCATACGCCTCCAAGGGTATTTTAGATATTCATTTTAACATCAAATGGTATTTCAGGTAAATATGAAACAATGAGTGGTAAAATTTACATATTCTCATACATTAGGGGTTTTTTTGGGATTTTTTCTATAATTTATTGTCGGAATTGTCTCGGTCCTTTTTTAACTTGTCACTAAACCTATGGCCTACGTGATGGACATATAAAGACTCCAAATTCATATGTGTCGCAAATTAGTTTTCGCTTTTTATTTTAGAAAACATTTAATTTGAATCTTAATAATTTGTAATCATTTTTATTTTCAGTTTGTTTTGTTATATCCTTATAAGAGCGCTTTATGTTTCAACAATAATTCAAATTTTTGGTTCTAATCAATTTTAAGATTTATCATTATTAGTTCTATAGGTTTTTCTTTCTATTTGATCAATTATACAAAACTCAGTTGTTAATTTTGATTAATTACAAGTAAAAATAATTAATATAGAAGAAATTTCTTAAACGTGAATTCCATAATTTATCATTTTTGTTTCATCAAAGTTGGTTGGTAATTTTGTCTTTTTATTTTACCGACTGAGTAAATCTATTGGCACACTTCACCTTTTAGTAAGAGTGGTTGAATATCCATTTTGATCCCAAGAGATCAAGGGTTTAAGTCTTACCGTTGTCATTTAAAACACAAGGTGTGGATTCTGAGCCTCCTCTTGGTAAAAGTTACCTTCTTCTCTGTTGTAAGAGTAATCATCTAAGACGTGCTATCAATAATCCACCTCTCGGTAGGTCCCGACACTGCAATCATCTAACTCGTAAGTTGTTAGCACTAAAGAAAAAAAAAAAAAAAAAAAAAAAAAAGAAAACCTATTGGCTGACTACTCACTACATTTTTTGATGATAAGGGTAATTAAGTCTGACTTCTAACATCTATAAACTTTAAAAATTTTATTAAAAAAAAATGGATATAGTACAAGTATAATTACCATAATTGGGATTTTTTGATGTATACCCTAAGACACGACCTGAAACATAGCTCACAGAAACTAGGAGGAAAGATCCACACACATGTAGAACAATTTTCACAAACACAATTGTGGTAGAGATACTCAAACTAGTCTCTCTTATGCAAAGATATAAAGAGTAGAGCTGACTGCACCACTCATAAACGAGCTAAGAAAAAAAAGAATTAGTATTATTATAATGGCTTCTTAATCTTTTTTATGACTTACTTCTTATTTAAAAAAAAAAAAAAAGATTTAGTACTATACGACAAATACCACTATGCAATAACTTATTCTGTTTGCATCATTTTCTTATAAAGTTCATTGAAACTTTGTTTTGACGGCTTCTTATTAGAAATCATTATAATAATACAGTGGCGGATTCAAAAAATTATATAAGATGGAGCATTAGAGTAAAATATATTATATACAATAATATTAAAATCCAACTATAATGTAAATATTATTAATTGATATACCAATACATATCAAACTTATATATATACATATATATATATATATATATGAGAAAATTCCTCACATATGCTCATAAATACGCAAGATGGAATTTAAACCTCTATTAGAGGTATTTATGGGAAATGTATTAATCATTTGAGCTATAAATAGATGTAAACTTGAAATAACTAAATCAATTATATCACTATTGAGCTTCCATGGTATTACTATTTACTATGAATAATAATTATAATGTTAAAAACAAAAAAAGACTAATATCATAACATAGTATATGATTTTATTAAAATATATATATATTGAATAAAAAAGTTCATACGAAATCAAAATAATGCACCTAACAAATGAACTCGGATAAAATAACACTATATTATAATTAAAACATTTTTAAGAAACAAATCAATAAAATAATAAAAACAACATTTTCTTACAAAAAAAGAAATGAAAAATAAAAAAATAACTGAAACATCTTAATCTATTAACAATTTTGATTTTACAAATTTAGACAAGAAAAATTCACAAATTAGATGTTGGTTAAGTTGAAAAATAATAACATTTATAAAACAAGAAATTTAAAAATATATATATATATATATATAATAATAGAGTGTAAAAGTCTAATAAAAATTTAAGAATTAATTAATTTGTCTCATAAAAGTTACAAACAATATTATAGGGATGAAAGTATAGAATAAAAATTTAGAATATATATATATACACCAACGTGTAATTTTAGTTAGAGTACTACAGGGGTTTTATTAAAGAGAAGGGACAGCTTTTGTTAAATGTAATCCAATCAAGAGAAGAGACTGGGAAGCTTTTGTTAAAAGCAATGAGTTAAACGTGAAAATCTTGTCCAAAATTTGAAATTTCAACGCTTTTCTTATAAAGCTAATGTAATTTGAGGAGCTTTTGTCAATATAGGACCCACTCCAATCTCCATACATTGTTTTTAATTATAATTGTGTGAAAGCAGGATGTTGTGGAAAAGTATGGAAATTTTACATAAAAATAATCTTTATCTTTCTTGACATAAAGCGTCAAGGAAAAGACACCAACCAAAGGCCAAAAAAACATAAATAAGACTTGGATTATTATATATTATAAGTAAGGAAATTTTACATAAAAATACAATTCTAGTAATACGAGAGAAGAGAAGCAAGAAAAACGTAATTAAAGACAAGAAGAAAAGAGATATAGATTGGAAAGACAATAAGACATAACGGGAAGAGAAGGTAAAAAGACAGATGAAAAAATGAAGAAAAAAGAGCTTTGGGTTGAAATTATTGCTGGGAATATGAAATTATCGGAAGACTACTTAGAATAGTCTGCCCAGATTGGTTGCTGGATTCATTTCCTCTGCACTGTTTCAAAGCTGATCTTCTACAGATCTACGTTATTACAGGAACTTACTCTTGAAAAGGTTTGAGACCTCAGAAAAGAGCCAGACTAGGACTTCGGTTGACGTCTCAATTAAATTCCAACCTACATTTGTTCCAAATTTCATGTCATTTGCATATTGAACTTTAGATGTTTTCAAAGAATTTAATTGATGCAAATTACTTTCATCAAAGCTCATTGGGTGCGATACTGATATTGGTTGGGGATGGCTGTAAAACAGTTAAACAGATATAAGGTGTCTGAAACCAATAACTCAATTTGGCTACTTCTAGGTGATTGTTGCTTTACAGACCGAGAAAATTAGTGATAGCTATAGGAGGTTGATGGGAAAGCATGGAAATATTTACATGAAAAAGCATGTCATAATGTTCTTGCCTCAGGTCATCAAGGAGAAGACTCAAGCAAGAAGATTGTGGAAATAAGTGGTGGAAATTATGAGCCTTGCGTTTGATGTTTGGAACGGTATAAAATCAAGAACTCATAAAAGAAAATATATATATATATATATATATAAGAAGAAATATGAAATTTTAATTAAATAATTACTTCTTTTTAAGAATTTGAGAGGAGGCACTTGCTTCCCTGGACCCATATTGGGTCCGCTACTTACTAATATTAGATCTTTTTTATGATTGCCTTTTTATTAAAAATAAAAAATAAAAAAAAATTAATACTATATGACAAATACCATTATACAATGATTTATTCTATTTGCATCATTTTCTTATCGGTTTCTTTGAAACTTCGTTTTGATGGTTTCTTATTAGAAATCATTATAATAATACTAAATCTTTTTAATGACTGATCTCTTATTAAAAAAATAGATTGAGTACTATATAACAGATACCATTATACAATGATTTATTCTATTTACATCATTTTCTTATCAGTTTCTTTGAAACTTTGTTTTGATTATTTATACCTTTGATCACTAACCAAAGATATCCATCCCACACTTCAAAATACAATCTCTCATGGCGAAAAAAAAACTTTGAGATTCTTATCGTGACAGCTTTCTTAGCTCACATCTTGATCATTTTCTTAGTTATGGCCGCAGCAACCAACATCACCACGGATCAATACACTCTTCTCGCCCTGAAAGTTCATATAACTCATGATCCTACCAATTTGCTGGTGAAAAATTGGTCCACTACTACTTCTTCTGTCTGCAATTGGATTGGGGTTACTTGCAGTGCTCGACCCTATAGAGTCACAGCCCTGAATATTTCTAACTTCGGTGTTGAAGGCACCATCCCTTCTTAACTGGGGGATTTGTCTTTCCTTCAAAAGCTTGATCTAAGTCATAACCAGCTTTCGGGTACCATACCCTCCTCAATCTTCAACATATCTTCATTAAAAATCCTTGATCTCAGTGACAACCAGCTCTCAGGTTTGTTTCCTTCCATCATTTCCATCATGCCCTCATTACATGTCATTGACTTTGGTGATAATGGATTATCAGGTAAACTCCACGAAAATACATTCGATTATCTTCCTAATCTGAAAATCTTTAATCTCTCTCACAACTTATTTGAGGGTGAAATACCGACCACTTTATCAAAGTGCAAAAATTTGCAATATTTTTCCTCGTCGTTCAATTATTTCAGCGGAATCATATTGACAGAAATCGGGAACTTGACTAAACTCAAGAAGTTATATCTTGGATTCAACCATCTCCAAGGTATGAAGCAGCCCAGATGTATATTATGAACAAAATTGGCATAAGGAATTTTTTTCTTTTAAATGATAAAAAAAATTATTTACACATATTGATTTACTTAATTTTCAGGAGAAGTTCCACAAGAACTGGGCAATCTTGCTGAACTGGAACTATTATCGCTATCAAATAATGCTTTATCAGGGCCTGTTCCTTCAACTATCTTCAACCTATCTTCTCTAACTACTTTGGACTTTTCAAATAATAACTTGACGGGTCACTTGTTTGACATTGGTCAAAATCTTCCTGCTTTGAAAGTACTACACATGGCTTACAATCAATTCACCGGTGGAATCCCACACAATTTGTGGCAATGTAGGAATCTTCAAATTGTTTCACTGTCTTATAATCAATTTGAAGGAAGAATACCAAATGATATTGGGAACTTGACCATCCTAGAAGAACTATATCTTGGTTATAACAACTTAGCAGGTACACTATAAATCTCTCTCCTAGTATGTTTAAATATTATTTTTTTTGTTTATAATCCAATACACATAGTGAATCGATAACAAATAAGTGTCTCATTTCTTACAAGGTGTCTTATTAAGCATGTTTGTTATATTGGTTTCAACACTAAAATTATGCTACTGGACAATGCTTGATTCCCATAGACACTAAAACATGATCTAACACATTATTTAAATTGATAACAATAGTAGAGCACAACTTGTTTCACATGTTGTCCCACTATATAAATAAATATATATATATATATATATATATTATCTTCTCAATACGAATTGATGTTATCCTCGTCAATTTCAAGATACTAATATGACAAAGTCAATTATTTAATGGTTTATATTCTTGAACCAGATAATAATAAGATCAATTCAAACTTATAAAATAATAACTAATATATAGTCAATTATATATATATATATAGTTTTGTGTGTGTGAAATAAAAATTTTATGTAGTTTTGCATTTGTTTGTATTTAACACATTATTAAAATTAAAAGTTTTATTTTATAATTTTTTGCAATTTCAATATAATATCATAATAATTTCAAAAATTATATAATAAGATAAAGTGAGCATCCAAAAAAAGGCAAGGGCATAAAAAAAGTAATAAATTAAATAATCTAATTAAAAAAGAAGTGGAAATGAACAAACCGTAAATGTAGAATATGTATATATGTATTTATATATATATATATGCATATATAGTCTATAATAAGATTAAATTTGATGATGTAAGAAAACATTAGGGGTTTCAAAAAATGTTTTCTTTAATTGGCTATTGACTATTATATCGTAATGGGTTTCAAATGATGATTTTTTAAAATATATATATATATATCTTAATGGCTATTGACTATATTGTATTCCAAGTTATACTTATGATTGTTGTGGTGGATATTTAAAAAGTAAATTATATTGTCAAAATTTTATTTAAAATAATTTAAGTTGAATCATTTATTAAAAATATTATTAAGTTATCAAATAAAATATATTAAAATCTCAAGGGTTTATATCTTGGATTCAACCATATCGAAGGTATGGTATGAAGCAGCCTAGACGTATATTATGGGCAAAATTGGCATAAGAGTTTTTTTCTAGTTTTGTTAAATGATAAAAAAAAAAAATGTTTACACATATTGATTTAATTAATTTGCAGGACAAATTCCACAGGAACTGGGCAATCTTGCAAACTTGAAACTATTATCGCTAACAAACAATGCATTATCAGGGCCTATTCCTTCAACTATCTTCAACCTTTCTTCTTTAACTACTTTGGACTTTTCGAAAAATAGCTTGACGGGTCACTTGTTTGACATTGGTCAAAATCTTTCTGCTTTGAAAGTACTACACATGTCTCACAATCAATTCACCGGTGGAATCCCACACAATTTGTGGCAATGTAGGAATCTTCAAATTGTTTCATTGTCTTATAATCAATTTGGAGGAAGAATACCAAATGATATTGGGAACTTGACCATCCTAGAAGAACTATATCTTGGTTATAACAACTTAGCAGGTACACTATAAATCTCTCTCCTAGTATATTTAAATATTTTTTTTATTGTTTATAATCCAATACACAGAGTGAATCGATAACAAATAAGTGTCTCATTTCTTACAAGGTGTCTTATTAAGCGTGTTTGTTATATTGGTTTGAACACTAAAATTATGCTACTAGACAATGCTTGATTCGCATAGACACTAAAACATGATCTAACACATTATTTAAATTGATAACAATAGTAGAGCACAACTTGTTTCACATGTTGTCCCACTATATAAATAAATATATATATATATATATTATCTTCTCAATACGAATTAACGTTATCCTCGTCAATTTCAAGATACTAATATGACAAAGTCAATTATTTAATGGTTTATATTCTTGAACCAGATAATAATAAGATCAATTCAAACTTATAAAATAATAACTAATATATAGTCAATTATATATATATATATATATATATAGTTTTGTGTGTGTGAAATAAAAATCTTATGTAGTTTTGCATTTGTTTGTATTTAACACATTATTAAAATTAAAAGTTTTATTTTATAATTTTTTGCAGTTTAAATATAATATCATAATAATTTCAAAAATTATATAATAAGATAAAGTGAGCATCCAAAGAAAGACAAGGGCATAAAAAAAGTAATAAATTAAATAATTTAATTAAAAAAGAAGTGGAAATGAACAAACCGTAAATGTAGATGTATATATGTATTTATATATATATGCATATATAGTCTATAATAAGATTAAATTTGACGATGTAAGAAAATATTAGGGGTTTCAAATAATGTTTTCTTTAATTAGCTATTGACTCTGATATCGTAATGGGTTTCAAATGATGATTTTTTAACAGATATATATATCTAGATATAGATATATTAATGACTATTGGCTATATTGTATTCTAAGTTATACTTATGATTGTCGTGGTGGATATTTAAAAAGTAAATTACATTATCAAAATTTTATTTAAAATAATTTATGTTGAATTATTTATTAAAAATATTATTAAGTTATCAAATAAAATATATTAAAATCTCAAGGGTTTATATCTTGGATTCAACCATCTCGAAGGTATGGTAGAAGCAGCCTAGACGTATATTATGGACAAAATTGGCATAAGAGTTTTTTTCTAGTTTTGTTAAATGATTACAAAAAAAATTTTTACACATATTGATTTAATTAATTTGCAGGACAAATTCCACAGGAACTGGGCAATCTTGCAAACTTGAAACTATTATCGCTAACAAACAATGCATTATCAGGGCCTATTCCTTCAACTATCTTCAACCTTTCTTCTTTAACTACTTTGGACTTTTCAAAAAATAGCTTGACGGGTCACTTGTTTGACATTGGTCAAAATTCTTCCAGCTTTGAAAGTACTACACATGTCTCACAATCAATTCACCGGTGGAATCCCACACAATTTGTTGCGATGTAGGAATCTTCAAATTGTTTCATTGTATTATAATCAATTTGAAGGAAGAATACCAAATGGTATTGGGAACTTGACCATCCTAGAAGAACTATATCTTGGTTATAACAACTTAGCAGGAACACTATAAATCTCTCTCCTAGTATGTTTAAATATTTTTTTTTATTTTTTATAATCCAATACATAGAGTGAATTGATAACAAATAACTGTCTCATTTCTTACAAGGTGTCTATTAAACATGTTTGTTATATTGGCTTGAACACTAAAATTAGGTTACTAGACAATGCTTGTTTCACTTAAAAAAGTTTTATTTTATAATTTTTTGCAATTCCAGTATAACATGATAATAATTTTAAAAATTATATAATAAGACAAAGTGAGTATCCAAATAAAGACAAGGGTATAAAAAAGTAATAAATTAAATGATTTAATTAAAAAAGAAGTGGAAATGTACAAGCTGTAAATGTAGAATATATATATATATATATATCTGTATGTATTGTCTATAATAAGATTAAATTTGATGATGTAAGAAAATATTAGGGGTTTCAAATAATGTTTTCTTTAATTGGCTATTGAAATATTGTAATGGGTTTCAAATAATGGTTTTCTTTTTTCTTAAAAAAAAAATAATTAATAGCTATTGACTATATTGTATTCTTAGATTATACTTATGATTGTCATGGCGGATATTTAAAAAATAAATTACATTATCAAAATATTATTTAACATCATTTATCTTAAATTATTTATTAAAATATTATTAAGTTATCACATAAAATATATTAAAATTAAATATGATCCCGGATGGAATAAATATAGTTTTAGCACAGTGCATAATATAGTGTGATGCACAATCCAAATGCAGAACAAAACTAGATATAATTCAATTCAGTTAAATATAGTTTAATCTCATGCTATCAACTTCAATAACATACAGTACTTTAAACATGACTAATTATTATCTATAAAGGGGATTATTGCATTTTCTTTGATTTTTTTTTTTCCTTTTTCGATAAAATTCATAATTTCGTAATTCACCTCACACATTTCCAGGTGAGGTACCATATGAAATCAGTAATTCTCGTCATCTAAAGGTTTTGGGGCTTGCAATGAGCAACCTATCCGGTGAACTCCTAGCTGCAATCTTCAACATATGAACGTTGACTCATCTTTCACTTCTTGGTAATAGATTCTCAGGAAGTCCTCCGTCAGACATAGATGTTAAGCTTCCAAACGTGGAGGGACTTGAGTTGGCGGCAAATTATTTTAGCGGGACAATTCCCAGTTCTATTACCAATATTTCCAAGCTCTTTTTACTAGATTTGGCAAATAACTCATTTTCAGGCTTTATTCCTCGCGGAATTGGTAACTTAAGAAGCCTGGAGGTGCTCAGTTTGTCTGACAATTATTTGACAGCAACTTCAGATATGAGCTTTCTTTCTTCTTTGGCAAATTGCAAAAGTTTACGAGATTTAGAGTTAGCGGGGAATCCACTAAACGGCATCCTTCCAAGTTCCATAGGAAATCTTTCAATTTCTATAGAATATTTCACGATGTATGAATGCAACATTACTGGTGACATTCCAGAAGAAATTGGCAACTTACACAACTTGATGGTGTTAGGCTTGGCAAACAACCAATTGACTGGACGTATTCCTGTTACCCTCAAAAGATTGCAGAAACTCCAAGGTGTTTATCTCGAAAATAATAAACTAGAAGGATCCATCCCAAATGATCTTTGTCATTTAAATATTTTGGCTGAAGTGTTTTTGCACAACAATAAGCTTTCTGGTTCTATCCCTCTGTGCCTGGGTAATCTCACCACTTTAAGGAGTCTCTGGCTAGGCTCCAATAAGTTATGTTCCGCAATATCCTCAACTTTGTGGAATCTTAGGGACATTTTGGGCTTAAATTTGTCATCAAATTCTCTAAATGGACCACTTCCATTAGACATTGGAAATTTGAAAGTTGCGATAATGATAGATTTATTAAGCAATAACTTATCAGGTGATATCCCTAGCAGTATTGGAGGCCTACAAAATCTACAATTTCTCTCCTTGAGATATAGTAGACTACAAGGGATGATTCCTGAATCATTGGGCTACATGACTAGCTTGGAATCTTTAGACTTGTCGAGGAATAATCTCTCTGGGGCTATTCCCAAGTCCTTGGAGAAACTCTTATACCTCAAATATCTGAATTTGTCTTTTAATCGACTAGAAGGAGAAGTTCCTGGAGGAGGACAGTTTGCAAACTTCACAATTGAGTCATTTAGGGGGAATCAAGCATTGTGTGGTTCACCTCAATTGCTAATCCCACTATGCAGGATTAATACTCATCGGAAATCAAGGACTACTTTCATCCTACGAATTGTTTTGCCTGCAATTGCTGCATTAACAATACTTGTCTTGGCTCTCATACTTATATTCATAAAGTGTCGAGAAAGTAACACAAAACTGCCTAATCATGTTGATATTGGTATGTCACTAGCAGCAACATGGAGAAGAATTTCTTACCAAGAACTTCTTCGAGCAATGGATGGATTTAGCGAAAGCAACCTACTTGGCATTGGGGGTTTTGGTTCAGTCTACAAAGGAAGACTTTTAGATGGAATTGAAGTTGCAATAAAATGTTTCATTTGCAACTTGAAAGAGTAAATAGGAGCTTTGATGTTGAATGTGAAATATTGCGTGGCACTCGACATAGGAATCTTGTAAAAGTCATTAGCAGTTGTTCAAATGAGGATTTTAAAGCATTGGTGCTAGACTACATGCCAATTGGGAGCTTAGAGAAGTGTTTGTATTCTGACAACTGCTCTTTAGATACTTCACAAAGATTGAACATAATGATAGATGTTGCATTCACTTTGGACTACCTTCACTTTGGAAATTCAATTTCCATGGTCCATTGCGACTTAAAGCCTAGTATTGTCCTACTAGATGAAAACATTGTAGCACATTTGAGTGATTTTGGAATTGTGAAGCTCTTATCTAATGAAGAGTCAATGACACACACACAAACTCTTGCCACGATTGGTTATATGGCACCAGGTTATTCTAAATTCCCTATTTTTATTGTTTAATTTTATGTAAGTTTTTAGTTTTATTTATTAAAGTTAACGAAACAAATTGTATCAACAGAATATGGACGAGAGGGAATAGTATCTAGAGAATGTGATGTTTACAGCTTCGGTATAATGCTAATGGAAACATTTACAAAGAAGAAGCCAACTGAAGATATGTTTGTTAGGGAAATAAGCTTGAGAAGTTGGGTTAATGAGTCGTTATATGGTTCACTTGTGGAAGTTATAGACAACAATTTGCTAAGAAGAGATGACAAAGATTGGTCCATTAAGCAACAATGTGTGTTATCTATCTTAAGTTTGGCCATAGATTATACCGCAGATTTGCCACAAAATAGAGCCAACATGAAAAATATTTTAAGCAAACTCATAAAAGTTAGAGAGAAGTTGTTAATTGTTAACCCAAGAGCAGCTTAGCTTAGTAGCTTAACTCTTTCTACTAGTGTGGCGCTGTTGGATGCTTCTAATCAATCTCCAAATTGTCTACAAGTACATCCGTGGAAATTCTCTCAACTTCTGAAGCAAAGTGTTGAGTCCATCGGCCTGGATGCTGCTCTTTTGCCTTAGGAAAGGGAGATGCTAGCTCTTCTTGTCTTCCAGTGGGTAAGCACTTCTCTTCTTGGGCATGATGAACTTCTATCTTTTGTGTACCATGCATGTTGTTGAAGCAAAGTTGTCTATGGTTATTAAATCTAACAATCAATTGGAATTTCTTTATGATTCAAAATCACTTTGGATAAAATACAACTCTTGTTACATGGGTTACTCTCTTCTTTCAACTTGCTCTTTGAATGTTCCTTGAAAGTTTCTCTCCTCTTGGCATAGATGTTTGCACTACTTTTTGCTTATCAAAGCTTATGTTATCGTATTGATTGCCAAGGTAATCAAACCGCAAATTATTTAAGGTCTATCAACTTTTCTCTTTTTCAAGATGTTTGGTGGGTTTATTTGTTTAGAGGCGTGTAATTCTTTTGTTTATAGGGATATATCTCCCTTACCTTTCAACCATTTCGTTTGACCTTGGGGTTTTGGTTTATATCCCCATTTTCTATTTTGTTTGTTTTTCTTTTGATAAAAGTTATCATCTTGAAGGGTTATAGGCATGGGAAGAGATGCTTTGCGGTTCCAACCTAGCTGGCATGCCTTAATCTTCTCTCATGCTTTTCTTCTCTTCATTGATGCAATTGATATATAAAAAGTATCAACTCCAAACTTAATAACTGTTTTAATGTTTATTGCCATAAACTACAAGGGAAAATTCCCCATGAGAACTAATGTAATTTCTTCAGCCTAAGCAACATAAATGATATAATAGCTAAGCACCTACAAACCAGTGAAAAATAAATAAGCCGCGCAAGGCAAGAAGTAGAGTATTACATGAAGGTATATATTAACATAGAAAAGAGGATCTGGTATTAACCTCATTCATTGTAAGATAATTATTTTAATGGACAAAGATCTCTCCTAAGCTAAACTTTTTCTAAGCTTTTAAGACATGTGGCACTTAATAAATTGTACGGCCATGATTCATTCTTCATTAATTTTTGATCGTTTACTTACTCTAAAGCTACATCATTTGCTATGAAACACTTTCTTTAGAAGCCTAGAAATTCACACACGCTAGAAAATTCAAGCCAAAGCTAAAACTACCAAGTTTTTAAGGCTAGAATGATTTTGACTCACACAAGGTTAGTAGTTTTATTTTTCTATTACTTTAGTTTTTCTTGACTTCTCTTTTTTGTAGTGCAAATATGCAAATGTACTTTGTAATGCAAACCAGGCTCATCTAGTCGCTAGTTAGCATCAAATTTCAAGCCAAAGCTAACTACCAAGTTTTCAAGCCCCTAATCAATTTAATTAAGACAAAATTAGTAAATAGTAATTTTCTTTTTTTTATTTGTCTAATATTTTTCTTGACTTCTCTGTTTGGTAATGTAAATATGTTTTTGGCTTTATATATATATATATATTGGAGGACCCAGTGGTTTATATTAGAGGAGCACTTTATAATAAAGTAAAATAAAAAAAATAATTAAGATAAAAACAATTATAGTTCATAAGTTTTTTTTTATTTATGAAATTTATTATATAAAGGGAAAGAAAACTCTCTATGTATAATGTAAAATATACATTATGAAACTTAAACTTTTATCATGAATGTAAAAGGAAAGTGTACTAACTATTTAAACTATAAATAGAGGTGCAATTCACACATAAGTAAACATATTTTTATTTTTAAAATTTGGTCATAATAACCTCTATTACTTTTACGAGTAAAACCCATAAAAAAGCAGTAAAACACTGGTGAGTTTATACATTATCACTAAAGTATAGAAATAAATTCATAACATTTAAGTTATGAACGAGATGTAAAAAAAACCTGAAAGATTGAAAAATTGAAGGAAAATTAGTCAATAGTTTATGCAAATATGATATAGTTTGCAATTAAAAAAAAAAAAAGGTTTATGATAACTAACGATAATTCTTCATAAATATAAAAAAGAAAAAAATGTTCATAGTTCATGATAGATTATAAAAGTTTTCAAAGTCAAAACACTTCAAATGTGAAAATTTGATCGATTGGTAAGTATCTATGTTGTTTGTTTTTACAACCCAAATTCGAACACCAACAAACCCATATATACTGTTCATTACCTTCGAAAAAATATGAGAAAGAGCACATAAGTGAGGTGTTCATTACCTTTAAAAAAATATGAGAAAGTGCACATAAGTGAGGTGTTCATTACCTTTAAAAAAATGCGAAAGAGCACATAAGTGAGGATCGAACCATAAACGCACACTGTTCATTACATGAATATATATATATATATATATGAGAAATAGCATAGGTGTAAAAGAGCACATAAAACCCACACACACTGTTCATTACCTTTAAAAAAAAAAAAGAGAGAAAGAGTACATAAGTGAGGATCAAACCATGAACGCATACTGTTCATTACATGAAATATATATATATATATATATATACAGGGGTGAACGCACCATTGGGCCAGAAGGAACACGTGCCCGCTGCGAAATTTTTTAAAAATTAATTAAATTTACTATATTAATCATTAGATGTTTAAATATATAAAACCAATGCCACATTGCATTATTTTCATTAAGTGGCGTTGATGGTTGCACATGCCTTTTTCTCTCATTGCCACCAAGTGGCTCGGGTTCGATTCCTAGCCCCACCTAAAAGTTTTTGCTTTTTCTCCTTTTTAGTCATTTAGTATATCAAATAAATAAAATGCCAAAATCAAACACAAAACCAAAATGGATCTGATGGTTGTGTGTGCCTTCCTTTCCATGGGGAACCATGGTTGAATCCCCTTTTGACTCGTGTTTTTTATTTTTTATTTTTATTTAATTTTTTAATTTTTTATTCTTTTATTCACTTATAATTATTGTTTTGCCCTTTGTTTTTTTTTTTCCTCTATTTTTTTATTCCATTATTACAAATTGATCTTCAAAATTGAAACATTTTGACTTTAAAAATTATTATACTCATTTCAAATTATTATTTTTAATTACAAACTATATCATGTTTACACGATCTAAAGAATAAAACATATGGTGTTATTTAATCTTAATAGGTCTTGGTTTACTCATGATTATTGGTGTGAATTATTTTTCTTTTACATAAACTATTTTATATGATAAAATTCATAAATAAAAATACTCTTATGAATTATAATTATTTTTATCTTTTATTTTTATTTTACTTTATTTTGTTATAAATCACATACATTTATTAGATAAAAGACTATAAATATAGCTTGATTAGTAACTCTGATAATAAATATATGTAGTTTGATTATATATATTTATTTGTAATCTGAATAGCAATTGTTATCATAAAGAAGACATATCTCTAAATTAAGTTTTTATTTATTTTTTTTAGTAATATGAAATTTGAACTTCTTTCACTGAAAAAAAATGGAGCTAGTGCTCAATCAACTCACAATTAGTGTGCTTTTATTTTTCTACTTGTATTAAGAATGTTATTTTAAAAAATTTTGTTTACAATCTTATAAAGGATAAAACTATATATCCTCTACTGGTTATGTATTTTAACTATTTTTATTTCATATAATGTTCTTCTAGTAATTGAAGGAACATTACAAAGAAAATTTTATATATAAAAGTGCCCCCCTCACATGGATTTTTGGATCCGCCACTAAATATATATATATATATTTTTTTATATTGTCCTTTTAAAATGAGGACACCCTTACTTTAAAAAATAAGGACCAACCAATGAAATTCATCTATTGCATGTTATCTCCTAAAACAAATCTTCTCTCCTATTTAATTTAAATGTAACGGATGAATTTGAATGGTTGGTCCTTACTTTTTAAAGTAAGAGAGTTTTTATTCTAAAAAGACTATATATATATATATATATCTATATGGTGCTTTTAAAATGATGACTCTCTAACTTTAAAAAGTTAATTAAATAGGAGAGAGAATCTGTTTTTGGAGAGATAATGTAATGAATAAATTTAATTGGTTTTTTCTAACTTTTTAAAGTTAGAGAGTCCTCATTTTAAAAGTGAAAATGTCTGTTTGTTGTAGACTAACTAATTTTGTCTATGTTGGATTTATTTAATGTTATGACTTAATAAGTTATGTTGTAACTTGAGTTATATGTCATAACAGATAACATATAAACTATAATACGGAAATAATAAACAGTAATAATAGATCAACATAAGAACATTTTTAACGTGGTTCGATATTACTCTATATCCATAAGGCCTTACCAAGAAAGATTAACTATTACTGAACATACAGGTATAACCTACTTGTCTTATCCAACCTAAGACTCCCTCTTCGAGTTGACGCAAGATGAAGTATTTGTCTATTATCATTGTTTCATCAAGCTCATTTTGCCTTCATATGTGACAGCAGTTTGAAATTCTTTCAATCTGTGAATCTGTCTCCTCTCTCTATAGCCAAATCTCTTGTTATCCCAACAAGCACTTACTCTAGACTCTCCAACCTCACAAGCCTAAATCTAGCACACAAACTTAAAGAACAAGACTCTCCAAATATTACAATGAATATCTCTCAATCTCTCAATGAATATACACTATTTTCCCTCACAAAAACTTCACCAATAAACTACTTGAAGTTGAGAACCTCTAAGTCACCTAAACATGTTTCTAAAATGTTTTCATCAACGTGTTGCACTCGAACTACATGCACAAACACAAACTACAAGCACACAAAGTTCTGCACTTGTATCGCACTACTTGCACACTTAAAAAATTCACATAGTAGCATTTTATTCTCTATCCTTATATACCCATATGTGCCACACCTTGTCTATCAAGAAAATGACCTAAAAGTTATTTTTAGAAACTAAATGGTAGAAAATAAAATCTGTGTTAAAGTAAATCAAACCAAAGAAGGAACTTCCCTTATTTGTCTTCATTGACCGAATGCACAAGGAAATAGTATCCTTGCTCGTCCAAACTTATACACTAGAAAAGAATGAAGTTTCCTACAATATAAAACCTTAGTTGACAAATAAAATACTTTCCATAACCATGGAAAGATATTTTTCAATTTACACAAGTCAACAATAAAGAAATTTCTTTATAAAAAGATATTTCATTTAATACAAACCTATAAGGAAATTATGCACTTTATTCATGCCAATAATAATATTAAATAATCATATAATTACTCAATAAGTCAGACAAAAATCATTAAAACATGAATAAAACACTTCATACATTATTCAAAAAAGTATATTGGAATTTGCACTGTGAACTGTCAAGAAAAATTCATTATAATATTAAAACTAATATTGCAACACTAACCTGCATGTTATAACTTAGACAATAATCAACACAGAATGTAAACATACTACAGTCCATGTAAACATATGCTTTCCATGAGTTTTGTTACACAAAAAAGGTCAATCATCAAAGCTATACACTAATGCTCAAAGCCATAAGAAGCTAACTACTAAGTGCACTACACACATGTGCATTAACAATCTCCTCCTTTGGCATCTTCTATTGCAAAACCATATTACCAATCAAAACATCATGTAAACCATGTTTCCTTCTAAACAAATCCAGTTCACTTCATAATCGAGATTCCTAATAAACAACTACTTCTCTTGAGTCTGTTCTCCCACTTTGCATCAACATTAAGCTCTTCTGCAACTCAACTTCTCTAAAAACATTCTCCCTAAAATCAAAAGAAACAAACATGAAGCAAAGATGAATCAACCATTTCTCCCTTTTTTTGACATAAAAGGGCCAAAGTAATCACAACAAAACAAAACATAAATAAAGCAAATCAAACATAAGAGATTGAAAAATTTGAACAAATTTGATTCTATTCTTAACATCCTATAAAAGATAAACAAAAGGGTTTTAAACAAAACACAGAAAGTAATGTCACAAGAAGTACGGAGCCTATCATAACATTCACCTAACAGTTTAAACAATTGAACAAGACAAACCACAAACAAAAATAAAGTTCAATAACTAGAGCAATCTGAAAACAATTTAACTCATTGAACAAACATATTCAATGTTTCCTTCTCTTAGACTTGGATTGTGGTGTTAATATAAATGACTTGTAAGCAGCTTCTAGTCCTACCAGTCTTTCAAGTAACTGCTAATATACCTTTTCCAACCTTTCCAAGGAAGACTCTATAGGCTCAGCAGTTGCACTTGAGGGACCTGCTACTTGAGTGCTAGTTGAAGCAGGTATATTACTCACTATAGGCTGCTGAACAACTTGCTTGGAGGTTGAAATTGAGAAACTTTTTTCTTCTTGTGGGAACTGGTCCTCTTTTCCTTTGATGATTCCTCACCTTTTCCATCATCTGTAACTCCTGACTTTAACCTGAGTAGAACAAAGTGAGAACTAACACCAATAACAGTCTCATTAGGAAGAATCAGTGGATGTTGACTCTGCAACATGTTGGTAATCCAGCAAGGAAACACAAGCTTATGTGCTTTCTTCTCCCTATCTGCAAAAGAAGTGATATGATCAAAGATGACAACTCTCAAGTTAGTCGTAACACCTGTACCAATATCAAATAAAAATAATGTCATCTGATTTGTCACTTGGAACAATTACTGGTTGGTAACTAGTTGGTCATGACAATCTTGTGCAAAACAGAGTACTTCAAAATCAAACTAGAAGTCTTCAAGGAATTTGATTCAGGCCAATCACTAATCTATCCTTGTAGCTTAGTTGTTACATCATCCTGTTCGTACTCTTTATCAAACTCAGCGATAAAATAGGTTTTGAAGATCTTAAGAAAGTCTCTAATAGCCTAAGAGGAAAAATCATACATATGACCTCTTACATACACTTAGTGTTTTACAAACACATCCTCGTCTTCATCAATTATGTTAGTATAAAACTCTTCAACAATCCTAGGCATATATCTTTTGATATTTGTCATAGTATTCATCCATTTCTATTCCTATAACACCTTAAACACACCTTAAGGCCTAAAACTCATCACTTTAATATTTTTCTCAACAATAAAGTTTTAGTTTGGGTACACCTTAAACATGTCTTCATGTTCATTCTTAAAGAAATTAAGAGAGCAAGCCTTAGAAGGAATGTACCATTTTTCAGGAGTAGGTTCTGCACTTTTGATAGGAACTGGTTTAGGTTCTTGAAGTGCCCTTTGTTAGAAACGGGTTTAGGGTTGTCTTCAGACCCTTTTTTCCTTACTAGATGATTCCTCCGAACCTTCATCTTCTGAGCTAGACTGTGATTCCTCTTAAGAAAATGATGAAGGACTTGTTGGCTGCTTGCTTTCTTCTTGTCTCGGTCACTATTGGAGTCGATTCTAGTGGTGGAGGCAATATAGAAGCTTGAACAGGTTGTTCTTTAGGTGGATTGTCGACCTCCATTGATTCACTAAAGTCCACGAAAGTCGTACTTGGTTCATTATATACAGTTCTAGTGTGATTTGACCTTTTGATTGGAGTTGAAGACTTGACTGGTCCTCATGTCACCTTCATTGTTTCAATCACAACACCTGTTCTTTGAGTAACAACACAGCCAAGATAAACAAACACATAAGAGGTGATGGTAAAAAGTAAATGAGAGTGGTTAGTTTTTAATGTGAAACCCTAACATTCTTATATATAGAGATTGACCATCAATCAGGAAATATCAATTTATGATTTAAAAAGATCTTATTTCCTTTTTTTCAAAACACCATCAAATTAGGAAATTTATATTTTAAATAAGTTAAAATTTAAACTCCCACCCAATTAGGAAATCCGAAATTTAAACACAATTAACATAAGATTTCCCACTCAATTAGGAATCCGGTCAAAACAACCGGTTTTGAACAAAACTAGTAATTTCTTTAACCAACTTGCAAATTACAATAATCAAAATTTGACCCCATCAATTTTGTTACCTTTTTCTGATTTCTCAAGAAAATAAAAATATTTTCTCTTTTGAAAAATATATTCAACTCCCTACTAACACTCAAGCTCATATTCAAAAATAATACAAGATGTAAGAATCAATTAATACCTCACATTAGTTCATAAAACAAATTCTTCTATCCTATGAGCACATGATGAATTAGATCAATTGAAAAAACCACAATTATTTTTCTTTTTCACAGATCTTGAATCATGCAATTTTTTCATTTTGAGTAATAACTTAGGCTCTCAAGTTGTAACATGTCATTTAAATGTTTGAACATCCATTTTTCTGTTTTTGACATGAATTCATAAGTTGCATTATCGGTTTTTCCAGTTGATTTTTCTTTTATGCTCTTGCAACTAAAATTCTTATTTTTCAACAGAGGTCTCCTACAGTTAGGTAGCTTTCACACTGTCACCGAGGTAGCCCTCATTCATGGTAGATTATCCTCTCTATATTTGTGATACAGAGGCCTAAATTACTCATGATTAGCTTTTACACATCAACAGAGGTAGCACTTTCCTAACGTGGGACTTAAAGAGCATTTTACACTTTTCACACAAGGATCATTCAAAGTTTCACAGTGAAAATTCAATTAACAAAATTAATCTAGACTCAACTCTTAGGAAAACTTGTATCATAGACATCAACTAATATATCTTTCAATTAAATAGCAAGCATTATAAACGAATATTAAATTAACTGTATGAGTTCACTTTCAATCTTTTCTTGGAGAAAATATAATAAATTTTAAAGAGAAATCAATCAATGACCTCATATCATTCATAAAACAAAATCAAATCAAATTGAGCAAATTCCTAAGGACTTTCTCAAAGAATCAAATCTACAAGCATCAAGGGGTTTCGTAAAAATATTTGCAAGTTGCTTGTCGATTTCAATATATGCTATGATTATTTATTTTTGCTCAACTAAATCCCTAATAAAGTGGTGTATTATGTCTACGTGTTTAGTCATTGAATGTTGAATAGAGTTCTTTGAAATATTAATGGCACTAGTATTATCACAAAACACAGTTAAGTTTTAGAAATAATATCATAATCCTCCGTAATAGATAAAGAAATGGAATTTTGTTTCTTGTTGTGCCATGCCACCAAATTATTTCCAAGGTAGAAACACCCATCACTGGTGCTCTTCCTGTCATTTGCATTACCTGCTCAGTCAACATCATTGAAACTTGCAACATTTACATTGGAATCATTAGTAAACCATAAACCAAACTCAGTTGTCCCATTCACATATTTTAGTATCTTCTTCACAGTTGAAACATGTGACTCCTTTGGCTCAACCCCGTATCTTGTACACATACCAATAATATGGTTGATATCAAGTCTACTTGCTGTCAAGTATAGCAGACCTCTAGTCATACTCCTATAGAGTGTTAGATAAACATCAACTCCATCTTTATCCTTAAACAATTTTATAGTTGTTCCCATTGGAATTCTATCAAACTTGGTGTTTTCTAAACCAAATTTCTTCACCAAGTTCTTAGCGTACTTGTTTTGGGAGATGAAAATCATGTTGTTAAGTTGTTTGCCCTACAAACCTAAGAACAAGTTTACTCCCACCATGCTCATCCCAAATTCCTTTTTCATTTACTTGACAAATTCCTGCACTTTAGATTGAGAAGTAGATATAAATACAATGTCATCAACATAAATTTATGCAATTATAAGTCCAGAGTCAAAGTATTTGATGAACAAGGTTCTATCAACACTGCCTCTTTTATATCCCTTTTCAATTAAAAGATTTGTTAACCTTTCATACCAAGCTCTAGGAGCTTGTTTCAAACCATAAAATTTCTTTTTGAGTTTGAAAACATAATTAAGAAAGTGAGGATCTTCAAAACTCTTAGGTTGCTCAACAAAAACTTTCGTATGTAAAATTCCATTCAAAAATGTTGTTTTAACATCCATTTGAAATAACTTGAGACCAATAACACAAGCAACAACAAGGAACAATCTTGTTAACTTTAACCTAGCAACAAAAGCAAAAGTTTCATTAAAATTAATACTCTCTACCTGAGTATATCCATGAGTAACTAATCTAGTTTTGTTTCTCATAACATTACCAAATTCATCAGTTTTATTCTTAAAAATCCATTTGGTACTAATTACATTCACATGCTGAGGTCTAGGCACAAGTATCTATACATCATTCCTAACAAATTGCTCTAACTCATCATGCATTGTTTTTATCCAAAATTCATCATGTATAGCTTCAGTCACATTCTTAGGTTAAAACAATGAGTTAAAACAAACATGTTGCACAATATTAACATGCTTTTTCCTAGTGACTACATCTTCATCTAATTTATCAATAATAAACTTAGCTAGATGATCTTTCTTTATCCTTGAGGAAGGTTTCTTAGGATCTTGTGCCATGCTGGTTGAGACTTTTTCTCGTGATCTTAACTTCTGTTGCTGCAATGTTGTTCCACTGGAATCATTTGTTGTAACCATCTCTGTTGCAACTCGGTTAGTTTTTGTCACAACACCTGACTAACTGACAGATTCATCATCAATTAGGCTAACCCCAATTTCCTCTTTATTGCTCCCTACAAAATTAGTACTGTCATCAATAACCACATTCACATACTCCATAACAGTGTGAGTTTTCATGTTGTAAACACAATAAGCTATAATGTATATAGAATAACCCAAGAAAATACCATTATTACTTCTGGAGTCAAACTTACCAAGTTTTACCCTATCATTGAAAATGTAATACACACTCCCAAATACATGAAAATAATTCAAGTTAGGCTTCTTATATTTCAAGATCTCATAAGGAGTTTGCTTGGTACCTAGTCTAAGGTAAACCCCTATTAATTATGTAACACGCTGTGTTCAAAGCTTCTGCCCAAAATCTTTTGGCAACCTTTTTTGTTATTTAACATGACCCTAGTCATCTCCTGTAAAGTCCTATTCTTCCCCCGTACAACACCATTCTGTTTAGGTGTTTTAGGAGCAAAAAACTCATGGGAAATCCCATGACCATCAGCAAACTCAATGTAGCTAAAATTATCAAATTATTTACCATGATCACTCTTAATTCTATTAATTTTATGTTCCATTTGAGTAATTAGTTTAACAGATGACTTTTTAAACACAACAAAAGTATCTGATTTTTCTCTTATGAAATCAACCCATGTGAACCTAGAAAAATCATCTTCACAAACAAACATATATTTTTTTCCCTCCCAAGTTTTCCACTTGCATAGGACCTATAAGATCCATATGCAACAGTTCCAACACACTTGATGTTCCAATGTTTTGAACATTCTTGTGTGAACTCCTAACCGACTTTCCATGTTGACAAGGACCACATATATTTGTTAATTTTTTACTCAACTTGGGAATTCCTTGAACAACACCTACATTCAAAAGCTTAGTCAAGGATTTGATGTTCAAGTGACCTAATCTTTCATTCCACAAATTAATATCAGTATTTGAAGCACTATGACATGCCAAGGATTGAGACAAGATATAATAGTTATCAACAAATCTTTTTCCTTCCAATACACATTGGTTTGACCGGTTTATAACAAGACATTTATCATGAGTGAAGTTAACAAAATAATCCTGATCACATATTTGACTTATGCTAATCAAATTAGCTTTAAGTCCACATGGAGCACATCTTCAAGCTTTGGTAATCCATCAAGATTGAGAGTCCTTCGACCAAGAACTCTTCCCTTGGCTCCATTACCAAAGGTAACTTTACCGCTTGACACAGTTCTGTAATTCACCAAGCATTCTCTATCACCTGCCATGTGTTTAGAATAACAACTATCAAAATACCAAAAATTAACAGAACACTTGTTTGAACATGATAAATCAGTGTTACAAGTTAGTTCAAACTTTCTTACCCATACTTTCTAAGGATTTCTATTCAAATCAATTTTAACTCTTAGAGTTTGCCTAGAAAATCCTCTTCTAAGCTAATACAACATGGCATAGCATCTAGATCTGATATGTTCTTTTATACCACAAAAATGACATATTGGTACAAACTTACCTAATGACATATTGGTTCAAACTTACATACCTTACCTTTATTACTTGACACTACTGTTTTGTTATCTGATGTCGTGACTTGTTAAGAACATGTTGCACCATACGTACTAGATGTTGCAATGTTTTGTCTTGGTACTATCATAGCTTTACTAACTGAAGATTTCATAAAAACTGTTTTGGATTCAAACTTCTCACCATTATAGCCTAATCCAAAATGATAACCAATAGGTTTCCATACTGTCAAAATTTTAATTAGTCTTTTAGTTTCTAAACTCATCATTTTCATTCTTTTCTGAGTTCTCTCTAGCTCACTTAAGAGTTTTTGAATGTTGCACTCATTCTCTTGAAGCAAGTATTTAAGTTCCTGTAGTTTCAACTTTCTTTAGACTTTACAATGATATCATTCTTCTTTATAAGGTTGGTGTAGTCACCGATTAAAGGCTTGTGCTTGAGGCAAAAGTCGAGCTGATTGCACCACTGGAGCTGATTACACCACCGACCTGGAATTCTTCGCATGATCATCCCTTAATTCCTCGCTCCGAATTGACTCACCAGCCCACTCAGCACCGCATCCTTCTCCTGTGACCATGGCCCCTTCACTCTACTATTACCATTCTACCACCACCACCGCCAGACTTCTCCCCTACTACTATCGTCGTCGTCACATCATCGCCACTGTTACCATTATCTTCTTCTTTGTCACCGTTCTCGTTCATTGTATCAATTACTCTCTCATCGTGTATCCGCTGTATGGTTGTGTTGAGATCTGTCTCCCAAGTAAACTTCTTGTCACGTGTGAATGGCGAAGAAGAACGAATATGAACGACGAGTGAGATGATATTTGAGAGTGTTGAGAGTGGCTGGTAGGGTTGAGATAAAACTAAGGTCTGAGAGTGGGAAAACAAAAAAATTTTACTTTGAGAAAACAAAAGAGTCCCACCAATTTCTAAGTTTTGCCGCCGGATTGATTTTAGAATTGGAGGGCTTTGTGAATTTTTATTTTATTATTATTTATTTCTATTAATTATTTAATTATTTTTTATAACATATTAATAATTTGAATTTCACAACTTACCTATTGTGTTATTATAATCACAAATATTCAATTAATTAAAAAAATCTTCATGATTATTAATAGCACATCTTATATGCTATATATTTAATAGTACAAAGTTATAAATAATAATATGTTACCAAGTGATTAACTACAATAGCATTTAATTCTAAAATGTTATAATAGATAGTTTTTTTCATTGCATAAAAAGCATAATGCTATCCTTAGATGCTATAAAGTCTAAGATTTGTTGTAGTGCCGTTAGTCCATCTCCGTTAGATTTGTGGATCAACAGTGTAAATGTATTTAAAATATGAGAATGCTCTAAATTTTTATTTTGAAAAAGGAAAACAAAAAAAAATTAAAATAAAAAATAAATTTAAATTTAAAAATAATTAAAAACAAAATTTTTAAAAATAAAAATAACCATCTCTCTCTTTCTCTATCTCTCTACCTTCAGCCCTCTCTTTTTCTCTCTTTGAATGCATCATCTGGGACAAACCCAGATGATGTTCATCTGCGTTGTAATTGAACCCATTTGAGGTTTGGCGATGGGGTTCATCCTAGAAGGGTTTGAAGATGTTTGCAAATGATTGATTGGGTTTGATGATGTTTTGCAGATGATAGGTTTGATGATTTTTGGGGTTTGATGATGTTTGCAGATGATTTACTGGGTTCGATTGAAAATGTTTTGTAGATGTATGAAGCTGAAGTTTGCAGATGATTGAACCCAGTCATTGTGTCCCTCTCTCTCCACCTTCAGCCCTCTCTCTCTCTCTCTCTTTCAATGCATCTTCCCTTCTCTCTCTTTAACTCTATTATTTTAAAAAGAAACATGAAGATGTTTAGGTTACATCAAGTTCTAGGTTTGATTAAACCCAAAACATGAAGTTTTAAGTTCGATCGAATCCAAAACAATTAAGGGTCAGATTAAAAAAAAAAAAAAAATGCCTTTTCGTTTCTTATTTTGACTAGATTTTGATGATTTTGTTGAAAATAAC
Source organism: Nephelium lappaceum (assembly GCA_021234005.1). Taxonomy (NCBI): domain Eukaryota; kingdom Viridiplantae; phylum Streptophyta; class Magnoliopsida; order Sapindales; family Sapindaceae; genus Nephelium; species Nephelium lappaceum. Next base: position 3,446,272 of record CM038003.1, read on the forward strand.
TAGATTTTGTTGAAGATCAAACCCAGAACAGTTCTTGACTCTATTGTTGGTTGAAGATAAAGTTAGGATTGAATTAACAAAATTTATTTAAATTTTTTATTTTATTTATTTTTTTAATTGTTTTCAAATTAATCTCCATATGATGAAAAAAAAAATTATTTGATTTTTGTAATTTTTATAATTTTTTTATTTTTTTAAAAATTAATCTCCACTATCCATTTTAATTTTTATTTTATTTTTTAAAAATTAATCAATGGTGTTTTGATTAAATTTCATTTAAAGTTTTAAATTTTATTTAAATAGAAAAATTTTTAAAAATAAAGCCAAAAGATAATTTTACCCCTCAGTGAATTAACTCTAACGGAGATAGGCTAACGGCAAGGAGGCTAATTGTAACAAAATCAAAAAGTTTGCTTCGTCTAAACATAGTCTTAAATTGAGTAACTAAATTGTAATTTACTCTAAATAATAATATAAGGAGCAAATTTTGTTTGTTTGACTTTCGTAGTTTTTTTTTTTGGTTGTGTATTGTTATTTTCATTTTCAATTTCAGAAATGAAGGTGACCTTTAGTGCGCCGCTTGCTCAAAAACTAGCAACTGGTCAGTCTATAAATTGCAATAGTTGATTGACTCGGCCAACAATGCAGTCCCTTGTGTTTCGTTTTTGTTGTCTCATGTGGTGGGCCGGCAGTTTGTCACATCTGATGGGCCGGTCAGCAATTTCACTTATAGGGAGCCAGTTTGTTTTGTTTTATGATTTATCAACTTAACACTATTGAAATAGAACTTATAAAACTTATATAGCATTAAGAACTTGAATTCTTAATGCTATATATATATATATATATATATTTTTTTTTCTCACATCCGAATGTATTGTAAAATTATTTGTTTTTTAAAACTAAAATTATCTGAAAACTAATGATTTGACATTGATACCCTTTTTATTATTAATTTTATGAAATTATATTTAATATAATACAAACAAAAAAAAAACATAAATAATTATTTGTAATATTTATTTGTAATTAAAATATGATTAAAAAGTATATCAGAATTAATTATATTTATATATTTAAATAAAAATAATGAAATTATGTATAAGTTGAATTATATTTAAAAAGCAAACAAGAAAAAAAGTAAATGTTTAAATTGTAAATTAAAATATATTAGTCCAATTTTAAAAAACTTTGGGATGAGGGTTTTTTTTTTAAATATATATATTTCATATAAGTATTAGGAAAAAATATTTAAAATATAAAATTAGGATAAAATTAAAAATATGTTATTTTGAGGATGATGGACTTATAATAGAATATTTTAAATGTTATTAAGTGATTTATAATTAAGTTGAAAATCAATAAGTATAATTTTTTTCCTCCAATTATTTTTGGATAGTTTTAAGTAGTTTAATCACATAAAAAAAAACAAACAAAAACAGCTTCATGGATGCAGTTTGACACCATTAAATTATAAGTGGAAAAAACAAATAGCTTCTAGGTCATTTGAATAATGAATGCTAATCGTGTTATCAGTTAGTACTTCAAATAATGAATGGGCAGCTTCAAGTACAAAAAATTATTTACATGTGGCATTTGTTTTGAAATCTTAGATCAAGTAGCGTATGATAAAAAGCAAAGCTTATTTTTCATATTAACTAACAGTCACGTACATTCCACAAAGAAACTTGGTTCGTTATCTAGATCTGATCAACCGAAGACTAGTCAACTGAAAATCTAATGCTTGGTTGAAACATTTTAGAGACTGCATGAGTTGGGTTTATCCCGAAGTCCAACCACAAACTTTAACATGACAACACAAGTAAATTAATTATAATTTTTTTAATTATAAAAAATTAAAATACAGTCAAAAGACAAAAACATCCCCGGATGTGTTCAAATTGACTATCTATTTACTAACCATTGACTAGTCCAAATTAACTGGAGGTTGGTAATTTGTAATAAACATATAAAGGTGAGTCCATTTGGGAAAGTGCAGGGGAGGGAGAGTTGTGATGCTTGAATAGAATGGCGAGGATGGAGATTGCAGTATCAGATGAGTTGCTAGGGACAATTGTACCAATAGTAGTGTACTGGGTGTATTCAGGAATATATGTAATTCTTGGATGTTTTAATGGGTTGGAGAATTACAGGTTGCACTCTAGAAAAGATGAGGATGAGAAGAATCTGGTCTCCAAAGCTGCCGTTGTCAGAGGTGTTCTTCTTCAACAATTGCTTCAGGCTATCGTCTCCATTCTGTTGTTCACGGTATTCCTTTTTTTTTTTTTTCCTATATGTGTTTTATTTTCTTGGATGGTTGATTTATTAAAATTGGAAGGTTAATTTTGTTTTTGTTTTTGTTTTTTTTCTTTTGGTTTTCTTGATTTGCAATGTTTGGCTATGATTTGGAAGATTGTTCTATGAGATTTTAGGTCTCTGGTTTTGGAAGTTATTTGTGGGGTTGTTTTAGTTGTAGCCAATTTCAATAATTTGAATCCAAATTTTGCATACTTGTATACATGCAAAGGGCTATATCAAATTTTGTTGTACGTGAGCGCTTAAGATATGTATTTATATGGCTTAGCTTGGTCATTAATTGGACGTGGGAATTATGGAAATTATATTGGTTTTGTTTTGTAATTATGATATTTATTTAGTTTGGTTGAAGCCTTAAAAGTATCGGAATTTTATGGCACTAGCTAGTTGACCATATATAGCTTTTTTTTTTTTTAAAAAAAAAAAAAAAAAAAAAAAAACCTCAGCTCTTCATCTTGAGACTTTGGAAAGCTTATGCTTGATAGAGAAAGTGATCCAGAAAGGAATAGTTTTGGGAGATTGATACGAGTAAAAATAGCTCAGTCGAACCCCCAAAAGGAGAATTGCGAATAGTAGTTTTCCTTGGTGATGGAAAATTCTCCTGCTAGGTTTTATTAGGAAATTCTTCCAGCCTCTGCTAATTTGGCAAATAAAGAATCATTTGAACAAATCATTTGAATAAAGGACAAATTAATAGATATGGATCAAATCATCAAACGAAAGATATTAAGCCTAACAAACATAACATGCCCTTCATTTTCACAAGAGAATAGCAGAAAAATGTCATATTGAGTTTGGTTAAAGAAACGTGTTCCTTAATTTCAAATATCATAGAATCAGCTACTTAAATTATGCAGTTTTGTATCACAGCCTCACTCTACATTCTCATAAATGTAATAGCCAATGAAAATTGGTGGTATTTGTAGGCGATTTTTGTATTGCTTTATTTGGCATCATAACCTACTGCCAACTGTGTCTTATTTTTCTTTTTATTGGAAAATTCAAAAACTTACCCATTTCAAAACCAAAAATCTTTACCTCTCTCAAAAGAAAATTTATTTTTAGCCCTCCAAACAAATAAATTACACTCAATACTCTGTGATTCAAAAAAAGCCACTGTGAGTAAAATTTCAAAAATACAATGACAGGAAGAGTGTGACTTCCGTCACACTTGTCTCCCATCACACACAAGCGTGACAAGACTCTCAAGCGTAAAGGGAGAGCCATCGTAATGAAAGAATCCGTTGTGCTTGCCTCTCGTCATGCGAGGTTCTCCCATGACAAGAGGCTCTACCATCGTGCTAAAGGATATTTTGATCAATAAGAGATACTAGATGCAGTTAATTTGTTTGAGAGGTTAAAACAATTTTTTTCCTTGAAATTGACTAAAAACATTTTTTTTTATTTTATGTTGGATAATTTTGAATTTTTCTCTTTGTTTTCTGTCTTTACTGTTATTTTTTTTTTCATCTATTATTGTTGACATCAATTGTTGTTTACATTAATTGTTGTTTATATACAGGTATTCATTTATGTTGTGCCCATTATAGTTAATGTCTATATGGAAGGGATAATTCTATTTTCTGCCTTATAGTTTGATATAATAGCCAAAAAGCCTCTTAACTTTAGAAATTGCTAAGGACCCTCTTCTAGTTTATAAACATAGGCCAAAAAACCCCCCGTTGTTTAAGAAAATAGCCAAAGAAACCCCTTACCATCAATTTGGATGTTAAAAGTCAATGTTTAACCGTTAATTAAGAAGGACAAAGCCGTTAATTCATTATAAAATAAGTTCAAAAATTCTTTTAATTAGATCTGCATCGTTCATCTTAAGGTGAACATAGAGATTAATTTTAAAATTTTTTTAAAAAAAATTATAAAAATAAATAAATTTCATAAAAAATTAATAATTTTTTTTTTCATCAAAATCTCCATCGTCCATCTTAAGATGGATGATGGAGATCAATTGATTAAAAAAAAAAAAACAAATTAATTTTCATCCACCTCACCATTGCTCTCTCTCTCTCTCTCTCTCTCTCTCTCTTCTTCTCCCCTTTTTCTTTTTCTTTTTCTTTTTCTTTTTTCACATATTATTCTCCTTCTTGTTCTCTTTCTTTTTCTGCTTCTTTTCTTCATTTTCCTCTTATCTTATTCTGTTTCTTTTCTTACTTTTCTTCTTATCTTATTCTCAAACCCTATCATCATCTAGGTTTGATGATGAACCCAGATGAAATCTAGGTTCGATAGACCCAAAAATCTAGGTTCGTTGAACCCAGATGATATCTGGGTTCTATCAATTCGTCTTCGAATGAACCCAAGTCACTCGGTTTCATTAGAAGTTTTTCCAAATTTGGGTTTCAAAACTCAAATCTGATTCTTTGGGTTTTGAAACCTAGAAGTCGATGATCTGGTTTTTCCTAGATTATCGACGATCTTTATCTTACCAGATGAACATAAAATTTGTTTGTCATTTGTTTTTTTCATTTTTCATTTTTCATTTGTTTTTCATCTAGTTTTCATTTTTTTTTTAAGTTTTTAAATTTTTAAAATTTGTTGATGATGGTGATAAATTTGTGTTGATGTTGATAAATTTGCATTGATGTTGGTGAAGAATGGGATGATGTTGATGATGGTGATGAATGAGACGATTTTGATGATGTTGTGTCGATGATGATCAGTTAGAGGTTGGATCTTCACCATCCATCCAATCTCCAGATTGGATCTCAATCATCCGTCCATCTTGATGGATGGTGGAGATCCAATCTGGATCTCCCCCAAAAAAAAATTTTTTGAGTTTTTTTTTTTAATTTTTTAAATTTTATTTTTGATTATTTTTTGAATGATGTCCATCGTCTATCATGGTGATGGACGGTGGAAATCTCATAGTAAATTGAATTAATATTAATATTTTTAAATTAAATTAATATGACTATTTTTTAATTACATTTTAAATTTATTTTTATTAAATTATATTTTTCAGTTTTTTTCTATAATTGAGGGATAGTTTAGTCTTTACTATCCTTGTCAAAATTCAATGGTAACTGATGGAGTTAAAAGAAGGGGAAAAACGGAATTTCAACAAATTAGAGGGAGTAATTAGCGATTGCATTAAACAATAGGGAAAATTAGAATTCTCCCTATATGTCGCTACAAGAAACAGTATCTTTTATAAGCTTTAAAAAATGTTACAAAAACCCGTTTACGACATTTATGAAAATGTCCTAACGAAAGATACAGTAAAAGATTGACCTTTTTCAATGCATTCCACTAAATGTCGTAAAAAAATCATACTTACGAGAACTAAAAAATGCCACTTATGTTTAATACAATTTTATATTTTTATATAATATATATTTATATTTATAATACAAATTGACATATATATTCATTTATATCTATATATATATATATCATTTGAAATAAAATAATGCAAATACTATGACAAACCAATCAACATAAGAAAATTGATTACTTTTCATCTTCTAATTTAACTTCTCCAATGTATTCAAGAATAATGTCAATGTACACCACTTGGGATTTTAAATATATAGAACACAACAAAAATATAACCACTCAAATGGTCCTAAAATTCCAACAAAACAAAAACAAAAATTTAAACTCAACTAATGCCTTGTCAAACAAACTGAATACCAAGTCATCGTCGCTCTCCTCTTTTGGTTCTTCCTGTACACAACAAAAAGCAACAAAATGGAAACAAATTCAATGAGAAATCTAACAAAACCCAACAATTGGTATAGTCCCATTAGAGTTAATATTCTTCTTGTAAGGGTAGTTTAGTCTTTTTGTTCATTATATATATGCATGTAAGTGTGTGTGTGTGTGTGTGTGTGTGTGTGTGTGTGAGTTAATATTCTTCTTGTAAGGGTATTTTTTGTCTTTATAAACTAAGACTATTGATTTTCATATAAATGAGAAACCCTATGTTCTCTCCTATGGAATTTGTTTAATTGTTCGCAAGTCCCACTAAGAGAGTTACCAGTTAGAAAGCTGCACCTTGAAACAGAAAATTAGAACAACTAAAGCCAATAAAGCATAGAGAAAAGAAGATCATTATTTTCGTTTTATATAGTCTTAAAAGACAGTAAATTGAGGCCAGCCAATGCAATACCTTAAGTGAATTCTTAACACGGTAGGACGCATTCCAGGGTATAAGACAGCAGCTTCCACCTGCAACTAAGTCCACATAAAAAAGAGTTGAAAGAAAAAAACTTCCCAAGAAAACAAGCATCTAATAACATTCTATTATTAACAGAAGTTGCATGGAACAAAAACAAAATTGAAAGGTAGAGGAATACAAAACAAAATAGTATGGAATGGCCAAATGATGTAACCTAACCTTGTCATCTGTCAATGTGTAATGGCCACTAAAAACACAATCTGCTTTAGACAGTAACGTCATGTCCATAGTTTTAAAAGGCGCAAGGCGCACCGAGGCGCAAAGGGGCCGTGGAGCCCGAGGCGCAAGGCGCAAGGCGCAAGGCGCGCCTTTTCGAGGCAAAGCGCACTTTTTATAAAAAAAGTTAAAATATTATAAAATCATAAAATTGGAGTCTTTTTATATATGTATATATAATTATAGGGGTTTTTTATTTATTATTCAAATTAGAGGATTTTATTGGAATTTAATAATAATTTAGGGAGTTGTTTACAATTTTCTCTAGCTCTGATTGGATATTTTATCATAACTTAGGGGGTTATTTGCAATTTTCTACATATAGATTTAAAGTTAGACAGCCCTAGCCGTCAGTTCTCTCTTTCCCTCACCCTCCCTTTCCTTCACCCTCTTCTTTCTTGCCTCTTTCTCTCCAGCTCTCCTCTCACCGTCTGCAGTCAACCAACCGCCATGTTGGAGCGCCGATTTCGGCGACTGGAACGCCGGTGTGAGGAGAGGGGAGTGGATCAGCGACAAGAAGGCTGGTTTCAAGGTTGTTTGGCGGCCATTCACTAACAATAATGGACTTGAGATGGCGGCTGGAAGACGGCCGGAGGACAGAATGGGTGGGTTTAGGTTGGGGTGAGGTCGTGAACAGAGAGGGAGGCGGTTGGTTAGGCCGTTTGGGTGGAAATGGCAGAGAAAAAAAAAATGCTGTCACTTATAGGGCGCCTGATGCAGCCCAGGCGCGCCTAGGCGCGCCTTGCGCGACTGCGCCTAGGCGCTCCAGGCGCGCGCCTCTTCGAGGGCGCTGCGCCTGGACGGTGTTCAGGCGCCGGAACGGCGACTCGCGTCGCCTGGCGCCCAGGCGCGCCTTTTAAAACAATGGTCATGTCTATATTATTTATTTTAGTTCAAAATCATTCAACTTCTAAAACATTTAGGGGCCATTATGTTAAAAACATGCATAATCTTACATCATCCTCCATATTCCATACATGTTCCAAGACAATAAATAAGAAAAAAAGAAACTTGGAAAAAAGAACATGTTGGGTCTATCTGTAATAAATTGCATGCCTTTCTTTTTAGTTCAATTGTAGGCTAGTTTTAAAGGCTAAGAATACTATTTCATAGTTAAGACACAAAATGAATAGAAATATATATATTCATATATATATATATATATATGAGAATACTAGAGTATACAGACAAGAAAATCATATGTAGTTATCATGTCATCATCCTAAGATACTGAGTCCCATTAACAAAATTTACAAAAGCCCAACAAAATACAGTTCATGCCTCATCCCATAAGTGAAAAATGGCTTTCTTCTAGCGAGGTTTTGTCCCCAAAATATCTATTTCTTTCTTCAATTAATCCTTTGTTCCAATACCAAGGGACTACCGGACTATATGGTACAGCATATGCTGCTAGTCGTGAGTTTGAAAAATATTCATCTAATTTTGGATGATAAGCTGCCACAGCAATACAAGAATAATGATTATTGCAAAAGCTGGGGGAATAATTTTCCTAATATTTGTAATCCAAAAACAACTTTAATTATTTTAATAATTAAGTATGGGGTAATGATTAATTGAAGATAAATGCTAGAGAACAACTGAAGTTCTTCTCCAAGAATCATACCCTCCGCCATGTTAATACAACTGGTAAATCTGTTACTTTGAAACAGCTGGCGACAGCAAGTGCTGCCACATTTGTCTTATACAGCTTTGTTGCTGCCTGTAAAGGCAATCTAGAGAGACTACACCCTTTGCCCTTGTTTATTTTTAATCGATTAAAGAAATAAAAACTACTCCAGACTCCAGAGAATTTTAGAAAGTAATAAAAGAAACGAGAAATTCAACAGGGATTAGTGGAAACAGAAAGCTGAATTTAGTGGATGATAATAGAGAAAGAATGTTTTGGTTACAGTAATGGTTTTCATGTGACAGCAGCTATCATATTTGGGTTGATTCCTATTCCAAGGCGAAGGTGACAGTTGAGTTTTCATGTTTGAGTGGTATTGGTTAAATGATGATATCCTATATTTTGTTTCATGTAATTAGCTCTATCTATATTACCATTAACTATAGCTATTAGTAAAATTAAATAACATACCAAGGAGAAACAAGCGAGACAGTGCAATTGAGAAATGGATGGTATAAAACTAACATATCATCAGGTGAAAAACCAATAGCCAATATGGCTCTCCATCTCTTTAGACATATTAATACAACCCACAGATAAGTAGTTTGAAACAACAGAGCTAAATTAATCCTCCACTCCACCACAAATAATAATAATAAATAAATAAAGTTAAAGAAAGCAGGCAATCACTCTTACCTTCTGAAGGCTCTGGTTTGTGTCTAGCAGTTCTATACTTCTGCATTCAAAAACTATTTTAGTAGTTCTATATTGGGGTTTCACTTCCAGACCCTATAAAATTAACAATCATGGAACCTATAGGATTTTAATATCCTTCAAAAACAAGGCCAGAACCCAACCAAAAGAAAATCTCAACAGAACAAAAACATTATCACCAGAGAAATTAAAGAAAACATAAAAATGAATAGAATACATAAAAAGCACACTCACCAGCACCCCATCCAGTCCTCATGCCACACGCTTCCTGGAAATTTCCAATGAACTGGACAAACGGCAAGCAAAGTAATTCCATCAGTTAAGAGTATCGTGTATATGGAAAAAAGCTCTAGTGAATAAAGAACCTGAAAGTACAAGGACGACAGAGGAAGACTACTTTGCATGCCCATGTATTTGAAGACAGGATACATGATTAAACTCAGTTAAGAGAGAAGGTTTCATTGAATTATCTTCAAAATACTTACCTTCATTCTATTTCTACCTGATTAATGAAAGTGGGTGACATACATGTAAAAAGTTAACTAAATTTCAGCACAAAGAGCAGAATTATAGACATGTATATATTTTTCCTAGTCCCTTATTTCCTTTCAATTACAAAAACTGTTTATATGTATGGGAAACATACTTTTCATCGAGAAAGTATTGGCTAATTGACTGCAAAATAAAAAGGTCAACATTTCGATGACAAGCATAAAAATCTTCAAGCATCATAATTACACCAGATTTATATCAGCATAAAAAATATTTAAAGAGGATAATAAATTACAATGCAAATAATATTTACTATCTTCACGGATCATAATCAAACTAAATATGCATCCTGATTTATAATATTTCTCAATAAAAATCTGAACACAAAAGTTAAACCTAAGAGGATACCCCAGACTTCATAAATATAGTACTGTAGCAGATAAAGTTACCCACTAAAATGGATAATTCATCAATCTAGATGAGTATTATTTTAGCAAACAAACTGCATGGTTTGCACATGTGAAGATGAACATCAATTTAAATGCATAAGTAACAAACAATGTCCAAGGTAGGAATTGCAAAGACAAATATCAAGTAGGTAGCAAAGGAGATACCTTAAAACGGTTAATTATATCCTTCAATATCTTACTTAAAGCATGACTCATGTGTAGATTGCCATTGGCATATGGAGGACCATCATGAAGCACAAAATCTCCTAACCAAGTAACTAAAGGTCAGCTAATAAAGTTCACAAACATAGAACAAAACCATAATAATAATATCTACAAAAACCCACCCTGTCATTTTTATCAAAACCTCTGTTAAGCACCTGATGATGATCCCATAATTTCTGAATTTCAGGCTCCCTAACTAAAGCATTTGCTCTCATACCAAATGTTGTTTTCAACAAATCAACCGTGTGCTTGTACTTCCCTTCTTCTTGCTTTTCCCCTGAACAATCTCAACCATACTAAAACCATCAAAAATGAAATTTCTTTCACTCGCATCCTTTAAAATTCTAATCCAACCTAATCACACTACTAGAACAATCCACAAACACCACATATATTTCAAACAACTCAACAATCATCATATTTTTCACATAACAATAGTAATAAAACACACCTTCAGATGCTGCCTTCATCATAGCCATCACCGGTTGCTCCTCGCGATCTCTATTTCGAAGAAGAGCAAACCTTGTTATCGGAATAAGTCGAACAATGTCTTGAATTCAAGAACAATTAAACTTTAACTGATGGCTGAAACAAATCAGCAGATGCTGTTTTCCTAATCAAAGAGCAACTTATCTGCGACAAAACCTGAACACATCATCAACAACACAATACAACCAATTTCGAATTCAACTAGTCAATATTTTGTCTTCACAATAAAAGCACCATTCAACACAAGTTGAACACACAATAGAAGACGTGGTCCACTTTTCTCACAATCACTCCAATTCTCTCTTAGACTTTTCATCAAACAACTATTACACAATAACTTAAAAACCTAATAGAACAATTCAAGGTTTGAAAAACAAAATCAAATATCAACACAAAACACAAGAAACAAACTTACATACTCAAATTACAAAACTCTGTTTGGTTACGGAGAAAGCACTTCAAGTAAATAAATCAATTAAAAGTTGAAAAACAATCAAGTAAAAATAAGTTGAAAAATAATGTGTATATGCATTTAAGAGTTGAATTTATAGGAGAACGTACTTGATACGAAGAGGTCTGCATCATAGCAATTTTGGCTTGGAGAGTTTCTGCTTTTTCACTTCATTTCTTCACTTGTGTTCAATTGTGTGTTTGTCTTGGCAGCAAGCGGTGGCCAAGGCGATAGCTGCAGTGGAGAAATCAAATATTGCAAAAATTTGATATGACAAAAATGTAAAAAATGAAAAGACTTGACTTAGGGATTTGGAGATCTCAAGTTTACCATGCTTATTTTGTTAGTTGACGATAGCTGCAGTGAAAGCAGCCTCTGATTTGTATCTCCGGTTACCAGTTCATGGTGTCCAGTTGCTGGAGGTGGTGTGAACTGAGACACGGCGGCTATTTCACGACGAATGGAGGTGGAAAAAATCTGTGAGAGTTTGCGGTGTGGGTTTTTGATACGATTGTTTTTATTTGAAAGAAATTTATTGTAACTATGATTTCAGATTGAAGAGAAATCAAATATTGTAAAAATTTAATTTTAGAAGAAATATTATAATAGAATACATAATAATATTATTATTATTTTAATTTATGAATTTGTCCTTCAACATTTTAAAAATGTTGTTTATGGAACCATTAGTAACATTTTTAAAATCCTTAAAAAAAGATATCTCCATCCATCTTTTACAGCATTTTTAAGAATGAATAATGTGATTGAAAGTAATTGTGACTTTTGTTTATAAATCTCGTAAAGCTAAAGTTGTAAAACCTACGTTTTCTTGTAGTGTGTATAGAAACTAGATTTATTTAATGATTGATGGTGGAATCTTGGTTTTGCACAGGTAACAGGATCTGATACCGAGGCCAACGCTGATCAACCCTCGTCCCTAATTGTTTTAGTAAGGCAGTTTCTCATGGCCATGTTCGTAATGGATACAGGGCAATATTTTATGCACAGATACATGCACCACAACAAGTTTCTGTATCGGCATATTCATTCTCTACATCACCGGCTTGTTGTCCCCTATACATTTGGAGCTCTATACAATCACCCTGCGGGGGCTTCTCATCGACACAGTTGGAGGTGCCTATGGAGGGTTACAAGGACAACTGAGCTTTACAATAGGAACATCAGTTATTTTTTTGAAAGACTCTATGTTATGATTTGACACTTATATATTTTGACAATTAAATTTATATTTGATAATATATTAAGGCATGTGTAACAATAATTATGTTGTTTTTCAAATGTTAAACATATTTTAATTTTTATATATTAAGAACAGTATGATTTACTATTTAAAAAATATATATATATATAATTTGAATGGATTGAATATTTCATACTAAAGTTCTTTTCATAAATGAGATCGAATTATTTTTATTTACTCTAAAATGATGACTCCATGCTTTGGCTTACGAATTAATGGACCCATTTGTGCCTTGGAACAGGCATTTATTGGAAACAGCTTGGTGACAAGTAGGAGAAAATGATACCACCAACCCACCCTCCACCAAAAAGATAATGTATCAACTATAACAATTTTTATAAGATTCATTTTTTATAATAACCAAGAACATTTAATATGAGAGCATTGGTTAGCGCAATTTTTTTTTTTTGATTAGAGGTATGCGACAGATTGGATACATTATAGTTTGCAAAATTTATTACTTGATTCCATCTGGTTATAATTTAAATCCGATTTAATTATAATTTGGATTGGATTCAATCTAATTCAATTACGAGTTAGGATTCTCATTTTTTTTGTTAATCTTCGATAATCTAGTGACACATCAGTATAAAAAATAATAGGTGGTTAAAATTGTTTATTTTTTCTCTCTTATATATCACTTAAACTTAAATTCCTATCATAAAAAAATTAACACAAACAAAAAATTGACAACAAATCTTTGTCCAATAAATAGATCACCATTAATACAAAATATCTTATGCTATGCGTGAAGAGTGGCTTTGGCATTTGTGATCTAGTACAACGAGTCTAGTCAACTTATTCTCATTATAATTCTTTTTTTTTTTTATTTAAATGATGTTATTTACAAAAGCAAATATATTTATAGAAATCGCTTTCTACTATTTCTCAAGCAATATAGAACATTTCCGCAATTAAATCCTGCATTTTGGAAATATTCTGGACCCCAAAACAACTTCGAATCTAGGATATGTGTCACTCTAATTGGACAAGTACCATAGCATTTGACCTAGCTTATTAGTTAACAATCAATATATGTTCAGGCACACTACCATGATCAGTTATTTTTTACATATATCTATTCATTTGCATACATATACATTTTCCACTCATAATATTTATAGATGCGATCCAGATGCGAGCAATGCCATGAGAAATGATAATTATGATGATCATGATCATGAATGTGGAGCAATATTGCAGTAATTTTACACCGTGATAATGACATATAAACATTATTGGATTCATCAATTATCAAATTTCTCCCGCAAATTATGGTGATATTATTTTTGGAATATAGAGAAGAAAAAAAAAAGCTGGACCAGTCAAAAAACAAGATGCCTCCCCATTAACCCTAATTTTCCCATCTGTGACAGTAACGTTTTTTACTCAACTGCCTGTATAGTAGTTGTCGATAAATTTCCCACAAGAAAACAAAACCGGAACCATATCTACCGAAATCTGTCTGTGTGCATGCACATCTTAGCTATATCTATTATCATCACTCATATATGATCAGCTTGAAACCTCATCCAAGAGTTTGTATCTTCTTACCTTGTTCCTGAACTCTGGTTTTGTAGTGATCACTCTATTGTTTACCTCCTTTGACCTTGTTCTCCTCAGCTTCTCTTCCAGAGCATCGTTTGTTATGATTCGTTTTCAGGTCGATGGTGATCTCTCTAGTGATCTTTGTTTCTTGATTGGTTTATTGAGTTGCAACTAGAGAGTGTTTGTTTTGCCTTTTAGATTGCATTGACCAAAAATCATAAAGCCCACAACGGGCCCAAATTATGCTATGGTAGACCAGCCTAGTAGATCAGTCGACCCAAATCTAAAGGTCCAAAGTACATGTCGAATGGATAGTCCAATGATTTGGTTGATCCAGTCCATGATTCAAGGGCACAAGCACATTGTGGTAGGATGACCCAGTAATTTGGTCAACTCAATCCAAGCCCAAGAACCATTTTTTCTACTTTGACTAATGCACAATCAATACTAGCCTATTGGAACTCCTTCCTACAAAATAGGCAGATGGTAGAATGAGACTTGACTATATCACCACTTGAAATCTAGGGATAACTATGATGGTTATTTTCTAGTACACAAAATATACATACTGGAAACATGTGCAAGTATAAACGGTCTACAAGTAATACATGATGAGTAGAGTATCGTTCTCATGAGAATTGCCTAAATTACATACGTCAATTACTAAACCAATTAAGACTAAACCTTATCCAAACTATCGAAATAATAAACTGTGAAATTAAAATAAAAATGACATAAAGCAAAAATAAAAAGAAACAAATAATTAAACTAAATCATAACCAATGGAGACTAGATTCTTGAGTCACAATTTCACCCTATGAATTCACTCAATTTATATTTCTACCATTGTTAATTTATTCTCATCATGTGATTGATCCAGTATTTTTAAAGTATTCACAAGCCTCTTCTAAATGGTTGAGTGGACTTATCTAATCACTTTACTGACTATATTCTTACGACTATCAGTTAACTTAAACACATTATATATCAACTATTCATTATGACCACACAAACCACACAAGTATATTCCTATCTCTTGCGATCTTTGCCATCCTATTCAGGTCTAAACCATTAATGCCTTTTCCAAGTGCATTCATGGTCACCTAATCTCTTAAACTATTGATTAGTTAATTCAAGAGTATTGCACACAAAATAGAATAGAACACACTAATGAGAATTTTATTAAAAACAATATTATAAAGGTGAGTTTCATGGTTAGGGTTACATTGTAAACCTCAATCTTAGATTTAGTTTATCATCATCAATTTACAACATAATAATCCCAAGAAATAATCCAAAAAAATTAATTAAACTAATAAAGTCGAAAAGTAAAAGAATTTCTCACAAAATAGAGTGATTCCCCTCATTCCCATGGCTAGATTTGACTCCACCAACTTAAATCTCCCTCTCTTCTTTGTTGTTTCAAAAATTATCTATGATAATGTTGAAGTATTCCTCCAAAATATTGATGATGAACTATTCTTGGCTCCTTAAAAGTGTCTCCAATGGCTGCTACAGATTCGTGGTTGAGGTCGCTAGAACTAGTTTAGGGGCTCTCAAAATAAAATAATTTCTTGCTCTGAAACCAACCATTCAACCCACCTTTAAACCTCTATCATAGGCCTGCAACGCTTTTGCTCTCTACCTCCTTACTTAATGAATTTTACATTGTAAAACCGGTATTTGTAAGCTTGAGGGGCAAGATTTTTTCTCCCAATTAATTATACAAATCGCGAGATTCTCTCCATGTTAATTGATGCTTTGAATGACATGATTTTTTTACTTTGAAAATCACTTTGTATCACGTTATTTTCTCCAAGATATTCTACTACAACTGATGTTCGATTCGAATTATTTTCTACAAGGTTTTCTATGCATAGCACAATATTTTATAGACTCATATACGCATATTAGAATTTATCATTGTGAGCCTCTCCCTTATTGTCAACACTCGCAACTCATTGGAGAGCATCAACCACAAGAACAAGGCTTGTTTTCCATCTTTGCTACCTTTCACCAGCCTTACTCGCGAGAGTCATGCTTACAGGTCTTTCCTGATCCATGACCCAAAGCTACATGCTCATGGTCAAGACTTGTTTCTCCTTTTGTTGTCCCCTCTAACACACGGATACATTGCACTCTTTCGTTCACTATTCTGATAAAGCGACACGTGATCTATCGACTTCCTTTGTTGTCCCCTCCAATGTAGAGACACATAACACTCTCTCATTCGTCCTTTTGACAAAAGGGTCTATGATCGATTAGCTTCTTTTGTTGTCTTATCTAACACAAGGACACGTTGCGTTCTCTCTTTCGCTGTTCTGACAAAAACGCACGTGATCAATCAATTCCCTTTACATGTCCCTTTTCAAGGACACATGACGCTGTCTCATTCGTTGTTATGATAAATGGGCACATGATCGATTGGCTCCCTTTGTTATCCCCTCTGACACAGGGACATGTGACACTTTTTTGTTCATCGTTCTGACAGAAGGGCACTTGATCGATTAGCCCTCTTTTTTCTGTTCCCTCTGACACAAGTACACATGGTCAAATTCTAGGCCCTTCCTTTTTCCTTTACAGATTAGGCCCTATCATCCTAGGTGTCTATCTCACCTAGGCCTATTGTCAGACCTAAACTTCATACCCCTCTAACAGTGTAGGGTTTGTTGTAGGACAAGAAAGCTTATTTGAATTTCAAGGTGGAGTTTCCCTTTGGTCTGTCTTTCTATCCCTTGTCTTGGGTATTTTGGTCTAATGTCAGGATGGATGATCTTGGTTTTATTGTGGAATTAATATAGAAAGAATGATCTTGGTTTAATATTTTCCCCTCTTCTTTATTAATTTTTATTGTGGAACACTCGAATTGATACAGACAGGATTATCTTGGTTTTTTAATTTGGATTTTGATGATGAACTACTGAATCCGTGTGAAACCAATGAAAATAGATAGAACCAAATCCACCCAACACTAGTTGGTTAAGGTCAAATTTTCCTCCCTAAATCGAGTTGGGTCGATTTCCAATTTGGAACACCTAAAAATAGTGGGTTTCAGTTCAGTTTTATCCAAAACCAACTCGACTTGACCCGTGCCCACCTATAATGACTAGGTCGGATGCCATTGTGCCCTTTCGAACCCTTCTATTAAGGCTTTCCCTTTGAACTTATCCTACAGACTGGCCCTGGATTCATCCCCTATAATTCCCTTATTGGCTGATCAAGCTTCCTCCCCGAGCTCCCTTGGCTGACTTTTTAATGGGCTTTATGATTTGAGTCTATTTTAATTTTATGAAGCTAATTTCCTCCCTAACAAAAGAAAACTAATAATTTGGAAAATGAAAAAAGTTATGCAAATCCAGTTCACCAATAACCATCACTTGGGTTCTCTATCACAAGATTGGAGATCATTGTTTCAATGGAGGTCTTGTTGATTGGGATCTCTATCAAATAGAAAACCTAGTAGTGGTATCATCATCCTCTGGATGGAGATCCCAAGTGATGATATCTCCATTGACAATGGAGATCTTATCACCTAGGATCTTCACCAGCAATGGAGATCCTAAGCATTGGAACCTCTATCTCTGTTGACATCTTAGATGATAGTAAATGGAAACCTGATCTCTATCTTCTTTTTTCCTTTAATTTTCATATATATATATATATATATTTTTGTTTTTCACCTTTTTAATTTCCTTTTTATCTCTATTGTTCATCTAGAGAACCATCTCTTATTATTATTATTATTATTATTTTATTTCTAAATTTTTATTTTTCTAAAATTTTTGTTTTTATTAGATTTCCATCATCCATATGCATCTTGGAAATGGATGCTAGAGATCTATTATTGTTTAGCATTTTTCATAATTTTTTAATTATTTTAAAATTAAAAATTAAGATTAAAAAGATTTAAAAAAACCCCGTTTGGTGCATAGGATTATATTTAATATGATTGGATGAGATTGGATAAACACTGTAACATGTTTGGTGCAATTGAGATCAGATTGTATTTAGCGAAATTAATTTAATTTGATCAATTTTTAAATAAAATAATGAATTATCTTTAAATAAATTTAATGTAAATAATAAATAATAAAAATAGAAACTAATTAAATATAATACATTTTTAAATAAAATTAAAAGATTTGAATTTATAAAACTACTTTGAAAAAAATTTATAATTATAAATATATTTAATATTATCATATTAATTTATTATATTTACTAAAAATTATTTTTTTTATACAACATTAAAAATTAATTAAAAATTTAAATACAAAAATAAAATAAAACAAAAAGAGAGAATCCCGCTCATGCGAGATTCCTGAAACCCACCAAAATCCTGCTCATGTAGGTAATTATGTGGGGCCCGATTGGGCCTGGAAAGGAAAACTTCTCTTTGCTTGTCGAGCCCAAGTGTTGGATTTTGTGGGATGGACAATTTCTAATCCATCCCCACAAAATCGCGGGTCCTCCAAATGGGCCCTTGCTGACATGAACTTTAACTAATGTGAGGGGAGGTCGGTGTAAATTAATGAAACAGTGGTATCCCTTTGTTATTAGGCTCCTGGTTTTAGTTTTAAAGAGTAGATAAGTGTCAACACGGTGGTAATTGGCATGCGTGCAAAAAAGCTACAAAAAAAACTCCTATAAATTCCATATTTTGCCGATCAAAATTACATTACGTGTCAACACAAACTTTCTGGGTTCATTTCAATTTTTTCCCTGAAAGGCACCAAGAAGATCCTCCTAGCTATCTCAACTTGAACCATGGCAGCAGATTTAGACATGGAATTATATGGCTTCAAAAACAGACCTTCGAGTCTTCTCCATTCAGTCTTCATGTACACGGTGAACATGGCCGCAAAGACTCTTGTTTCAGTGGCTCAAAACTCGAGAGCTGGAAACATAGACAAGTGGAGAACAAGAGATCATTTGAGGTTCATGGTCATGCTCATGACCTGGCTTACCGTCTGGATTCTGAGGGTTTTGATGGATCACTTCCCTATGATCACATCTTCCTCGTGTTATCATCTTGGAGGGTTCTCATCCGTCGGATTATTTGACTGTTTGTCATTGTCATCGTTATCATCGTCATTGTCCTTGCCATCTTCTGGTTCTTCTTCACTAGATTTAGTTCTCTATGAAGGATTTGATGGTCCCTCTGTTAAAGCACTTGGTAGAGCACTAACACATGTAAGTCAACTTTAAATTGATTGCTTTCTTTCTTTCTTTCTTTCTTTTTCTTGCTCTAATTTTAATGTGTAGACTGATTCATCTATTATATCCATGCTGGTTGATACTCATTTTACTGTTTAATTAAACAATGGCGCCCTCCCTGCTGTGAATGTTCATAGAAAAACGTACCCAAAAGTTCATAATTGGGATACATATAATGCATGTCGTTTTATTAATTTAATTATTTTTATATTTATATTTGATGACAACATCATCGTTATCATAAAATATTTCAAACTAGCTAATTAAACGCCATTTGTCATGACTTTAGGGGAATATTAAGAAGTTCGTAAATTTTTTGTTGGGTGCTTAGGTTTCGTTTAATACTGCTACTTAAAATTAAATCTTTTATGAGAAAAGTTTTTAAAAAGAATTTATTAACCATTTGATTGTCAATTAAAAAAACTTAAAAGTGAAATTATCGTATGCTTGTTTAAAGCTTTTAGAGTTTGTTAGTTACAAAAATTTTAAAATTCATAGAAACTTATATTAAAAATTAATAAAAATCTTTCACAATTCTAATAAGTACAAATTAGCTAAATAATTCTAGAAATCTCTTATTATAATATAAGAAGTCTTCAAATTTGAATCTAATGCATCTCAGATATATAGGGGTTTCGATTTACGCTGAAATATTGTGTAGTTGGTATCATTATAAAAAGTACCATTTAAATTAAGGCTTGTTACTTTCTCTTGATAACTAATAAAAGCCTCAAGATATCTGTCACTCCTTTTCCTACATACACAAAAGTCCCAATGTAAATTACAGAAGAGACCTATAACTGGGAATATGTATAAAATAAGTCATTTAATCACCCCTGTCATGTTGTTTATTAGGGTTTCATTTATATTACTATCATTCATGTCTTTTGAATTTCTTTTTTGAGTCTAAGAATTACACGATATTAAAAGCTGATTTTTAGACTCCCTTTAACATTATTTTAAATGAATAGTATAACTATTTTTCCACGAAATGAGGTAAATGTGGATAATTTAACTCATAGATCAGCATGCTTGACTTTCTCAACTCAAAGTCCTCAAAGAGACCTGTTTTAGGAAGATGTAAATCTCGACTGTATTTTTTTTTATTCGTTTTAATGAATTCATGTTTAACTTAAAAAAATAAAAAATAAAATTCCTCAAATCCTTAATCGCTACGGTAGTTTGTATTTGTGTATATATATATATATATATATATAAAGGACTGTTTTAATGTAAATATTGGAATACTAGACCCGTATCAGTGGCCATTGCACTTGTCTGAAATCCAAAATCCTGGACCACTTAGAAGTGAATTCCAAATAAAACTCATGTGGCGACGTTTAGCACATGATTGACACATGGTCTGCATGCACGTTTTTATTACTCCAGAACTCTGCCACGTAAAACTAGCTTGTACAGAAATTTTATCACTATCTTCCTATCTAATTATTTCTCTATTCCTCTGGAAAGAATATTCGTTTCTTGTGGCAGCGTAGCAGCTCTGTTGCTTACATTCTTCTATTAAAAAACAAAATTCATATATCAGACTGGTTTCAGTTTGAATAGAAAAATTTCCACGTTAAGAGGACCACTAACTCTTTTCTAATATTAGTTAACTGATCTCTTTTCATTGTTAATCAATCTGTGAGAGCTTTGATTAGTGATTATTCATGAATTGATTTATTGCACTAAATTCAATTTTTTCTCCCTTTTTTATTTTTTCTTTTTTTTTTTAAAAAAAAGAATTCTCCTCTTTGAATTGTTTCCCATGTACAAGACATATCTTATACCGAATGACATTTCTGTGCATGCTTAGTAGTATAGAAAACAAATATTTTATGCTTTGGCTCCACAGAAATTTAGATTATGATATCATACTTGATCAATTAAACTAACATAACTTTGTGCTATAAGACTATATTTGCTATGCTAAATTAAATAAGATAGCATATACAATCCAATTTAATTGGATTGAATGGAATTGAATTAGATTAAATATAATATAGTTTTTTATTTGGTATACTATGAGATTGAGTTAAATTGGATTAGATTGTATAAAATTATTTTTTGATAAAATTAATTGGTCAACTAAAGTAAATTAAAATTAGTATAAATTATTTTATAATTAAATAAAAATATTTACAAATAATTTAAATACAAACCTGACAATCATAATATTTTGAAATATTTAATTTAATTTTAAATTATGATTAAATAGATAATATTATGTTAGGGAGAGAGAAATGTAAAGTTAAATATGATTTGTATCAAAACAAGTACCATTTTTAATATTATTTTTAGCCGGTAAGCATAGTATAGAAAACTCTATAGGCATGGCCGGTTCAAAGGGCAGACGAATGAGACAATTGTGTAATGCCTCATCTTGTTACCTTAAATTTGGGTCTCATTTTGTTCTCTTTTATACATTTTAGGCTTCAATTAGGCCCCATTTTGATAAGTTTTCTTTAATTTGGACGCCACTTTATTAGGACCTCTTGTCTATTTAATTAAATATTTATTCTATAATTTATGAATTTCAACAGTTGTATTGTTATTTTTGTATTCTCATACAAAGCAGTTATTGATTGTGTAATCTAATTTAATATAAGTTAAAGTTACTGTTAGATATTTTCTGAGGCATAAAAACTGATATATACTGTCCAATTAATTTTTAAATACTTTGTAATTTGTCATTCTTATAGTTGGAATCCAATAATAATAATAATAATAATAATAATGAGGAATATTATCAAAATAGTCCCTGAAAATGAAATTAATGTGAAACCACACTTTTTTATGTTAAAGTTGGGTTTAATGATAATATTTTTTATTTTAAAATAATAATAATTATTATTATAAAAGAATTAAACAAAGATAATTCCCATAAGAATTAGAGATAATCAAGCAACACAATAAAAAAAAAAAAAAATGATATTAGAACAAATATTGACTTATTCTGAAATTTTTTTTTTTGGCTTAGATTTGGCTGGAAATTAAAAATTCTAAAAGAAATTTTAAAGTGAAAATAATATTCTTCTTAAAATGTGTAATTACCAATTTTTTATTCTGAAAATGATTAATGAAAAATTGCACTAAGCATAACATTATTAATTTAAAATTTTCACCTAAGTCCTTCAACCCTCTTGAGCCACTTATTTCTCATAACCATTGTTTTGTCCAGTTGGGTGTTAGTGTTATAACCAATGCAAGAAAATATTGTTGTTTGAGGGCTTTATTACTAGGATCCATCTATAATCCATGTGAGAGTATTTGTGTTCTTTTTGATAAATCTGATATGTTTTAATGTTTGAACTAGTGCATTATATTTAGATCTCATTAAAATACATGTAAAGTTTAGTTCTTGAGGTGGATGCATGCATGCATGCAGATTCTGGGGCTTCTAAACGAGATCCCAGCTACATCAAGCAAATACCAATTCGCAATGACAATGGCTGACAGAATAATGCATGGAAATGCACGTGAAAACCTTGTAGAACTCCTCGAAGTGAATCGGAGTGCTCTATCCTCTGCATTTGCGCGTACTTCATCACTTCTCCACCGCTCTTTACGAAGCAAAGACGACAACGGAGTAACACGCACCCTCAAGGCCCTTCCTTTTGGGTCTTATATAGCTCCATATTTGAAGGGACTGGGATTTTGCGTGAATGCGGTGTTGTCACCATGGGTGAACAATGGCTCGTCCTGGCGGAGGAAAGTGGGTGGTGAAGTGGAGGACAGTCCAGTGATGGCGGAGAAGCTGGCTCAGGAGTTGTTGTGGATAACCAATAAGCTTAGAGTTTATGGGGGTGTGCAACATGCTTTGGTCCAGTGGAGTTTCTCCTCTGGTCTTGCTTCTTTATCTCTCACTACGAATCCCAGGGTCCAAGGACTCCTCCTTAACATCTCAGGTTTCTCTCTCTCTCTTTCTGTCTTTATTAAATATTATGGTTTGACTGTCTTACTGGTTAAGTAAGGTTATCTATCAATAACAACTCTTGGATTGGTTGTAAGGGTGATTATTGAAGAATATTCAACTGTTGTTATTAATTGATAACTTTACCTAATCGGTAAGCTAGTTAAATCCTATTAATTAATTAGTATATAATTTTTGTGACTAAATTCTAGAAATTAGCATTAAATTAGAGTAAGTTTTCAAACTAGAAGGAAACTTGCAAAGCTCATTTTAAAAGTAGTGTAATATCTAGGACTACTATCAACTTTATTGGTTATCAGTTAGTTGGACCAGAGATGAGCCTCCTTCGAAAACGAAAGAGATAATATGATACATTTTCAACTTTTTTGCATTTGATGTATTCAAATCCAGTGGAGTTCCAGCATCCACTAGTATTCTAATAACTTTGATGACAAATTTTTAGAAAATGTTTCTTCAAAATTAGACAGATGTTTAGGAGAAAGTTTTGCAAATGCGAGGAAAGTTCCAAGGAAGGAAAAGATTACTCACCAACTTCCAAAACTAAGGGAGAATGTGGTTTCTAATTTGAAACCATATATTCTATTAGTATTTAGTTAAATTAAACATAAAGAAATGAAATCGATAGTATTTTGTGTTTAGTTGAATTAAACATAACGAAAGTCAACATTATATTTATACAACCAATGTCTTTTACTGGTTATAGTAATTACCTAGCTTGTAACGATCTAGTGTAATAATTAATATTAATATATATATAGAGGAAGTTGAGGTTGTTTAATAGTAGACTCTTAATTCATGTCAAGGTTCTTGAGTTTAAATTATATCTTGTATACTGAATTTCGAAATTCGTATTCATTTTAATATTTATTAATAAATATTTTAAAGAACATAAGAAAAAGATGATAATTCAGCAAGGTGGCATGCAGCATCAAATGTTAAAATTGATGAAATTCAACATTCAATAATTATTTCCCACGAAAATGAAATATATGGATAGACTTACAGTACATCACTATTTCACAGCCAGCTAAAACTTCGGTTTCTTCCTTATTTTTCTTTTGTGTACAGCTATATTATTTGGAGATCTATATAGAGAAAATAAAAAAGTATCAAGTGAAGTGAAGTTTAGGTTGCTAGTGTTATGGCTTCCTCTGCTTTGTCATGCAAACAATGGAGTTGCATATCCAGTTTTATCAAGCTTTGAAAAGATGGAAATAGAGAGAGAAATGGACGAGGTTATCTCTACCTTACCAGCCATGGATCAAGAAATCATCCTCACAAATTGGTTTCAAGATTTCATTGTTTCGGCCTCTGAATGGCCCAATCTCCAAATATCGTATGATCGTTGGTGCCAATCTGCTCGCCAACTTGTTAAACACTAAACTAGATGCATGCATGCATGAATGCTGGACCCCATGTTAATGCTTTGTTTTATGATGTTTAATTAGAGTGCTTAAATGTTAATTATGATTAGTAGCTTTAGTTTGTTAGAAACTTGTAGAACATTCATGTAGATGTTATAATTGTGCGTAAATCTTCTACAATATTCATAGAGTCTTTCACCTTTTTTTAATTATTTTCTGTTCTCTTTTAATTTTTTAATATTATTCTATAGATTTGTTACTAATCAAATATTTCTTATCTTTTAGTTAAATAAATTATAATTTGAATTGTTCTTTTACGTTGAAAAGATATTGGGCAAAATTTAATACACCTTCTAAAATGGAAAGTATTGTCAGTTTATCTCAACTTTTAAAAATATTAGCAAAAAATCCTCTTATCATCAGTCTAAAGATGGTTACATCGAAAAACTAAGTGGTTTTGTGATAAATTCATGAAAAGATGAAAATGACCTTACTCTATTGAAAAATTGAAAAAATAAAATTTAAATACAATTAGCTTTCAAAAAAATTAAATACAATTACAATTAAATATAATTATTTAACATTTAATAATTAAAATAAAAAATAATTAAAAGAAAAAATCTAAAAAGCCTTTGAAATGGTAAATAATTTTAGTTTATCTTAACTTTTCAAAATATTAGCCAAAAAACCTTTGCCATCTGCCAAAAACAATTTTCATCTTTTTGACAAAAATAGTAAAAGACCAAAACACTCTTACTACATTGAAAATTTAAAAATAAAAAAGAAAAAAATTAGTCAATTACCAGACTATCCTTTCATAACCAAAATAAAATAATAATAATAATAATAAATAATAAAAATTTTTAAAATTTACGCTTAAATTTATATAAAAATAAATAAATAAAATACTATTTTAATAATTGAAATAATAATTATTATTAAATTAAAATTAAATGAAAAAAATTTTCAATCAGATCTCACAGTCTATCTTAAGATGGATAGTAGAGATTAATTTTAAAAAAATTAAAAAAATAAATTGAAGATCTTCATTAAATATTAAAAAAAATGGAAGAAAAAAATTGAAGGTCTGGTTTATTAAAAAAATTAAAAATTAAAAAAAAAACACAATTTTGAAGAAAAAAATTGATCTTCATTCAATTCAAAAAAAAAAAAAAAACACACACACACACACACATTTCTGAAGAAGAAATTGAAGATTCAACAACATTTACATCTTCAATTTAAGAAGCAAATTTGTAACATTCCAAATTGAATACACAAACAAACAAGCAACAAGTTAAATTATAAAAATGGAAACTTTAACACAACAATCACAAATTTTTCACTAACAAGTTAAATATATAAAAATAAAATATATTTAAAAAAAAAAATCCACATTTCATGTTATATAGCATAAAACAACACCATAAAATAGCAAATCTATGTACTACAAAGCAAAACAATATATCTATTAGACAATCGATAATTCGAATCGAATTGCTTATTCGAATAACGTCTACCGTTATCGTAGTCGACGACTTCTGAGTTGGTGATAGATCGTGATTGTTGGACAATGGAGCGGCCAATGAAGTTAATCCAATCCTTATTCTCCTTCTCGGAATCGATGAGAAAGAACGTGGTAGAGTCGCTGGTGGTTAGCTTAAAAGCGAAGGGCTTGTTGAGGATGTCGTTCTTGTCTTTGATTGTAAGGCGACGGCTGACGAGGATGACGCCACAGGGGATGGAGTAGCTGGAGGTGACGACAACGTGCTTAAACCAGAAAAGCTTACCTTGCTTTAGACGAACTAGTGGTAGTGCCAAGTCTTGATGCAGTTGTCTTGCATGGTTAGCCAGTCCGATTGCTCCGAATTAGACTAGAACTCCACACCTTGATAGTCTTCCAAGTTTGGATCCTAGACGTCGTGACTCGCCAGAAAGATTCCACCGAGCTAGAGAGAGGAGTGAGAGAGAGAGAGAGAGAGAGAGAGAGAGAGAGAGATGAGAGAGAGAGAGCGAATGTGTGTGTGTGAATGGGTTTTGACGTTTTGTGAGAATCCAACTGTCCCCAATTACCATTTTACCCTCAAAATTAACAAATCCGTTAGTTCATTGATGAAATTACTATACCATGCAACGGTTGAGCCGTTTTACCTATTATTTTCAATAATGGGGATGGTTTGATATTATTTTCAAATTCATTGGTAAAATAATACTAACCCTAACAATAATTAATTGAAGAGATATTATGAAAAACCCCCGAAAAGTAAAATAATAATGAACGGGCCCCTTTTTTTTATTTGGTGAACCATCCCTTATTGTTTTAAAAAAATCGATTGGTGTTAAAGTTGAAGGGTATAATAGTAATTGGATGAATAATTTTATTTGTTTTAAGAAAATTTAATAAAAATTTGAAAAAACTAAATAATTAAATAAAAATTCAATTCATCGTATCTCTACCATCCATATTAAGATGGATGGTGGAAATTAATTTTAAAAAATTAAAAAATTATTAATTTAAAAAATTAAAAAATAAATATTAATTAAAAATTAAAAAAATTAAATATAAAATATAAATTAATTAAATTAAAACATATTTTTTTGGAACAAATAATTTCACCTCCACTGTTCATAACAAGGATGAACGGTGGAGATGGAAAAATTAAATAAAATGAAAAAAATTATTAACATGACAATAAAAAATGTTTCCAAACACTCAACACTCAACACCCACATCCAACCGTTTGTCATATTCTCTTTCTTCTTCCATTTTCTTCTTCGTCCATTGTCAACACCCAACATCTAACACCCATTCCTCTTTGTCCATCGTCGACACCTAACACCCCTTCTTCTTAGTCCATCGTTGACACCCAACACCCCTTTTTCTTTGTCCATTGCCGACGCCCAACGCCTAACACCCCTTTTCATCCATCACTGGTGCTGAACACATGGAAACCTAGTTTCTATCGCCAAGGAGACCAATTCTGGTCTCCATCGCATTGGAGGCCAAATTGGTCTCCAATGAAGAAGACCTAAAGTTCTCCATTTTTCCATTTTTTGTTTTTGTTTTTGTCAATTTTTTTTCTTCAAATGGTTGATAATAGTAATTATGTGTTGATGTTGTAGATAGTGGGTTGATGATAGGTTGATGTTGATGAATAGGTTGATGATGGTCGGTTGATATGATGGATTGAGGATGATGAATTTAGGTTTTCTACACAAAAGATTTAAGAATTTCAGGGTTTCCAACAACTTGGAAAACCTAGCCTAGAAACCCAGATTTTTTAGGGTTCCATTAACCTGGAAACCTAGAATATGGAGGATGATTTTATTTTATTTTATTTTTGCCTTTTTTTTATTTAATATTGTTATTTATTAATAATTTAAAAGGTATTTCAGTCATTACATAAATTTGAAGGGTATGATAGATATTTCATAGAATCTAGATAAGGGTATTTTGGTAATTTTATTATTTTGGATGGAAAATGTTAACTTTCTGGATGGAAAGTTAGTAGGGGACGGTTCATCTAATAAAAAAAAAAAAATGGGGCTCGTACACCATTATTTTGCTTTCCATTGGGGTTTTTCATAATATCCCTAAATTGAATATAAATTTGCATCCATTAAATGTCATACTATTTATTTGACAAATTGAGATAAGCATTTGGACTATTCTAAGTTGGTAATTCTGTTTAAGAAAAAATGTAACAATCTTATTATCTATTATTTTTAGAATGAATTAATTACACAACAAGCCCCTAAGCTTTGCCTATAAACACTCGAAAACACATTTACCCTTTTATTATACCAAATCCCCATGTCGTTAGTTAACTTCTGTCAACTTTAACTATTGATTAGGAAATTTGGTCAAATGACCATTTTGCCCATAAATAAGTCAAAAAAAAATTTAAAAATTTAAAATTAAAACAAATTAAATAAAATTACACTTGTTTTATTTTCTTCTAAGTTTAAAAATTATAAAAAAATAAATAAGAATTTAAAAATAATAAATAATTAAAAAAAAAAAAAAAGATCTCCATTGTAGAGATTAGTTTAATTTTTATTAAAATTTAAAATAATAAAAATTAATTTAATAAAAGAGTTTTTAAAAAAAGAAAAAAAAATGTAGAAGATCTGAAAGTTGTTCCAAATCTTCAAGATGCCATCATCTTCATTAAAGCACCCAAATGCCATCAAACAAACGCCTAGATGCCATCAACATACAAATGCCATTAGAAGAACATCCACTTCAATTAGTTATCAACACGAAACCTTTTTTTTTTTTTTTTTTCCTGTTTCTTCTTTCGCTACCTTCTTCCTACAACCCTTTCTTTCATTCTCTCATTGTCTCACCTCTCACTCCCTTTAGCAATCTCTCTGTTCTCCCATTCTTGGACTTGTCATCTTTCCCTTCACCAATACCTCTTTCAAAGACGATAATCAAGTGTCTCTCTGTTTCCTCTCTCTCTCTCTCTCTCTCTCTCTCTCTCTCTCTCTCTCTCTCTCTCTCTCTCTCATGTCTCAACCTCCATTAAAACCCAAAGATGATTGTTTCCTCTCTGTTTCCACCGTTGGAAACTCAGCTTTAGGTTTCCGTTAGCCGCTATAGAAACCCAGAAATCTCTAAGTTTTTATCATTAGAAACCTAGAGATTAACCAGAGGAAAAAAATAAAAAGATGAATAGTTTACTGATGATAATGATGATGGTTTATGGTGTTGAAGATGAACAGTTTGTTTGGTGTAGAAGTTGAACAATGTGTGGTGATGATGATTGTAAAAGACACTGTTGAATTATTGAATGTGTAGAAAATGACAAAGATGATGGACATTTGGTACTGTTTTTTATGATCTCGTTAGAGGTTGATGATGGTTAGAGACGAATTGGGTTGGGGTTTCATTGGAAACCTAGATTTCATACTTCTTTTTTTTTTTTTTTTCAGTTTGGGTGTTGAAGCACCAAATTTGGTGAAAGATTTGAAGCTAGGGTTTTGATGGGAAAAGATTAACTGAGTGATTTAAGAGAGGATAGGGAAGATGTTGAAGAACTCTTTTTTTTTTTCAATTGTTGATGAACTGGGGAAGGATGAACTCAATTTTTTTAAATTATTTTTTATTTTCTATAATTTAAATTGTAAAAGAAAATTAAAGGGATAATCTCAAAAAATCAATTGTAGTTAACAAAACATCAATTTTACTATTCATAGTTTCATTTTTGTTCAAAATCCTCCTCTGAAGTTAATAAAAACACTTAAAATATCTTTTAGAGATGTGTGAAAGGACGATAATACCTCAAACTTGGTTGGCCGTTGTTGGTTAATTTTTTTATAAACCAAATTTATTTAAACCTTGCAAGTGCACAAATCGTTTGACTGAGTATAGCGACAAGCAAGGGTCGATCCCACGAGGAATTTCAACTTTAATTTTAAATTTATTTAAGACCTAAACTAGAGCAATTAAAATAATGAAAGAGCTTTTGGAATTAAATTGAGAATAAACTAAATTAATGCATAAAATTAAATAAAAGAAAATTCAATAAATAAAAGCTTAGTTAGAACATCCTATCCACCACTAAACAATTCCTCAATTTGCTGAAAAGATTAATAAAGCAAATTCATAATAATGCATGATGAAGATATTCACGACAAGGTATGATTAACTCATGTCGTATAGATTCTTCCT
Source organism: Nephelium lappaceum (assembly GCA_021234005.1). Classification (NCBI taxonomy): domain Eukaryota; kingdom Viridiplantae; phylum Streptophyta; class Magnoliopsida; order Sapindales; family Sapindaceae; genus Nephelium; species Nephelium lappaceum. Next base: position 3,476,450 of record CM038003.1, read on the forward strand.
TAATTAGTACACAAATTGCATGATGTCTACGTAGATGCGTGTATTCCTAATTATAACCTAGCATGATGTCTACTTAGGTTTAATAATTGGAACCCATTAAGCACTAGAAGAATATGAATATCACACAAATCCTAAAACATGATGTCTATTCTAGTTATCTATGAATTAATGTCCCTCAATTGGTTCATAAGCAATTGATTGTTGCAAACAAAGAATATGCCCGTATGATGTGCGGTTTATATTCTTACAACATAATTCTAAAAATATGTTTCTAAGGTGATCAATCAAAGAAACAAAATAAATAGAATAAAATTAGACTAGAGACATTAATTTCATCATGCAAAATATAAATCTTTATTGAAAAGATAAACAAATTGGGTTCATGTTTAGGGCTTCAAGTTAGCCCTAACTAATAAACTAACTAAATAAAAATAAAGAAAAGAAAAGATGAAACCGAAGCCTTCATTCTTGCTCCTCTGCTTCTCTCTCTGTCTTTCTGATCTCTGTCTTCCTGATCTCCCATGGAATGGTGAAAGCACCTATTTATAGGCACTCAATCCTTGAAATACAAGATTTCCTCAATTGAGAAGGATTCCACTTTCAATTTTGATTTAGAATCAAGTTTTGGTTTGGAAAGTGAATCCCTTTTATTTTAGGACTAAAACTCTTCCTAATTGCTTGACTCATTTAATTAGGACATTTTAAGGTTTAGGAAATTGATTAGGAATGCTAAAAGAAGGAATTCGAATTTCCTATGTTTTCCCGTAGCTGTCAGATCTCGTGACAGCCTGACCTTCGTGTACTAAATCAGTCATAACTTTCTCTAGAAAACTCCAATTGATAAACCGTCAGCGGCTATGGAAACTAGACATCCGGGGCTTTAATTTGATGGTTACGGCTCACACAAATCGAACTGTACACTTCGTACAAGTTCCCGCAAGTCACGTCACGTTTCTGCCAAAAATTCTGCAATTTCTTTCTAAAACATTCTCCAATTCCTTGAGCTGCAATTAATCTATAAAAATCCTTCAATTCCATCATTTTTCTTCTCAAATCCTAATTCAAAGCATAAAAACACAAAACAAATTAAAAGTACCAATTCCACACAAAAACATAGCATAAATAGGAGATAATATGGGTATAAAATAATGATAATTAATGACTCAACAGCCGTTTGACTTTAGGGCCAAAATAGAAAATGCGATAAAAAATTAATTAAAATAATATTAATTAAAGAGATAATCCCAGAAAAACTCATTATAGTTTGTAAAAATATTTATTTTGTCATCTAAGGTTTTATTTTTATCCAAAATTCTTTCTTATGTTAATAAAAACACTTAAAAGTGAAAGGATGACAACGCCCCTAACGATCACAAATTTTGTTAGATTAACTTGGTTGACCGTTTGACTCTATGGACAAAATGGGAAATGCAATATAACATTGATTAAAATATTATTAATTAAATTATAAAAAATCAAAATAAATAATATTAAATATAAAAATAAAAAATAAAGATATTTTGTTGTTTTAAAAATTAAAAAAAAATACAAAATATATAAAATACAAAACAAAATTTTTCTTTCAATCAGCCTCTCTTTCCAACATTCACACTAGACCTCTACCACCACACCCTACCCCCCCCCCTCCCCCCCAACACTGACCATCACCCTCTCTACCAAACGCCACACCAACCCAGTCTCTCTCTTTCATCTCTATTTCTCTCCTTTGTTCAGATCCTTGTTCTTCTCTTCTCCTCTTCTTTTTCTTCTCTTCTCATTCTTTTCTCGTTCATCTGCGTTTGAATCCTAGACGGATGTCATCTGGGTTCGTCCGAGATGATGTTCATTTAGGTTCGTGGAACCCAGAACCCAAATGATGCATTCTAGTGATTGATGGTGTTGGATGTGTGATTGTTGGTAGGTGATTGTTGATGATTTTTTTTTTCTTTCTTTAGGTGTGTTGATGATTTTTTTTTTTTTTTGACATTTTTTGTTTATTATTTGGGTTTCAATAGATTGGTTCTTCACCTTTAGAGTAGGTTTTCAACCTGGGTTTCCAGTCGATTAGAAACTCATAATTTTTTAATCTTATTTTATAATTATTTTATTTATTAAATAAAAATCTTAGGGTTAAAATTGTCTTTTTACCTTTCATAAAATTTTTCTGTTAATTTATTAATGTCAATGGAGATTTTGAATAAAAATGAAACTCGTATGGTAAAACATAACTTTTTGCAAACTACAATAGATTTTTTTGGGATTATCCCTACAATTATTTTATTTGTTAAATAAAAATCTCAAGGCTAAAATTGTCTTTTAACCCTTTATATAATTTTTCTGTTAATTTATTAACGTCAGAGGGATTTTAGGCAAAAATGAAACCAGTGTGGTGAAATAAATATTTTTGCAAACTATAATAGATTTTTTGAGATTATCCTTAATTAAAAATAATAAAAGTCTAAAATGTCCTTTAGTTAGATGGGTTTGACTAACTTTAATGGTTTTTGACTAATGGAATTGAAGTGTTGTGTAATAAAAGGATAACAACCCAGTTTAAGTGTCTCAGAAGCTAGATTACTTTAGTGAAGTTGCCTTTTTTTTTTTTTGACATATTACATATACCGTAATCAACTGCAAGACTCTCTTAGTCTAAACACTGAAGCACGGTCTGGAACTAGAGCTCCCAAAAGTAGAAGGGAATAGAGGCTTCCAAGCGAGAGAAAGAATCTGAAAATTACCCACCAACTATTTAGTGGGAAGGGTGCGCATCGCACTCAAGACCTTGGATAAGGTAAAGGTGTGGGTTGGCAACGACCGAGGCACCCCACCTTGCGCTAATGGAGTTGCTTTAAAACAAATAAGATAATGCCATTTTTGCTTCAAAAGAAAAAGATGGTTTTCTTCCTTTCGTCTCATTGAAGCAAGAATGAGTATCTGTAAAAGATAAAAGCTTAAATTTCAGTGCCAAAACCTGGAGTAAGTTTCATCGTTATTCACGCTATTACTAATATACAAAGCTTGAGGTCCACGCACATTGGGCACATGCACCAAATGTATTTACCCATTAAGTTCATTCACTTATTAGCTTTACATTACTTTTCATTAGTCACAATAATCATATAGTAGTCTGTCATCCAACTATTATGTCAATGGAAATAAAGATAGAGCTTTAATTTGTTCAGTGGTTTTTTTAAAGTCTATTGTTACATGTTTTTCACATAAACAACTTTAATTAATTTTTTCTATAATAATGCTTCAAAAATTCAAAATGCTTTACTCACTTTTTATTTTATTTTTTATTTTTTTTTTATAATAATGCTCACCCTTATATACTTTCTCATATAATATTATATCACGGCTTGGATTCATGGCTATTTATCAATTATTAATGGTTGTTATATTTATGCAGCTTCTCCACAGCTAATCTTAGAATGGCATGTTTTTTCTTGGAACTCAATGAACACCTACAGAGTTAACTGCTTACAACCTACTTTGTTTTAACTACTTACAACCTAGTTTGTACATGCAAGAACCGAACAAACGTCTCTTTAAATTTTTTTTTTTTCCTCCCCTTTCTATAATATCTGTCTTGTGTATTTATAAAAAAACAAAAAAAAAAATCACCAATATTATAGCACAGTAACTAATTTCATCATACTTTATATAGAATAGTAATATTGTCAGTGACATCCATTTTTTTTTTTCTGAAATGACGTTAGCCTATTTATGCGGCCACAACAATATAAAATTTTAATTGATACATAAATATGTATATATTTGTAGTGTGGTGAGCACAAATCATCAAAAATAATGTACTATTAAATATAATAAATTAAATGAATCCCAATTATTAACTGCAACACCACCATGCAATACGGTCTGGAGACCTTATTCAGAGAATGACCTAGTTTAAGCGTCTAAGAAACTAGATTACTTTAATGGAGGTGCTTTAAAGCAAATAAGATAATGGCATTTTGGCCTCAAAACAAAAAGATGGATTTCTTCCTTTCTTCTCCTTAAAGCGAGAATCGAGTATCTGCAAAAGATAAAACTTGAATTTTAGTGCCAAAACCTTGGGAAAGTTTCATCGTTATTCACGTTATTACTAATATACAACGCTTGAGGTCCACGATTATTGGGCCCATGCACCGAATATCTTTACCCATTCAGTTCATTTGCTTCTTCGGCCTTTCATTTTTCATTAGTCTCAATAATCATACGGTATCCTGTCATCCGACTATTATGTTAACATAAATAAAGATAGAGCTTTACTTTGTTTAATGGTTTTCTTAACGTTTACCATTACATGTTTTTCACATGCATAAACAGCTTTAATTAATTTTTTATATAATAATGCTCACCCTTATACTTTCTCATATAATATTTTATCACGACTTGGATTCATGGCTATTTATCAATTATTAATGGCTGTTATATGTTTCTGCAGCTTCTTCATGACTGCCAATTTCAGAATGCCATTTTCTTTCTTGGAACTCAATGAACACCTATAGAGTCAACTACTTACAACCTAGTTTGTACTTGCACGAACCGAACAAACGACTCTTTCTTCTTCTTTTTTTTTCCCCTTTCTATAATACCAGTCTTGTGTATTTATAAAAAAATAAAAAATTACCAATATTATAGCACAGTAACTAATTTCAATGTATATATACAATAGTAATATTGTTAGTGACATCCAATTTTTATTTATTTATTTTTTTTTTCTGAAATGACGATAGCCTATTTGTGCAACCACAACAATATAAAGTTTTAATTGATATAAATATTTGTAGTGTGGTGAGCACAAATCGTCAAAATAATGTACTATTCAATATAATAAATTAAATGAATCCCAATTATCAACTGTAACACCACCATGCAGTACGGTCTGGAGTCCTTATTCAGAGAAGGACCTAGTTTAAGTGTCTAAGAAACTAGATTACTTTCATGGAGGTGCTTTAAAGCAAATAAGATAATGGCATTTTTGCCTCAAAAGAAAAAGATGGATTTTCTTCCTTTCGTCTCTTTAAAGTGAGAATCGAGTATCTGCAAAAGATAAAGCTTAAATTTTAGTGCCAAAACCTAGAGAAAGTTTCATCATTATTCACGCTATTACTAATATACAATGCTTGAGGTCCACGCTTGTTGGGCCCATGCATTGAATATCTTTACCCATTCAATTTATTTGCTTCTTCGGCTTTACATTTTTCATTAGTCTCAATAATCATATAGTATCCTGCCATCTGACTATTATGTTAACAGAAATAAAGATAGAACTTTAATTTGTTTAATGGTTTTCTTAAAGTTTACCATCACATGTTTTTCACGTAAATAGCTTTAATTAATTTTTTCTATAACAATGCTTCTAAAATTCAAAAAGCTTTACTTTTTTTTTTTTTTTTTATAATAATACTCACCCTTATACTGTTTTATATAATATTATATCACGGCTTGGATTCATGGCTATTTATCAATAACCATCTAGTAATCTCTCATTGGACTATTATGTTAACAGAAATAAAGATATGCTTTAATTTGTTTAATGGTTTTCTTAAAGTTTACCATTACATGTTTTTCACATGCATAAACAGCTTCAATTTATTTTTTCTATAATAATGCTCACCCTTATACTTTCTCATACAATATTATATCACGACTTGGATTCATGGCTATTTATCAATTATTAATGGCTGTTATATAGTTATGTAGCTTCTCCACTGCCAATTTCAGAATGGCATTTTCTTTCTTGGAACTCAGTGAACACCTATAGAGTCAACTACGTACAACCTAGTTTGTACTTGCAAGAACCGAACAAACGTCTCTTTATTTCTTTTTTTTTTTTTAATTTTTTTCACAATACATTTCCTGGCACCAACTCGGATGTTTATTAGCACCTACAGAAATGATCCAGTTAGTGTGCAGCCGAAAATCTATTGAGACCTACAGATATGATCCACTTTGTGTATAATTTAAAAATCTACTCTTAGAATAGAAGAAGACTACTCACAATTAGTGGAAAAATTGCCACTCTTAAGGTGGCCTTGAGATTTGAACCATGTACTTGCTTAGAAAAGCAAGGCAAGAGAGGTACGCCAAATATACCAATTTTTTTTTCCCTTTTCTTTAATACCAGTATTGTGTATTTATAAAAAAATTACCAATATTATAGCATAATAACTAATTTGATTGTACTGTATATAAAAAAATAATATTGTCATTGGATGTCCAATTTATTTATTTCTGAAATGATGATAGGCTATTTGTACAGCCACAATTGTATAAAATTTTAATTGATAATATATATATTTTAAAATTATTTGTTGTGTGATGGGCACAAATGTAAAACATAATGTACTATTCAATAAAATAAAAATTATAAATCCCAATTATAAACTTTAACACCACCATCCAATGCATTCTGAAATCCTCGTTCAACCGAAATAACGATTTAGATTAAATGTCTACACTATAGGTGGTAAAAGAAAAAAATATACGGTAACATTATTTAGGTTGGGAAATTGAGATGAGTATTTGGACTAATATACATTGACAGATCTATTCCTACTATCAAGTATTATCTGACAAGTCTTCTAGAGTCTTATCTCTTGAGCTCTCCAAAGAGAGACTTCTTAGAAGCCATTGTCTCTGGTTAGACCCACCATCTACATCGATTTATTTGCTATTTTCTTCTCATTTCCTACCTCCTCCCAGCGGCTTCTCTAAATCTGGGATTTTAAGGGTTAGATCCAGATATTTCTAGATCTATCCCTTAAAACCAGAAACCATGTATAGTGTTGGTCTTTCTTGGAGTGTCAATCAGTTGGTTCTTTTCTTTTGCACGTTCTTCTTTTCAATTCTTGAGAGGTTTGAGGGTTTTTAAGGGTTGGTCTAGATGACTTCAGGATCCAACCTCTAAAAGCTTTTTTGTTTTGCAGGTTTAGAAGCTGGCGATTCGAGTTCGAGAGAAGATCTACAGATCTCAAGCCTCCTTATTAACAATAGCTTTTGGCAATTCCTAGACTCTTCTTTTTAACTTTTTTTTTTTAAATAAACTTTGTAATTTGATCTACATATATATATACATATAAATTAAATTTTATTTTTAAATTAATCCTCATCGTCTATCATGTGATGGATGGTATGATGGACGGTGGAGGTAGAGATCTTTTTTTTTTAATTTTTATTATTTTTAATTTTTAATTTATTTTTTATAATTTTAAATTAAAAAATTTAAAAGATGAAATTACCCTTAAATTGACTAATCTTAACAGACCCTGACTAACGGAGTGGAGGTGTTGTGTAATAAATGAGTAAATATATTTCAGCTTGTTTTTAAGCAAACCTTAAGAGGGTGTTGTGCAATTCCTTCTTAATTTTTCTTTTGAAATTTTCAACCATCCAAAGATACCATTTTAATTAACATAATTTGGCATTAATTTATTTAAAAACTTCAATAACACAAATAGTAAATTGCAATTAAGATAATTTGGAATTAATATATATATATATATAATGCATTTTAATGAAAACATCATTATTTCTTTCCTAGACGGCAAAACCCTCTTATTTACCTCAATATTTCTCTTTAATTGTCAATCTCAAACAACATTCTCTTCAATTGTCTAGGGGCCTCTTTATAACTGCCCTGGGCCTTACTTTGAGTAAGGCCGGTCTGATTCCCGCTAGCGCTAGCTCTGGCATTTTTGTTCTTCTGAATATTTGCTCTAGCTAGCAGGAGATGGAAGATAGTGAAACTCTAATTAAAATGAATTTGTTCGAGAACACACCATGAAAGGCCAATGGGATAAAATTCTTCAAACATATAGAGAAATTCCGTGGACTCACCATGCCAAGATCACCAGGTCAGGAGCAACTGCATTACACATAGCTGTCTCCGACGGCAAAGAAGACATCGTCGAGAAGCTCGTCGAAGTCATCTAGTCGGGGACATCGATGTCATCGGAGAACTTTTTGCGTATCGGCGATGAGCTAGGGAACACGCCTCTCCACACCGCGGCCACGCTGGGAAACGTGAAGATGTGTAGATGCATTGCGGTTGTGGATAAATCTTTGATTGGCATTCGTAACAATGACGGTGAGACTCCATTTTTTATGGCTGCTCTTCACGGTCATAAGCTTGCTTTCCTCTGCCTCCATGGATTACGCGAAGACGGTAAAGGCTATGAGTATAGTAGAAGGAACGACGGCGAGACCATTCTTCATTGTGCTATCTCTAGAGACTATTTCGGTCAGCTTTTTCACTGTTTTAATTAGTTTCATTCACAAGTGAATAATTTTTTAAAAGCTATAGTGCTGGATTTAAATAATAATCTTTAAAAATTAGGTCGGTAATGATTTTTAGAATTTTATGAAAATTGACTTATAGATGTTTCTTTTCTTTTTGAGAAGAATGTTAACATATACTAATGCCGGAGATTAGTTTGATAGATTTGGCTTTTTTGTTTTACTGAAAGATCAGATTTGGCATTTCAAATAATACAATTGAACAAAAAGCTGGTGGACTCACTGAACGAGGAAGGGTTATCACCTCTCCATCTGCTGGCCGCCAAGCCTTCCGCCTTCACAAGCAGTAGCCACCTTGGACGTTGTGAAGCATTGATCTATCACTGTATGTTTAATCTTAATTCTCACCACATATTTTTTCTTGAATTGTTACGGTTTATTAGATATTTCTTATAAAATTCATGTTAGATCAACTCAAAATAAGCTCCCACTTATATGATATGAATTTATTTTTTCCAATTCTATAAAATTTATACTTGCAATGAGAAGATCTTAATTATTGAACTGACCTTTTTACTCTCCTTTTAATAGTCTTAACTTTTACACTAGCCCGCGTACTAATCATCTGTATTGTTATGTGAAAGGCATAGTTATTGAAAAACTTAAGGTGGAGAAATCTCAGAGTCAATTTTCGCCAGCAAAATCGGATGTGGTGAAGGAACCCATTTGTCCTCCAAACTACCAAACCTGCCACAACTTGATTTGCCGGATGTGGAAAGCATTTGGTACGTCAATGAAATGAAACCATGCATTTTTGTCTTTCAATTAAAAACAGTAGTGAAAGCACAGCTTTCGTTTCATGTTTAATGTGCCTTAACAGAGTCAATACTCTCTACAGTAACGAAAAACGCTTCGGAAGGTATAGAGGGTGGGCAGAAGCCAATCGCACCAGATGCTGAGAACCCTGCTGTCAGTGAGAAATTTCTGTTCTGTTTGAATGTGTGCGTCTTATGCATATTGAGTAACCATATATATAACTACAGTATTGGGAGAATTATCTTATCACGAACATATTAAATATAGACTGACTTTAAAAACCTAATGCGAGCAATATTCAATTACTATTGAATACTATAATTAGCACTGACATCACCAATTCTCAAGCCAAAATATGAAAATTGATTCCTCAGAAACAAAACATGTAAGAAAAGCAACTGAAATGTTTTCCTCAGGAAATGGAGATATGATTGCTACATTTTCATTTATTAATCTTGGAACAACTATTTGTGCCTCCAAGTTATAAGATGAGGATGCTGGAAGGCTGATTGGAAACTATCTTGAATTTGCACCAATTTTGATAGCGTATAATGTCTTTAATCACAAAATATGCCGCAACAGAGTTAGTACTCTCTGTTTCCAGCAATGAAAACTGACACAGAAGCTATACAGGACAAAGGGAAAAACTCACCACATACAGAGTGTCTTGCTGAAGGTGAGAACTTTTTATTTTTTTCGAAAGCATGTCTTATAATTTATAAATATTGAGTAAGAAGCTGCAGTATTGGGAGAATTTTCTTATTATAAAAATTCGATGTGATTCAAATTTTCTAGTATTTAATGACAACTGACATCACCTGACTGAATCTTCTAGTATATAATGAGAACTGACATTACCTGACTCTTGAGCCAATATTGGAAGATCTATTCCCTATAATGTCTTGGATGAAGAGGCTTTATAATCCGGCATTTTCATATATTGCAATCCAACTAAGGCATGCATCAAATAAATTAAAGTCTTTTGAAGATGCGAAACACTTGTTAATTAAGGAGATTTCAACGATATTGCAGTGATCCATAACGAAATGTTCAAGAGGGTTAAATAATTTTTGTTTTTAACATAGTAGATGAAGAAAATATTAAAGCTTAAGGTCACCAATTACTATGTTCCAATTATAGCGCCCCGTTTGAGTCTGTTAAGCGATCGAAAATGCAGTTCTCAGGTACATACCAATCCTCACAACTCCTTCGGCACTTTTGAGATGTTCTCATGGTTCCCCAAGGGCGTTGGCCAAAGATGCGAAGAGCGGCTCTGTAACCATCGCCATCACGTTCTTGTTCTCATCTAGCGCCTGCACAACGTGGACGACTCCAGGATGCCACAGCCGCACCAGCCTCCCTGTGTCCGCACGCACCAGATCGAGGAACACATCCTCTATGTATATAGATCTAGTTCTCCAGCCGCACGCATTAAGAGAGGTTCTCGTAGTTTTTTTTTTTTTTCCTTTCCCTTTTAGTTTGGGATCTGATTCTGGGTTCATTGTCAAACCCAAAACCTGATGGTTCTGGGTTCTAGGTTTATCGTCAACCCAAAAGTAAATGGTTCTAGGTTCGACGATGAACCCAGAAGCATCTAGTTTTGGGTTCGATCAGAACCCCATTTTTTGTATTTTTTTTTTTTTTTTTTAATGTTTTGATGTTGTTGTTGTGAGAGATTATGATGTTGGTGAATTTGATTAATGATATTGATGAACTGTGGGTTGACGATGTTGGAGACACTGAGTTCACGATGAACTGTGGTTCTTTTTTATTTTAATCAAATTTTTTATAAAATTAATTTTATACAATAAAAAACTTAAATTAATTTTATTCCAATCCAATCTCAACTTACATTAAATATGATATAACATAATTTTTAATTCAACCCCAAGTTCTACAAAATATAGGATAGTAATTTTTTAATCTAATTTGTTCCATTTCATTTCAATATCGCTTGTTAAACATAGCCTAAGAATATTAGAAATACAATAATAATAAATGGCAAAAATCGAATGTTAGTAATACCTAAAGCCATTATATCACGCAATTGTAGATGCATGATTTACTATAAGAAATGGGTTGGAAAATTGTTCATGAACAACACCATAATGAACCCAGCAAATGAAGTAGCTTATGGCTATCAAAGCATGTATGTGATGTGTTGACAAGAAATAAGGTAAGATATTTCTTCTTATAAAATAAACCTGTACATTATCTATGCAAAATGCAATATATAGATCAATGTAACATTTTTGTATATCGATTGGCAATTCACTTGCTCTTTCCTTTTTGTTTATTAGGGTAACACAAGCCATTGAAGGTATAATGCTGGACATACCTAAACCAGGGATTACACACTTGAGCAGAAAATCATTTTCGACCATGAGCAATCTAAGACTACTTAAAATCAATAATGTTCAATCCTCTGAAAACCTTGAATACCTCTCTAATGAGTTGCGGTTTTGAAAATGCAACTCTCAGATACATACCAATCCTCTCAACTCCTTCGGTAGTTTCGAGACGTTCTCATGGTTTCCTAACGCATTGGCCACAGACGCGAAGAGCGGCTAGAGGTGGCAATGTGGGTCACGACACGACGGGTAGACATGAATTCGCAAAAAATAAATGGGTGTGGGTTTAAGTTAAACGAATTCGTGTCGTAATCATGTCAACTCACTTAACCCGTTTATTAAACTAATCGAATTAGGTTTGCTTAAACGAATCGTAGGTTGACACGATTAAGTTAAGGGTAAAATTATAATATGGATATATTATAGGGATTAATGTATAATTATCCATTTATATATATACACCTCTTTAACCTAACCCTCATTTTGGCAACCACCATTCTCCATCCTTTTTCTTTTCCCATTCTCTTCCTTCACACCTCACGCTTTTCCTCTCTCACGCCTCACTCTGGCAGCCATCACCATCTATTCCACCCCTCTACCTCACGGTCACCACCACTCCTTCCATCATTCTCCCTCACGGTCACCACCACCCCTTCTCCCTCCCTCCCCCTCACGGCAACTCCACCTATTCCACCCCTCTCCCTCACGGTCACCACCACCCCTTCTCCTTCCCTCTCCTTTACGGCCACCGCCACCACCCATTCCATCCCGCCCCTTCACCGTCACCACCACCTCTTCTCTCTCCCTCTCTTTCACGGTTGCCACCTCTCATTCCCCCCCCCCTCCCTCACGGTCACCACCACCACCCCTTCTCTCTCCCTTCCTCATGGTCACCACCACCCCTAGGTTGTTTTTTTTTGTAAATATATATTTATTTTTTTGTTTTGTATGTGAAATTATTGTGATTTTCAATATTGACGGTTTTGGATGCAATGAATATCTGGGATTAAAATGAGCATGTGTTGGATATATGTGAAAAATGTTTTATCTGAGCTTTAGTTTTTGTTTTTTTGGATTGTATGTTTTTTTTTTTTTTTCATTTTTTTAGTTCATGGTAGATGGATTCGAGTAACATGATGAAAAAGAAGATTATGGGTTTTGATTGATTTAATTTGGCTGGTTTAATTGGATTTAAGTTGGTGTTGATAAAGATTTAGAATTGATTTTCATTAAACGAAGTAAACGGATTAATGAGTTAAACAGGTTAAACGAATTAACAGGTTAATGAGTTTAGATATTTTATGATTCAACTAATAAACGAATTAATCGTGTTGATTCATGTCGATTCGTTTATAAAGGAATTCGTGTTGAATCCAAAAATGTTGACCCGCTTCTTAAACAAATTCCTATCGAATTGATCGAATTCATAAACGAATTGAATCGAATTTAACTCAACCTGACACGCCAACCCATTTTGCCACCCCTAAGAGCGGCCCCGTAACCATCGCCATCGCGTTCTTGTTCTCATCTAACGCTTGTACCACGTGGACGACTCCAGAATGCTGCAGTCGCACCAGCCTCCCTACGTCCGCATGCACCAGATTGAGTAATGCATCCACACGCACGCACCAAATCCGTAATGAATTGGAAGATTTTGTTGTGTATTGCTTCTTCTTCTTTGTCTTCATTTTTGTTTTTGGTTTCTTCCAAGTCTATTCCTCTCTCACTATCGAGTTTCTTTTTTTGTTAAAAAATTTGTTTTTCTATTACATGTTTTTTTTTTTAATAAAAAAAAGTGTTTGGATTTGAAAAAATAATAATAAATTTGGTTTTGGTTTGGAGAAATGACTGAGTCACACAATAGACTTATAAATGGAGAGAAATATGGGTTCTATGGGAAGGTGGTGGGCTATTGTTGGGCCGGGCTTTTTGTAAGGTTTAGTGATGGGCATCGGCTTTTTAATATGAAGGATAGACCCAATTTTTGAAGAATCGACCTTACACTTCGATTAAACGTTGTTGTAAGTACACTTTAACAGATAAAAATTGTAAGTACACCACAAATTATTATTTTTCATAAAATAAAGAGTTCATTCAAAGGCATAATCCCAAGTACTAAGGGCATGTTTGGCACATGAGAATGGGAGTGGGTTTGAGATTCAAAAATCCAAAACTTCGTAAATGTCATGTTTGGAGACCAATTGGAAAACAATGGGTTTAGGATTAAAAGAATCTCAGACTCCATCATTTCCAAATTTTTGGGAATCCTCATTCTCATCTTCTTTATCTTTTCTCACACCTCTACCTATCTCTCTTTCTCTCACTTTCTCTCACCTTCCCTCCTTCTTTCATCACACATCCATAGAATCTACAACACTTTACCCTCTATTCTTTTTTATTTTTTTTTTCCCTTTTTAGTTTGGGATCTGGCTCTTGATTCATCATCGAACCCAAAACCCGATGGTTCTGGGTTATGGGTTCATTGTCAACTCATAACTAGATGGTTCTAAGTTTGATGATGATGGTTTTAGGTTCGATCAGAACCCCTTTTTTTGTATTTTTTTTTTCAAGTTTTGACGTTGCTGTTGTGAGAGATGATGATGTTGATGAATTAGATTAATGATATTGATGAACTGTGGGTTGATGATGTTGAAGACACTGGTTTTTACAATGAATTGTGATTGTTTTTTATTTTTTTTCAAATTTTTTATAAAATTAATTTTATATAATAAAAAATTTAAATTAATTTTATTCCAATCAAATCTCAACCTACATCAAATATGATATGATATAATTTTTAATCCAACCCCAAGTTTCTATCAAATATGGGGTAGTAATTTTTTAATTCAATTTACTCCATTTTATTTCAATCTTGTGTGTCAAATGTAGTCTAAGAATATTAGAAATACAATAATAAAAATTGCAAAAATCAAATGTTAGTACCCAAAGCTTTTGTATCACGCGATTATGGATGCATGATTTACTACACGAAATGGATTGGGAAATTGTTCGTGAACAACACCGTAATGAGCCCAGCAAATGGAGTATGTTATGGCTGTCAAAGGATGTATGTGATGTGTTGACAAGAAATAAGGTAAGATATTTCTTCTTATAAAATAAACCTGTACATTGTTTATGCAAAATGCAATATATAGATCAATGTAACATTTCTATATATCGATTGGCAATTCACTTGCTCTTTACTTTTTGTTTATTGCGGAACACAAGCTACTGAAGGTATAATGCTTGACATACCTAAACCAGGGATTACACACTTGAGCAGAAAATCATTTTCTACCATGAGCAATCTAAGACTACTCAAAATCAGTAATGTTCAATCCTCTGAAGACTTTGAATACCTCTCTAATGAGTTGCGGTTTCTTAAGAGACATGAATACCCTTTGTATACAATGCCTCCAATTTCCATTCGAAAAATTTTTTTAAACTAGATATATGCTACAGCAACATGAAATATCTTTGGAGGGGCATTAAGGTACTGAATCTTGATTTCTTTGAATAAATTGTGAAGTGATCAATGGAAGCCCTTCGATAATTTTACCTTATGTTTATGACAGCATTTCAAAGAGTTGAAAATCATTAAGCTCCATTACTCGCGTAATCTTGTCGAAACCGCGGACTTTACAATGGTGCCAAATCTTGAGAGGCTGGATCTTGAAGGCTGTACAAGATTACTTGAGGTTCACGGATCAGTTGGATTTTTGAAACGGCTTGTTATATTGAATTTGAAAAACTGTGAAAATCTTTCGAGTTTTCCAGCAAATGTCTGTGGTTTGAAATCTTTCAAGAGTCTCAATCTCTATGGCTGCATAAAACTGGACAAACTGCCACAAAACTTGCAGGAAGTTGAGTGTCTTGAAGAGCTAGATGTAGGTGGGACTGCAATACGACAAGTACCACCCTCCATTGTAGGGTTGACAAACCTTAAGAAATTATCTTTCCATGGATGTAAAGGGCAACCACTCCACACATTGAGTTCTTTACTCTGGCCATTGTTGCCTAAAAGATATCAGGATCGTACGGGTATATTGTTGCCTTCTCTTGCAGGCTTGTGCTTTCTGAAAACGTTAAACCTCGGTGACTGCAATCGTTTGGAAGGAGCAATCCCAGATGATATTGGATCTTTATTCTCCTTAGAAGAATTAAATCTAAGCAGAAACAAATTTGTTAGCCTACCGGAAAGCATTTGTCAACTATCAAAACTGAAAATTCTTTGCATGGAGAAATGCCAGAGGCTTCAGTCATTACCCAAACTTCCACCTGAAATAGTTTTTGTAGGGGCAGACAATTGTACTTCATTGGAACATTATCAAGTGCAACAGAGCCGAGCACTTCTCAATGCACCGCACTGCATTTTTTCAATTGCTTCAAATTGGTTGAGCATCAAAGTGAGAAAAACAGCTTGCCAGTTATGTTGTTGAAGCGCCACCTTCAAGTTTGTCTCTCTGCCTTTTTCAAGCGCTAGTTTATAATTGTGAATACTATGATATCATAACTTGTCAACATAAATTGATTTTACAAATGTGCATTATCATTAGTTGCATTTACACTATATATAAACGTTAATACTTTGAAGTTACCTTACATGACTTGTATGCAATAACATTGTACAAAGCACATGCCTTAACACATGCACACACTACAACAAAACAGCCTAAGTATACCGGAGTATCAATACCGGGCATTAAAAGCTCGGTATGGATAATAATATTTTATTTAAAAAAATTTTGAAATTGGATTATCCTTACCAGGCGGGTAGAACCCGGTAAGGATAATCAATTTTCCATACCGGGCATTCAGTGCCCGGTATGGATAACAATATTTTATTTTAAAAAAATTTTGAAATTGGATTATCCTTACCGAGCGGGTCGGGCCCGATAAGGATAATCCATTTTCCATACCGGGCGGGTTACGCCCGGTATGGAAGTAAAGTTATCATTACCAGGTGGGTCTCGCCCAGTAATGATAACTTCATTATCCATACTGGTCGGGTACCCGACCGGTATGGATAATAGTTTTAAATTTATAATATTTTTTTCTTTTTTAACCATACCGGGCGGGTTACCCTCCCGGTATGGATGTACTATTATCCTTACCGGGCGGGTAACCCGCTCGGTAAGGATAATCCAATTTCAAAATTTTTTTAACACACCCAGCGTATTCTTCTCTCTCCCATTTTCATTTTCTTCTCTCTCTCTCTCTCTTTCTCTCACATCTCCTCTCCCAACTGTAGCTACCGCTGACAGATCTCGCCCATCGCCGACCGGTCACGGCTCGGGAGCTCGCCGTTCACCTCGCCGTTCGCCACCGTTCGCCGATCTAGTGCCGGTGAGTCTTCCTTCTCCTCCATCTCTTCTTCTTCTTCCTCTCTTCTTCTTCTTCTTCTTCTTCTCTTCTTCTTCTTCCTTTCTTTTTCTTCTTCTTCTGACCGCGGGACCGACCGGAACAAGTCTGACCGCACGACGGTCGATCGGACTGGTTCCGACCGCCAGCGCGGCAGTCCCCATTTCTTCTTCTTCGATCTTCTTCTCTTTCTCCTTTTCTTCTCCTTCTCCTTTTCTTCTTCTTCTTCTTCTCTTCTGCTTCTTATTGTAATCCAATCATGGCCGTCGGGTACACACATCCTTCCTTGCCCTTCTTCTTCTTCTCATCTCTTACTTGGTCATGTTTGAAGTTGGTAATGGCTAATTTCTTGTTTTGGTTTTGTGTAGAAAGAACAAGAGGATTTCCAAGGGCAAGAAAGGAGGAAAAAATAAGGCGTGATTGCTTCTTCACATCTTTATCTCTCTTAAAAATTGAATTTTCATATGTTTTTGGTTAGATCTGTTGAAAAAGCAGTCTTTGATTGTTTAAGTGGTTGTGTTGTGTGATAGTGCTGATCCATTTGCCAAGAAAGACTGGTATGACATCAAGGCCCCTTCGGTTTTCAACAACTGCAATGTTGGCAAGACTCTTGTTACTCGTACTCAGGGTACCAAGGTATTCTTTTTTCTTTATTGTTTGTTTGATTGGATTTGATCTATGTTGTTTTCTTATATGTTTTGTATATCAGCTAGTATTCGAACCTATCTATTTGTTGAATGAAATTTGTGATTGTGCAATATAGATATTTTCATAGTTATTGGTGTGAATTTCTAAATGTGAAAATTAGAGAAGGTGAAATGATGTTTGTGGCTAATGTGATAGATGGTCTTTCTATTCTACATATAAAAATGTGTTTAATGTATAATTAATTTGCTTGACTTGAATTTGTGGAAGTGGTAGTCCATAGGTTGTCTACATGATCATGTGTGTTGATAGTTTGTTGTTTGTAGCTTTTTCATTTTGGAAATAATGTATTGATGAGTACTATTGTGTTGTTTTAATATCTGTTTGCATATATTTATTTGTATATCTGACAGAATTTGTTATTTATTATCAGATTACTTCGGAAGGACTCAAGCACAGAGTGTTTGAGGTATCACTTGGTGATCTTCAGGGTGATGAGGAGCATGCCTACAGGAAGATTAGATTGAGAGTAGAGGATGTTCAGGGAAAGAATGTTTTGACTAACTTCTGGGTATAGTTGATGTTGGATGTTTAGTTAGCTCATGTGATTGTTTATTTTCCAACTTTTGCTTATGATGTTATACTGATTATTGATGCAGGGGATGGACTTCACAACAGATTTTAAAATTATAATTAAAATCTTTTCCATACCGGGCAGGGCCCCTGCCCGGTATGGATATTATGGGGTAAATTGATTATCCATGCCGGGCATCCGCTCGGTATGGATAATATTTATCCATGCCGGGCACCCGCCCGGCATGGATAAATGATTTTAATGTCGGGTGGCTGCCCGACATGGATAAATATTATCCATACCGGGCACATGCCCGGAATGGATAGAGCCAGTATTAATACCGGCGGCATCCATACCGAACGGGTTGCCCGGTATTGATACACATCCATACCGGGTATTGCCCGGTATGGATGAGCTGTTTTCTGGTAGTGACAGGAAAACAATGCATTATATATGCGCACGTAGACGAAGCAACTTCTCTGTTCTGCTGATAATGGCAATGTATGAGAACTTAATTTCCAATTTGTTTGATCTGTTTCTAGACTTAGTAGTCAAGTAAAAAGTATGTTTTGATTTAGACTATTGAAACAGTATGATAATCTTGTTACAGGAAGTTTCAATTCATTCAACTCAGTTTCATTTATGTCTTCCTGGAAGTAAAATTCCAAAGTGGTTTAGGTATTTGAGTGAAGGGCCTGAAGTAGAACTTGGACTGTCTCCCAATTGGTTTAATTACGAATTCCTAGGATTTGCTTTCTGTGTACTGTTCTCAAACCTTGGTAATGTATGTGAATTCGAGGTTCATTGTGCATCACAATAAGGATAGAAAACAATGTGTTGGGTTTTGCCATCCCCAGTTTCACAACTATTGAGTCTAACCATGTTTGGCTGGGCTACGTGTCGCCCAAGGCAATTGAGGGTTCTAGTTGGAAAGAAGATCCGAGCATTGCTAGATGCATTCACCCTGACTTTTTGGTCATAGGTAGAGCGTACAAATGGGTTGAAGATCCAGTGAAAAGATGTGGGATTCATCTAGTTTACAAATAAACTTGGATTCTTTCGAGGAATCAGAAGCAACGAAAAGTTCTACGTTCGAACAAAACCATGATGTCTATAACGCTTCCAGTTCAATTCATTATTTCATCCACATGCCTTCTATATTAGCGCAGGACAACATTATAACATGGTCGTAAAACAATGATATGTCAGAGTACAATTCCGTTTCTATTTTAAATGGAGATGTTAATAATTTTTTTTGTTGGTATCATTTGTTTTCCAGCCAGTGTAACTCATTTCTTCATATATAATTTTTTTTCACAAACAATTTAGTGTAAATTATAAATATACACTTGTTGATCTGAGATTTTTAACATACCATAACAAATGTAGTTAAAAACATTGCTAAATTTATTTACACCCGGCACACTTTAACTTCTCTGTTCTTGCTGATCATGGCATTATACAATAACTCAATTTTGAGTCGTTTGTTTTAACTGTAGAGTTCTAGAAGAGAAACGATTGTGCTATATCGATAACTATCTAAACTTAGTTGTCTTAGATCCCTTAGTGAATCTCAATTGTTGCAACTCCAGCATATTAACATGTAGACTCTTTTACATTAATTGAAATCTTATACTATATAAAGTTTCTTCTGTATATATCAATATGAGTTATTTAGAGGGCTGCAGAGCAATGATTTTCAAAATTATCAATGTTAGCAATATATATATATATAATTAATCAGAGTGGTGCAATTGGAGAAGTTTCAATCAAGTGTTTCATTTGCGAGTTGCTCCGATATACAGAGTGCTAGACTTAGTGATCGTGAACTTGATCAATGATGTGTCACTTTATCATAAAAGCTCTAAAAAATAAAAAAAAAAAATCTTACAAATGATGTGTCTACCGTTCTGGCAAATGTGTGTTGATGACCCACATTGTTATATCTAGTCACATAGAGGAAGGGGGCAAGAAAGTGGATTGAAGACTTATGGGTGTGTGTTGATGACCCACATTGTTATATCTAGTCACATGGAGGAAGGAGGTAAGAAAGTGGATTGAAGACTTGTGGATGGAAAGCAGATCCAGAAAATTACAGGAAAAAGGCACGAAAGTTGTAGAGTTCTTGTAATTGATAGAAATTCTATCACTCAAGCTTTCAACCAGGCAAGCCAAGTTGAGTAATAATTATTAAAGTTGAATGGTTTTTCTTTTTACAAACTATTCTATAGTTTACTTATTTTTATTTTTATTTTTTTTTACCAATATAATCAAGTATAATTTTCACTATAAGAAAAAGGTCATTTCATAATTTGTGATCTAATTAGCTAGAGTGAGACTTGAACATACCAATTGAGTCAAGGAACTAGCACAATTTAGAATTCAACTACTATAAGTGAGAGGACTTGCTACACTTGGTGATTATTAGCAAATGTGAAATTTAAACCCTTATTACAAATATAATAAGAGGAATTGCTCAACCACTTAGCTAATGGTTTATTTGACTTTTCATTTTTCACTTATTTACATTTAATGTGTCTCAAAAAGTTATTTGTTATACCTAAATATTGAAGAGTTGCAGTTTTTACCTAAATATCGGAATAAAAGTTCTCATAGAAAAATCTATGATAACTATTTATAATAGCCGACAGTACAAGAAACAAGCAATACGGCTACGTTTAGATAGCAACGTGCACACGCTTCGTGTTGCCATAATCATGTAACGCAACACGCAAAAATTGTGTGTTGCAGAAGTTGCGAACGAAAACATGCAATTTACGGTGTCAAGAGCCAGCCAAAAGGTATAGACCCTTAAATCCCAAACTCATGATTTTTGGCTTTATTTTAATCCTAAAAAAAGAGGCAGAGCGCTAGAAAAAGCTAGAGAATAGAAATATACCAAATATGATTTTCAAATTGAGGTGTCAATTTATAATCTCTTTCAATTTCTTTAGTGTTCTTGCAAGCATCCCTTGATTGTTGTTTGATATGTTGTTGTTTACAGTTAGATAACGGAGGAACTGCTCGATGTGGATTGAAGTTTGAAGGTGCTCTCAAACATATTATGGTCGTATAACAGGTTTTCATATAATAGGTTCTTCCTTCTCTTTCTCTCTCTGTTTCACGTCAATTTGTTTTGGGTGCGTTTGTTTTTGTGGTTTTAAGTTGAAAATTTGCACTGGAAATCTGGAATGCTACCTATTCGATGGAATGTCTGATAGATTGATGGATGGATAGTGGTTGTTTATTGTCTGACAGTTGAAAATTTATCTCTCTCTCTCTTCTTTTTCTGCAAAAAGAGATCTGATCTCTCTCTCTCTTCTGATTTCCTTTGTTAATGTGATGCTTTATTTGGCTGTATTTTGTAACTATATTGTTGAGGTTGGCATTTAAATGTTTTATTATTTTAGTTTCCATTAGTCAGCTTGCACTACAGACCATTAAATCCCAAACTCTAATGGTGAAACTGTGTCTCTAAGCTTCAAAAATTAAATTACTTTCTCTCTATGTTAAAATTATTATCAGACTTATTCTACATACAATAAAGTAAAAAGATAAAGTGAAATATCTCGTATTCATTAGATACATCGAAATGATAAAGACTTGAAAGTTTATGTTTTAATTATAAATTCAAATTAGTTGTGCCGCAATATCGGTCATCCATATTGCTGCATTATATTTAAGGACTGATAAATGTACATATATTGGTATTCAAATAGAAACCAAGTTGGTGTTGCAACAGACATTCATAGTAGTTGACCCATAAAATTAACGATGAAAAATTGGATGAATTCCCTCTTCACGCATTCTTTGTTTTGTAATTATTTTATTGGAGACTTTGGCTTGCTTAGTTGCAGCAAACGTGTTACATATTGAGTGCCTCCTAAGCTACTAAATCTCTCTCTCTCCCTCACTAGTGGCTGACTTGTATGTTGTATATTTGGTATGATCAGATGGGTCTGTTAAGCTGATGCAAGTTTGTTATTTCTAATGAATTTATGTCCAAGGTCTTAATGTTTCAGTTAATTCATTTGGAAAGCTTTGAGTAATGATTGACATTTTGTACTCCATTGATATGGAATTCTTACCATGGAGAGAATTTTTTTTTTTTACACCTTTAGATCAGCATTTTATATAAATTGAAGTGTTTGGTGAGTAATTTTAATTTTATTGATTAATGAATTTTGTGATTTGCAAGTGACTAGAGTTTTTAGATCTTTGAAGCTCAAGTCAACTACCATATAATATTTTTTCAAGCTTGAGTTGGGTGGTGAAATATATATGTTTTTTGTTTTCTTTGCTCATAATTCAATAAAACTGTGTTGTTTGTGCTTGATAGGGTGTTTATGATTTGGTTTAAAAATATATTTATGTTCTTATATTTGCGAGATGGATGCATTGAGTGATATTGTTTAAAGTCGAGCAATCGCACATTTTTATGCTTTGTTGTTTGAGTGTGAACTGAAATTTATGAATCAGTCATCTGATTATTATTTCTGTAGTGATAATCTGTATGAATTTCATGAGTTCTGAAAGGGAGAGGCATATCAATTGCCTGCAAACTACAGGATTTATCCTCACTGTAGCTTAGGTGTTATCATGATCATTTCAGAACCATAAACGATTTTTTTTTTTTTTTTTTTCTGTCTGTTATCCATTTTTTCATGTAGTCCATCAAGATAGTAAGGATAAGTCTTCAACTTTTTGTGCCTAGAAAGATTGTTCTTAGTTTTTACTTTCCCCTGTGATTTGCTGGATGTTAACATTTGATTATGAAGATAATATGTTAACCTTTTCTTAGATCTGAGACACTTATGTATTTAGGATATATGTTGTTCTAAACTGTGTTTTGGCAATATATTATTGATACTTGGGCTTTATATTGTTTTTTATAATATCTCTGTGCACTTGTTGTGAAGCCCTTTTTTTTTTTTTTTCCTTTTTTTGGTTTAACCGCCTTACTATAAATATTTAAAACATTTGCAGAGATGAGCACTTCTTTCTGCATTACTAACAGCTGCTTACTCAATGTTGATATCGTGTCCCTCTGATTCTTTCGGTCAGATCTTTTTGAGCACTTCTTGAGGTTCTTTTTATTATTGGCTCTTGTTCTTCATTTTCTTGACATGATGATGACAATTATTTATCTTTGCAAAGGAACAGATTAAGAATTTATTTAGTTTAAGGGAAAAATATCATAATTGGAGGAAATTGAAGATGACTAAAGCAAGTCAAGAATAAAAGATAAGTTCATATTACTATTCACTTTTTAGAAGTGATTAAATCTGTCTTATTAGGAAATTTTAAGCTAACAGGTACTCAAGGGCTTTTTATTTCTGAATTTTCTATAGTTTGTTTATTTGATTTTTTATCTACCAGGTACTTCCTATATGTTCCACCTCCCATTTACAGTGTTATATAATTTAATAATATTTTTATTCTTATGTTTATCAAGGCTCATGATTTCAGTGTTGCTACATTTATTGATTGGGCGGTTATTTATTGTGATCAAGTATGCTTTTCTTTTTTTTTTTTGCATAGCAGTTTGCCAACAAATCCTTCAAGATCGTAATTTGCCTATATTTTCATATTTTCTTTCTTTTGTTTTTAACCTTACTGTTATATCATTTCTTAGTGTGAGAAGGAGTTTCACGTTGGTTGCTTGCGGGATAGTGGGATGTGTGATTTAAAAGCAAGTCCAGGAACCATAAGACAGTTATTACTAATGTGCTTGTTGATTGGAAAAAATAGTATTTTTAAGAACTCTTTTGTGGAGGTTCCTGTAAGTCACTGGTTTTGTTGTGATGACTACAATGGTATATATGTTGCTTTACACGATCTTGTTTTTAAGCAAGAACAGAGGATTCCAACTTCATAGTTAAGTACAATAAACAAGTTTTTTTCTCATTCTTTTTCTATACTTTAAAACAAGTTGATTAAGTCTTATGTTTTTCTGATTTCAGATAAGTTTGGAGCTGCCCTAGCCCTTGTAAAGTCAGATATTGATGGTAACATTACATTAAGACATGCATACTTTGAACACTATCACTCGATTTAGATATACAATTTACCTGTCTTAAGACATATCTTTTATATGTCCTGCAATGATAAACACTGCTTACAAGTTATATTTTGTTATTGCTACTATTTTTGAAATATCTCCTGGAATATATTTGCTCTTGGTAATTATATGGTGTAATCAAAACAAGTTCTTGTAGGTTGTGTTTGATATTCTTTGTTGGGAATTTGAATGTTGATCTGCTTCTTATCAATACATTTAGTCAAAATATGTTTCTTTTTCCTAACAATAAAGTATGATATTTTGTGTTTATATGTGTCCTCTAGTACTCTAGTACTGAACTTATGTCATTTGCTCATTTTGCTTGTAGATGCTAAAGAATAAATATGCATCCAATCCCATAGAGTTCGAACATTTCTACATCATGAGTAGTATAGTAACACAGGTTTTGTGATTATGTGATATATGTTCATATGTGTACTAATAATTATATGAATATAAGTGTGTATATCACATACTATAATGGGATTTTTATAGTTTTATTTTTATTTTTATTTTTATTTTTTTATGTATGTAATTTTATGGAATTGTATATAATGTTGGTGACAAATTGTGAAATTAATAAATACATTAATTTATTTTGAAATTAAAATTAATATTATGAGTCATATATATATACAAGCATCAGCTCATTCATTCATATATATATGTATTGAAAAAAAAAAAGGAATTATTCTGCAACATATTCTGCATGTTGCATTATACATCTACAGCAACATACAATTGAAGTTGTTATAGATATATAACTACATGGTGTTGTGCGTTGCTATGAACAAGCATGAAAACTTCAAGTTCATGTTACAACGTGTTGCGTGTGTTGCTATAATGTTTATAGCAACAGACAGTGTGATGTTTTTGTTAGTGTAAAGCAACGTATGTTTAATGTTGCTGAAAAGGTATACCTTTTGGCAACATGCTCATCCGGTACAGAAGGGTGCCCATTGCGAAAGGATTTAGCAACACGTTCTGCATGTTGCCGTATTGTTGATTTCTAGTAGTGCAATTGTGGATGCATGATTTACTACAAGAAATGGGTTGGGAAATTGTTCGTGAGCAACACCGTTATGAGCCCGGCAAATGGAGTAGGTTATGGCTGTCAAAGCATGTATGTGATGTGTTGACAAGAAAATAAGGTAAGATATTTCTTCTTATAAAATAAACCTGTACATCGTCAATACAAAATGCAATATGTAGATCAATGTAACATTTCTGTATATCGATTGGCAATTCACTTGCTCTTTACTTTTTGTTTATTAGGGAACACAAGCCATTGAAGGTATAATGCTTGACATACCTAAACCAGGGATTACACACTTGAGCAGAAAATCATTTTCTGCCATGAGCAATCTAAGACTACTCAAAATCAGTAATGTTCAGTCCTCTGAAGACCTTGAATACCTCTCTAATGAGTTGCGGTTTCTTAAGTGGCATGAATACCCTTTGTATACAATGCCTAAAAGTTTCCATCCGGAGAATCTTTTTAAACTAGATATGTGCTACAGCAAAATCAAATATCTTTGGAAGGGCATTAAGGTACTGAATCTTGATTTCTTTGAATAAATTGTGAAGTGATCAATTGAAGCCTTTCGATAATTTTACCTTATGTTTATGACAGCATTTCAAAGAGTTGAAAATCATTAAGCTCCGTTACTCGCATAACCTTGTCAAAACCCCAGACTTTACAATGATGTCAAATATTGAGAGGCTGGATCTTGAAGGCTGTACAAGATTACTTGAGGTTCAAGAATCAGTTGGATTTCTGAAACAGCTTGTTGTATTGAATTTGAAAAGCTGTGAAACTGTTTCGAGTTTTCCAGCAAATGTCTGTGGTTTGAAATCTTTCGATAGTCTCAAATCTCCATGGCTGTATAAAACTGGACAAACTGCCACAAAACTTGCAGAAAGTTGAGTGTCTCGAAGAGCTAGTTGTAGGTGGGACTGCAATAAAACAAGTACCACCCTCCATTATAGGGTTGACAAACCTTAAGAAATTATCTTTCCATGGATGTAAAGGGCAACCGCTCCACATTTTGAGTTCTTTACTCTGGCCATTGTTGCCTAAAAGATATCAGGATCGCACGGGTATATTGTTGCCTCCTTTTGCAGGTTTGTGCTTTCTGAAAACATTAGACCTTGGTGACTGCAATATTTTGGAAGGAGCAATCCCAGATGATATTGGATCTTTATCCTCCTTAGAAGAATTAAATCTAAGCAGAAACAAATTTGTTAGCCTACCAGAAAGCATTTGTCAAATATCAAAACTGAAAATTCTTTGCATGGAGAAATGCCAGAGGCTTCAGTCATTACCCAAACTTCCACCTGAAATAGTTTTTGTAGGGGCAGACAATTGTACTTAATTGGAAACATTTTCAAGTGCAACAGAGCTGAGCACTTCTCAATGCACCGCACTGCATTTTTTCAATTGCTTCAAATTGGTTGAGAATCAACGTGAGAAAAACAGCTTGGCAGTTATGTTGTTGAAGCGCCACCTTCAGGTTTGTCTCTCTGCCTTTTGCAGGCGCTAGTTTATAATTGTGAATACTATGATATCATAACTTGTCAACATAAATTGATTTTACAAATGTGCATTATCGTTAGTTGCATTTACACTGTATATAAACGTTAATACTTTGAAGTTACCTTACATCACTTGTATGCAATAACATTGTACAAAGCACATGCCTTAACACATGCACAGGAAAACAATGCATTATATGTGCACGTAGACGAAGCAACTTCTCTGTTCTGCTGATAATGGCAATGTATGAGAACTTAATTTCCAATTTGTTTGATCTGTTTCTAGACTTAGTAGTCAAGTAAAAGGTATGCGTTGATTTAGACTATTGAAACAGTATGATAATCATGTTACAGGAAGTTTCAGTTCATTCAACTCAGTTTCATTTATGTCTTCCTGGAAGTGAAATTCCCAAGTGGTTTAGGCATTCGAGTGAAGGGCCTGAAGGAGAACTTGGACTGTCTCCCAATTGGTTTAATAACGAATTCCTAGGATTTGTTTTCTGTGTACTGTTCTCAAACCTTGATAATGTATGTGAATTCGAGGTTCGTTGTAGCATCACAATAAAGACAGAAAACAATGTGTTGGGTTTTGCCATCCCCAGTTTCACAACTATTGAGTCTAACCATGTTTGGCTGGGCTACGTGTCACACAAGGCAACTGAGGGTTCTAGTTGGAAAGAAGATCCGAGCATTGCTAGCTGCATTCATGCTGACTTTTTATTCATAGGTAGAGAGTACGAATGGGTTGAAGATCCAATGAAAAGATGTGGGATTCGTCTAGTTTACAAATAAGACTTGGATTCTTTTGAGGAATTATAAGCAACAGAAAGTTCTACGTTCGAGCAAAACCATGATGTTTGTAACGCTTCTAGTGCAATCGATTATTTCATCCACATGCCTTCTATATTAGCGCAGGACAGCATTATAACATGGTATAGAACTGAACAGCGTAAAACAATGATATATCAGAGTACAATTCCGTTTCTATTTTAAATGGAGATGTTAATCGTTTTTTTTGTTGGTATCATTTGTTTTCCAGCCAATGTAACTCATTTCTTCACATAATTTTTTTTTTTACAAACAATTTAGTGTAAATTATAAATATACACTTGTTGATCTCAGATTTTTAACCTGCCATAACAAATGTAGTTAAAAACATTGCTAAATTTATGTACACCTAGCACACTTTAACTTCTCTATTCTTGCTGATCATGGCATTATACAATAACTCAATTTTGAGTTGTTTGTTTTAACTGCAGAGTTCTTATCGTTAACTATCTAAACTTAGTCGTCTTAGATACCTTAGTGAACCTTAATTGTTGCAACTCCAGCATATTAATATGTAGACTCTTTTACACTAATTGAAATCTTATGCTATATAAAGTTTCTTCTCCGTATATCAATATGAGTGATTTAGAGGGCTGCAGAGCAATGATACTCAAAATGATCAATGTTAGCAATATATAAATATAATCAGAGTAGTTTACTTATTTTGTTTATTATTATTTTTTTACTAATATAATCAAGTATAAACTCTGCTATAAGAGAAAGGTCACTTCAGAGTTTGTGATCTAATTAACTAGAGTGAGACTTGAACATACCAATTGAGTCAAGGAATGAGCACAATTTAGAATTCAACTACTATAAGGGAAAGGACTCGCTACACTTGGTGATTATTAGCAAAGGTGAAATTGAAACCCTTATTACAAATATAATAAGAGGAATTGTTCAACCACTTAACTAAGGGCTTATTTGACTTTTCATTTTTCATTTATTGCATTTAATGAGTCCCCAAAAGTTATTTGTTTGATTTCTTAAGTAATAAAATTATTCAAATGACTCTTAAAATCACTAGATTAGAAGTGAAAATATTTTACTTTTTACTTAAACGAATTAAATTTGAATTTTTTTATTTTCTAACCTGTATAAGTCAATTTTTAATTTAACAAAAATAAAAAAAGATATAACATCCAACATTTAGTTTTTAATCAATACAAACACAATTTAATTAAAATTTAGAAAATATGAATAACGGGTAGTTTATTTAATGTCAATCTAGTTCAAATGTATTTTAACCATAGTGATGGTTTGAATCTTATTTATTTTAGTATTAGCTATTGTTTCCAAAGATAACCTCTGGAATAAGATAGTTATGCAAAGATAGACTGAGGTTTTAGATGAATTCTATCTTCAAGTGAAAGGGGATCTTGAGAGATTAATGCAACAACTATCATATCAAACTTTTAATGAATTTATATTTTATGTCAAATATATCATCTTTTTTATTTGATTAATTATTGCTAGTGTAGAAAATAAAATTTATTAAACAAAATTTATTAGTAAATTAAGAATAAATGGATTAATTAAAAAAAATTGATAAAAAAGAATAAATGTATGTAAATAAATTTGAATCCAATTTGAATATCTTATATTTTACAATTAAGTCCAATAGTTAATATTGTTAAAAGAAATTACATATAATTAAATTTTGAGTTTTTTTTAATGGAAAATTTTGAGTAATACCTTCTACACATTTATGATTATTTATTTCATTTGAAAAGATGCTAACACAAAAAAATAAATAAATAAATAAATAAAATAAATAAATAAATAACAGGGGGATGATAAGGCTAGGCTGACACTAAGAGACGTGGGACTTGAGGTGTGAGAGCAGACAAGTGAAATCAATTGGTCGGTGGAAGTGTGACAAGTCAACACGTTTGTTAGGATGAAAGCCATTTTATTTCCTGGACAGTGCACTGTAATCAATAACCATACGCACATCAAAACAAGAAATTTCCTGGACAGTGCAGCCTTTGAAAGTTGATGGAAAATTTGAGGTTGTATCTCTCTGTTATGCTATTGACATAAGGATTGTGTTTGCTACTGTAAGGCTTACATTTCTAAGTCCTCTGTTTTTGAAAACAAACAAGCTATCAACTCTTCAATGGCAACTTCCAACACTCAGAAAAAACGAGCTACTGCTGATGATTCATCACTATCGGCTTCTAAGAGGCAGAAATACTCCACAGCTTCTTCTTCTGGTGGCAATAGTCAATGGACGTATGAGGTGTTCTTGAGTTTTAGAGGTGAAGATACACGCAACAACTTCACTGATCATCTATATGCTGCTTTGAATCAGAAAGGAATTTACACATTTAGAGATGATGAAAGACTTGAGAGAGGAAAAGAGATTTCCTCTGAACTCTTGGAAGCAATTGAAAGATCAATGGTTTCAATCATTATCTTATCCAAAAACTATGCTTTTTCTACATGGTGTTTGGATGAACTTGCAAAGATTGTTGAGTGCATGGAGGCAAAGAATCAGACTGTTTTCCCAGTTTTTTACAAGGTAGATCCATCAGATGTGAGAAAACAGAGAGGAGATTTCAAGATAGCCTTTGATAAACATGAACAAGATTTCAGGGATAACCTGGAGCAGGTGAAGAGGTGGAGATCAGCTCTCATAGAGGTTGGCAAACTCGCTGGATGGCCTTTACATGACAGGTAACTTTGTATCTTTAAACTTTAAAACCTTGAAATTCTATGATTTTTGTTACATTTAACATTGGTTAGGCTACAAAGAAAACTGTCACTAATGCTTCTTTTTGACATAATTTTAACACCTTTACAAGCTTTTCCCAGTTGGGTGGCTTGAACAGATCATGCTCTCAAAATATAATGCAAAATATAAATGATTATTTCCCATTAGGATTTAAATAGTTAGCATTTTCCTTCACTGCAGTTCTGAAGCTGAGTTGATCACTGATCTTGTCAACAAGATTTGGAAAAGATTAAATCAAATTCAAAATTTGCCAAGTATCAATCAGGGACTTGTTGGATTAGATTGTCGTGTGAAGGAGATTTATAAGCTTCTAGAACCTCATATTTTAGATGAAACTCGCTTTGTTGGCATTTGTGGGATGGGAGGAATAGGTAAAACAACAATTGCTAGAGTTGTATATGAAAGGGTTTCACACAAGTATGAAGGTAGTTGCTTTCTTGCCAATGTTAGAGAAGTCTCTGAAAAGAAGGGTCTTAAAAGTTTACAGGAAATGCTTCTTTATGAGGTCTTAAAGGAAAAAGATTTGAATATATCTGATTATCATAAAGGAATTAGTTTGATTAGAAAGCGGCTATGTGGGAAGAAGATCTTTCTTGTTCTTGATGATGTGAATCAATTAAAACAATTATAAAGGTTGGCTGGAAGGAAAGATTGGTTTGGTTCTGGAAGCAGAATCATCATTACAACCAGAGACGAACATGTGTTGACAAGCCATGAAATTAATAATATATATAAGGTCAAAGGATTAGATTGTGATGAAGCTCATAGACTCTTTTGTTTGAAAGCCTTCAGACGCATAGGACAAACAAATGATTATGTTGAGCTCTCACAGCGTGTTGTACGTTATGCAAAGGGACTTCCACTAGCTCTTGAAGTGTTGGGATCATTTTTGTGTGGTAGAAATGTCAATGAATGGAAAAGTGCATTGGAAAGATTACAAGTAGTTCCTAATCCAGAAATTGTGAAAATACTTCGAATTAGCTATGATGGATTAGAAAGGATGGAAAAGGAAATATTCTTAGATATTGCATGTTTCTTCAAAGGAAACGATATAGACCGAATCATGAAAATATTAGATAGTTGTAATTTTCACCCAGTTATTGGAATAAGAGTTCTTGTAGAAAGATCTTTGATAACTATTGAAAATAAGATATTGCAAATGCATGATATGGTGCAAGAAATGGGTCATGAAATTATTCGCGAACAACACCCTGTAAAGCTTGGCAAATGGAGCAGACTATGGCTACGTAAAGATGTCCATCGCGTGTTGGCTGGAAATATGGTAGGATATTTTCCAAAAAATATAGCTAATTATACATTAATATTTCATAGAATGCCTAAATATCACGGTTCAATTAATTTCTTTCTATTAATTATGCACATTGTTCATTCTTATTATCAGGGAACTCCAACTATTGAAGCTATGATGATTGTTGATAATGAAAAGGATTTTATCCATGCGAATGGTAAATGCTTCTCAACCATGACTAACCTAAGACTCTTTGATATCAGTAATGTTTACATTTCTGAAGACCTTGAGTACCTATCGAATGAGTTACGGTTTTTGAAATGGTGGGGATACCCTTTGAAGACTTTGCCTTCAAGTTTCAATCCGCAAAAACTTTTTCAACTCAACTTGTGTTATAGCCGCATTGAGTACCAATGGAATGACATTAAGGTACACTACCATAATTGTTTTTAAAAACATTATAAAGGTCATGAAAGCTAATTTTTGAATAATTTGTTTCTGTTTATACAGCCTTTCAGAGAGCTAACAACTATTGAGCTCCGTCACTCCCAAAACCTTATTAGAACTCCAGACTTTACAATGATTCCAAACCTTGAGAGGCTAGATCTTGCAGGCTGTACAAGATTACTTGAGGTTCACCAATCAGTTGGATTTCTCAAACGACTTGTTGTATTGTATTTGGAAAACTGTGAAAATCTTCGACAATTTCCAAGCAATGTCTGTGGCTTGAAATCTCTTCAGATTTTTAATCTTTATGGCTGCTCAAAACTAGACAAACTGCCCCTCAATTTAGAAAAAATGGAGCATTTGGAGGAGCTACATGTCGCTGGGACTGCTATAAGACAATTGCCATGCAACGTCTGTGGTTTGAAATCTCTTAAGATTCTTAATCTTCGTGGCTGCTCGAAACTACACAGACTGCCCCTCAATTTGGAAGAAATGGAGCATTTGGAGGAGCTAGATGTCGCTGGGACTGCTATAAGACAATTGCCACACAACGTTTGCGGTTTGAAATCTCTTAAGATTCTTAATCTTAGTGGTTGCTCGAAACTAGACAGATTGCCCCTCAATTTGGAAGAAATGGAGCATTTGGAGGTGCTACATGTTGCTGGGACTGCTATAAGACAATTGCCACACAACGTTTGTGGCTTGAAATCTCTTAAGATTCTTAATCTTAGTGGCTGCTCGAAACTAGACAGATTGCCCCTCAATTTGGAAGAAATGGAGCATTTGCAGGAGCTAGATGTCGGTGGGACTGCTATAAAACAAGTACCATCATCCATTGCACAATTAACGAACCTTAGAACATTGTCATTCTGTGGATGTAAAGGAGGACCACCGGAAACATTGAGTTCTTTTCTGTTTTCACTGTTGTTGCGAACTAGAAAGCCTGGCTGCATGGGTTTGTTGTTGCCTCCTCTTGCAGGTTTGTCCTCTTTGACAACATTAAATCTCCGTGACTGCAATCTTTTGGAAGGAGCAATCCCGAGAGATTTTGGCTCTTTATACTCCTTAAGAAAGTTATATCTCGATGGAAACAACTTTGTTAGCCTGCCAGATTCCATCAGTCAACTATCTAAGCTTGGAATTCTTTCCTTGGACAAATGCCATAAGCTTCAGTCATTGCCAAAGCTTCCACCTGGATTAGAATTTGTATGGGCAAAAGATTGTACTTCCTTGAAAACAATATCAAGTGTACTAGAACTCATCTCTCAAGGGATTGCACTAGACTTTTTCAAATGCTTCAACCTGGTTGAGACTCAAGGCGGGGACAACAACAGTTTGGCAGTTATGTTGCTGAAACAATGGCTTCAGGTTTCTCTTTACTAAACAAGCTTCTGATATATTTCCTTCAAATTTTCCAGCATTTGTCTTCTGTAGTGTCAATAATCATATCAAATTCTGAGTCCTGTTGCTATAACTATGACACTGTTTTGTTTTATTATAATGATAAAATAAAAGGTGTTTGATATTTACAACAAGGTGTTCATTGAAAAGAGACTCTAAAAAAACAAAATAGAAAAACAGAGAAACCATGGATGGATATCAAAGCAATACTTCATGAATGATGACCTCGTAAGAGTTATAAGGCAGAGAACATATAATCACAATCATGG
The DNA here is from genome assembly GCA_021234005.1 of Nephelium lappaceum. Classification (NCBI taxonomy): domain Eukaryota; kingdom Viridiplantae; phylum Streptophyta; class Magnoliopsida; order Sapindales; family Sapindaceae; genus Nephelium; species Nephelium lappaceum. The sequence goes on from CM038003.1 coordinate 3,509,968, forward strand.
TCTGTAAAACTGTTTTGATCATGATAACCAATCTCATGAACCTTGCGGTGATGACTCTCTGTTGTCAGGTGCACCTGGGCTAATGCTGTGTTGTTGCTTGTTTCTGCCATGATTAGAATGATGATCATTACTAGTAACTTTAACATTTATATATATCTTTTGCCCATTTATATATGTATCATTTCATCTTTTTTAATACAACATTTTCTATTGCAGACAAAGGTTTCCACTCGTGAGCCGCTTCCACCGCCATTGCATTCTGGTCCACATATTGTTCTCCCGGGAAGTGAAATTCCAAAAGTTTTCAGTTGTCAGAATGAAGGGTCTAAAGTAAATGGAAGACTACCTGATGACTGGTTCAATGATGAATTTATTGGATTTGCTGTGTGTGCAGTGTTTTCACCCTGTGATCATTCGGATCGAGTCAAGATTGGGTGTGATATAAAGACAACCACTCAGCTCTCCCTCTCTCCATCACAGACCTAGGCGCTTGACAACCACTCAGCTCTCAACTCTCAGGTAAGTTCAGTTTGACCTAGCCGCTTCAAGCTCCCTCTTAGTCACCTTAAACTTATTGACTAAGAATACACCTTTTTTGTACTTTTTGTTGGGGGGTTTGGAGTGAGAAGGGTGGATATAGTAGAATTTGGAGTGGAATTAGCAATACCCCGATGATGATTTTTGTTTCGTTCGGACTTAGTAGCTTGTTTTAGGCTCAGTTCAGGTGGGGGGTTTTGTGTTTTTCGTTCTTGAATTATGTAAAGTTTTGATTTTTATGCTTTTGGTTGGTTTTTGTTTGCATTTTATTAGCTAATTCAATGGATTTTTTTTTTTTTTTTGGTTTGGATTTTTGCTTTTTGAAGGTCAATTTTGTGCAGGAGGTTTTTATGTGAGTGGAGATTGAATTTGTTCTATTGGGTACTGTTGGACATTTTTTTAACCATGCATGGCAGTTGATATTCTGTTTTTTTCACTTGTTAATGTAGGAAAGTGATGAACTTCATCCAGGAGAAGTCATTTTTAGTTGAAATTTTTGTCTTTGTGTGTGGTCTAGTGTGCACATGTGATGACTATGGCTGTTCAAAGGCTATGGGTTTTGTAAATAGGTGATTCAATGCGATCATCTGAGTTTATTTCTTTTTTTTTTTAATAGATTTTTTGTTGGATAATTGATTTGTGTTGTGTTTAGATCCTAATTTCATGTTTTATTGACGTTCTAAGGTTTGGATTGATGTTATTTGTTAATTGGGTTTTCTAAATTTTGCATGTTTTTAATGGATGTGTGCTTGTTTTGGATCTGCATTGTAGTTGAAAAACCAAGTGGGCTGGTTGAGAATTCTGAACCATTTTGAATCTCAATCAACCAATTTGGTTGAGAATTCTCAACCAAATTTCAATGATATTCTTGGTAAAGAATCGAGTGAAACACATAACCTTCCCTTCACTCACTTTGCTCAAACAGATTTATATCCAAGGAAACATCAAAAAGTCAAAATAACCAAGCAACGACAAAATTGTAATGTAATTGATGCTGGTTTTGCACTCAAATGTGGAAGAGATTTAGTTCTCTTATTATGGTGGTTGGACCAGGTTGCTGATTTGGGTCTATCTAAGGCCAAATGTCGGACACTGATCTTGGGTGGTGTACAGGGAACACTCCCGTGGATGCACCAGAGCTTCTGAATGGCAGTAGCAGCCTGGTCTCTGAGAAGGTTTATGCCTCTATGTATTTTCTCAAATTTTTATATAATTTAATATCTTGTTTTCTGCAGCTCCAAAAACATGAGATTCATATTTCAATGTCTTGTTTTCTAGGTTGATGTGTTTTCATTTGGCATTGCGTTGTGGGAGCTCCTTACTGGGGAAGAACCATATGCAGACTTGCACTACGGGGCTATTATAGGCAATTTTCAAACTCAAATATCTTTTATTTTTGTTGTTCCCATTGATTGGCTCAGGACATGCAATGCTGATAATTGACTTGGAATGCCGTGCAGGTGGTATTCTGAGCAATGCATTGCGACCACCAGTGCCAGAATCTTGTGATATCGAGTGGAGATCCTTGATGGAGAGGTGCTGGTCAGCAGAGCCACCAGAGAGACTGATCTTCACCAAGATTGCAAATGAGTTGCGTTCAATGGCAGCCAAGATTCCTCCGAAAGGATAGAACCAAACACAACAGCCACCCTCCTCCTCAGGACGGCCCTAAGTTCAGAAATAGTTCCGGATGAGTTAGTTATACTTGTAGTATCTTTGCAGATTGTGTTTGCCAGTTTGTTGACTTTGTTTAAATCCTCAAGCCATACAAAGGCGTCCCCATGTGTTTTGTTTAAAATGGAACATATGAAATGTCTCATTTCTTTTTTAATTTTTTGGTTTTTAAATAGAAGTTATAGGTCTCATATGTATTTTCAGGTTAGAATTGAAAATCATTTGAAAACTCTAACCATTAGAAAACTCTATTTCGCTGATACTTCCTCTTCTGTTTCTCTTCAACTTCCTCCTTTGGCATCTATTCATATAAAACCCCTCTTCTACTATCAACACATTAGACAGAAATAATCCAGTACAAGAACAACTCACTTGATATAGTGACTGCATATAATAAGCTTCAGATCCACCTGCAACCCCACATTCAATTATGGAAATACTAGAACATGAAACAAACTATAAAAAACTCAGAGACTGAATTTTTTAGTTTTTCAGGAACTAAAGAAGGAGCAGATTGTTAAAAGCACTAGACTTGAATTTCTAATTGTTGAAGAAAACAAAAATGGAAGTTAACAAATAAAAAAACAGAGCTCAAGTAACATACCAGTTTCAAGTCGCAGAAGCCTTCATACACAGCAGGAACAGAGTCAAAAGCTTTGACAAGTGAGCAGCAAAGACTTGCCATCTCGATCCACAATTTCTACATTTGACAAACACTTTAGAAAAACTAACCAGAAGACAACGAGGAAACCAAGTGCCTCCACAAATATTTACCACTCTCCATGTCCACAAATGTCCAGAACCCAGACGCCACAGCTACACGAACCTGCGTGCACACACACACACATCAAAATTTCAGTCTTTCAGCAAATTCAAACCAAACCCACCAAAAAATTCCTATCCAGTGATCACTTCTAGACAAGAGGAGAAGAGCACAGAAGGAGGATCACAAATAACTCTCCCACAGCCAGGCTAACCACACTCATTTTTGTCAATACATGCTATCCAAAACAAACATATAAATCCTATCAAAGACCTAAAAGCAACTCCAAAATAATTTTATCTATATACAAGATATAGCTCCAACATCAAATGTAGGGATGTCAGCATGCTGGTGGTGTTTCTATCCTACAGAAAGTAACTAACTTAAATTTCCAAATGTCATTTCCAAGAGACAGCGATTCCAACCTTTGAGAATCAATTGATATCGTAATATGCAAGGAAACAAAATGCAAAGAAGAAATATATTTCATTATTTTAATAAGACAAATGATGGTCTTGATCAATCATCGACTATAAAAACAGCAGAAACGCTACATATGTATTCAGATGTTGTTAATGTAAGTATATTGAATTTTTGGAAACCTGTAAAAACAGCGGAAACTCTACTGCTATTTTTATAAAAGTTTTAACCCACCCTGCTTATAATTCTTGGCTACGTCCACAATGTTCAATTGTCAAAATGATGGGTCTAGAATAAAAGGAAGACTACCTAATGACTGGTTAAATGAGGAATTCATTGGATTTACGGTGTGTGCAGTGTTTTCACTCCCTGATCATTTGGATGGTGTCCAGATTAAGTGTCATACATGGACAACTATTGGTGGTTTTAATGTCCCTTTTTCCTACCCAAGTTTCACAACTATCGAGTCTGATCACCTTTGGTCACGCGATAAATTTTATTATGGTGCTGCATTTTTAAGTGGTGGTCTAGGTGTTAATGTTCCCTTTATCATCTTTGGTAAAAAATGATTGTTGGTGAAGAGGTATGGCATTCATCCACTTTACATACAAGCAAGATGTAGAGTATTTTGAGGATTTATCAGTAGAGCAATGACTCTCTATTGGTCCCTTTTTTTTTTTTTCCCTTTTTTTGCTAGACATTTAATAATTTAGTTATATATTAGCATGAAAAAAATAGTAAATGACAAGATTGTCACACTTTTTTTCTTTGATGTATCACTTAAACTTAAATTGTCTTATAATAAAAACCTAATGGAGAATCTTTGCTCTTACCAATGTGGGAAGTTCTATGGTCCAAGATTTTTTATGTACAATCCACCTATGGCTGACTGAGATTCATATGCCTTGTATATTAGGGTGTAGCAGAATCAGAAAAAGGTACTCTAGAACGGATTTCCTCTTTAGTTTTAAAGAGAACATCAGTAGAAGTTGTTTAGAAGAATGTTCAGTTACACAAGCAGAACATAACAAACTAACTTGTCCAAGTTAAGCTTGATCAACATCAAATGCATAAGTTAGTAATGATCAAGTGGCAACAGCATGATAACCTTGATGCTTTATCTATATCAGATTTGTTCTAGTATTGGCGGGAAAATCAGTTGAGAAGATCCAGCTCAACTAATGTTTAACCAATCAAAATCAAGTCTAGAGGTCACACGTTTCCTACATAACAAGTTCCAGTGTAAATATATATATATATATATGTATAGTAGTGTACTACTTATTGTATTCATGAATTGAAAAAGAAATAGAAATTCTCTGCAACATATGTTGTGGTTACAAGATCAATCTTGATCATTTTTCATTTAGATTTGTTTGTTTTAAGAGCAACACTTTAGTTCCAAGTTTCAAAGATCTTCAAAATGGTATCAGAGCACTTGAAAACCATGTCTTCTGCATCTAGTGGTGGAGCACACAGTTCTTCAATCTGTGGATCAAGGTTTCTCTCGTCGATGAAGCTCGAGCTCACGGTAAAGCTAGTTCACAATAACTACCTGTTATGGAGGCAGCAAGTTCTTGTAGGAATCAAAGGTAATAGACTAGGCTTTTATATTGATCAAAATATTGCTCCTCCTAGTCGATTAAATCCAGATGGAACTGTTAGTGATGAACTTTTAGATTGGGAACAACAAGATCAAATCTTGTTATGTTAGATGCTATCATTCATAAGCCAAGAAATCCTACCTCATTTAGTTGGTTGTGAGACATCATGTGAGGCTTGGTTGAGCATTGAACAGCTGTTCAAGTCTCAATCTAAAGCGAACATTATGCAATTGAAATTGCTGTTACAAAAATTGAAGAAGAATGGTCTCTCGATGAAGTAATATTTTACCAAGAAAAAGAGTATGAAGGATGGTCTTTCTTTCACAGGATATGTGTTGAGTAAGGAGGATAAAGTAATGGCAAGATTAAGTGGTTTGAGGATAGATTATGACTCATTTGTGGGTTCAATTACCTTGGTACCTGTTAGTCACACAGTAGCTGATATCACAGCCTTACTACTCACTCATGAGGCTAGAATTGAGAGACACATACAGATAGAGAGTCAGAGTGTTAACATGGCAGTAAATAGAAGAGGTGGAGGTAATAATCCTAGTGGTTTTGGCAAGGAAAATGTCAATATTATAACCATCAACCATCCATAAACATTAAACTGAAAACATGGAAGACAGCACACAGCTGAGAGAGGAAGAAAAAAATGAGATTGAAAAACACACCCCTTTTTTCTACGTACTTTTTAACTTTCATTGACAAAAGTTTACAGTAGAGTACATGAGTGAACCATAACTAAGCATAGCTGTCAAAACAATTACATTAACCTAACACCATCAACATTGGTGACTGACATAAGTTAACTCAAACAAATTTAACTTAAACCATTTGAATCTAACTAAATAATAGTTATAACATAACAAAAAAAAGAACCATAAACCAGAAAGTAAACAAGACACAGCAAGCACACTGCAGTTGCTTGCACCAGAACAAAACAACATCTAAACAAAACAACAACTTTGGAGTCTCTTAGAAAACTTTTAATCTTCAACACTTCTCCTTAAAATTTTTCTAGGAGACTCCAAGCTTAGCTCTTAAGACATTAAATTGACCAAAGCCAAGTGCTTTAGTGAATATATCAGCCACTTGTTCCTCAGTTCTGCAATGAACCAACTTTATTTCTCCAATTCTTTCAGCTTCTCGAATGGCATGGAACTTCACATTGATGTGCTTGGTTCTTCCATGTTGAATAGGATTTTTAGCCATCGAAATAGCTGAAACATTATCACACCATAACATAGTAGGCTTATCTTGAATAAAATCCAAATCAACAAGGACTTTTCTGATCCAAATTTGCTTGGTTAGTTGCTGCTGCTGCAACTACATATTCTGCCTCTGCTGTTGACTATGCTACAACTTCCTGCTTCTTGGAGTTCCAAGCGAATGCTCCACTTCCAAGAGAAAAAATGTACCTTGTTGTGCTTTTAGAATCATTAAGTGACCCTGCCCAGTCACTATCCACATATACAATCAATTCTCCATCAGATTTTTCATACCAAATTCCTAGATCCAAAGTCCCTTTCAAGTATCTCAAGATCCTCTTCCCAACTCCAAAGTGAGTGAGGCTGGGAGAGTGCATAAATCTTGAAAAAAGACTTGAAGGATACATCAAGTCAGGCCTAGTAGCTGTTAGATACAATAAACTTCCAACCAAACTTCTGTAATTTGATTCATCGGCCTTTGCATCACCATCTAACTTGGAAAGTTTTTCATTGATGGCAAGGGGTGTTGAAATAGGCTTGCAGCTTTCCATCTTGAACTTCCTCAATACATCCATGGCATACTTCCTTTGTGACAGAAAAATGCCATCATTGAGTTGATGCACTTCCATTCCAAGGAAGTAATTCATTAAGCCCAAATCTATCATCTCAAATTCCTTGAGCATACTTTCTTTAAACTTGATAATACCATCACCATCATTACCAATAACCAGCAAGTCATCAACATACAAGGAAACAATGATCTTGCAGCCATTCCCATAAGTTCTAACATACAAAGTGGCTTTATTTTGACTCCTTTTGAAACCACTTTGCAAAAAATAAGTGTCAATCTTGCTATACCAAGCCTTAGGGGCCTGCTTCAAACCATATAAGGCTTTGTGAAGCCTATAAACATCACTTTCATGCTCAACAATCACATATCCTGTTGGCTGCTCCACATAAATTTCTTCTTGTAGAATTCTATTTAGAAAAGCTGACTTGATGTCAAGATGATACAACTTCCACTCATTTTGAGCAGACAATGTAGTAAACAATCTGATTGTTTCATGTCTTGCCATAGGAGCAAAAGTGTCTCCAAAATCAACTCGTGCAACCTGTGAGTACTCTTTTACAACTAGTCTAGCTTTATACTTGTTTATAGAACCATTTGGATTCAATTTGGTTCTATAAACCCATTTAACACCAATAACCCTTCTGTTACTTGGTCTAGGAACCAACTACCATGTTTCATTTTTTGCAATCATTTTTAGTTCCTCCTGCATTGTAATCCTCCATTCTTTTATCTTTGAAGCTTTCTCATAGCTGAAAGGTTCATTCACCATAAAATTGCATCACTCATAGATTTTTGTTAAGCATTTTGTCTTCAAGATAGGTGAATCAGACTCAGCTATCAGACCATCATCAATTTCTACATCCTTATTTGTATTCTGACTGTTTTGTATAGCTTGTATAGGATCCATCTCAAACTGAATTTCTTTGCCAACTCTCTGTACTTGCTTGCTGTCCCAATTCCAGTGAGCTCTTTCATCAAACTGCACATCTCTACTCACTAAAATCTTTTTTGTTTGAACATTATACACCCTGTACCCTTTTGAACTTGTTGCATACCCAATAAAAATCCCCAATTTAGCCTTCTCATCAAGCTTTGTTCTCTTGATATCAGCTACATGAGTATAGCAAACCGAACCAAAAACTTTCATATGCTTTACTGAGGGTTTTAGACCAGTCCAAGCCTCCAAAGGTGACATACCTTGAACAGCTTTGGTGGCAAGCCTATTTAAGATATACATTGATGTATGGACAGCTTCTGCCCAAAAAAACTTGGGTAGGTTCTTCTCTGCAATCAAGCTTCTAGCCATCTCCATTACTATTCTATTCTTTCTCTCTGTGACTCCGTTTTGTTATGGAGTATAAGGAATAGTGAGTTGGTGCTTGATTCCCATGTCTTCACATAATGCATTGAATCTGTTGGAGGTGTACTCTCTACCATTATCTAATCTCAGCACCTTCAGCTTGCATCCACTTTCAATTTCAACCATACTTTTAAACTTCTTGAATACATCAAAGGTCTGAGCCTTGTTAGCCAAAAAGTACACCCATGTCATCCTTGTAAAGTCATCAATAAACAACAAAAAATAGAGACTTTGATTCAAGGAAGGTATGCTCATTGGACCACATAAATCAGTGTGGACCAATTCTAGTTTGTTCTTGGCTCTAGTTACATTTGCTACTGGAAATGGTCTTCTATGCATTTTTCCATACTAACATGCATCACATACATCTTCAATTTTATTGATTTCAGGCAAACCTTCCACCATGCCATGTCTTTGTACATAAACAAGTGCATTTACATTGAAGTAGCCTAACCTTTTATGCCATAAAATTGAATTATCATGCTTAGATAATAAAACAACATGCTTGACTTCTCTAAAATTGATTGGAAAGCTACTATCTAGCATTTTAATTCTAGCCACTTCTACATAATGACAATCAACGATAACACAACATTCTTTTTTGAATGACAATGAGTTTCATTTCTTTAATAATTGAGCCACACTAAATAAATTTTGATCTAAATCAAGAATGAACAACACATCATGAATAACTTTAGTACCTGAATTTGTGTGAATCAAAACATTTCCACTTTCTGCAGCCTGTACCACATCACCATTGCCTAGCTTGACTCTTGTTCTGTCAGTTCTGTCAAGAGAGCAAAATAAATTTTCATTCTTAGCCATATGACTTGTACACCCACTGTCCACATACCATACTTCATTTGAAGTTCTCTAGCAAGCTTGAGTTGCCATGAATAGATGATCATCTGGAATCTGTTCATCGGTGAAATTTACTTGATGAGCAGGCTGTTGTGTTTGCTGATATAGTTTGGTTCTACAATAGCTTTCCCAGTGTCCCCATTTCTTGCAATAATTGCACTGAATTTGTGGCTTCCCTTTGTACCAACAATATTTTGCAAGATGGTTAGTTCTTTTACATGTTGAACAATGTGGAAACTTGTTCCTTGCACCAGCTTCTGCAGAGCTATTGTCAGGTTTTATTTTTCCCTTTCTATCACCATTTCTAGGACCAAAAACTTGTTTCTTTTGATCCTTTTTGAATGGCTGATTCCCTTTATGTCTAGCTTGGAAAGCACCTTCCATTGCATCACCATTTCTTATGGCAAACCTTTGCTCTTGAGCTTGTAATTTGCTAACCATCTCAAAAACTGTCAAAGTCTTAAGATCACAAGACTCTTCTATAGCAACTACTTTTGCTTCATACTTATCTGGTAAACTTACTAGCATCTTCTCCATAACTTTATGGTCTTGAACAACATCACCATAGAGCCTTATTTGATTCACGAACTCTGACAACTTTGATGAATAATCCTTGACAGTTTCTCCTTCTTTCATTTTCAACATCTCAAACTCTCTTTTGAGAGTCAACAACTTCACTGATTTTACCCTTTCATTGCCTTCAAACCTCTCCTTTAACTCATCCAATATTAGCTTTGGAGTGTCCAGATGCATAATACTTGTGAACACTGAATCTGACAAAGCTGAATGCAAACATGTGACAGCCTTGTCCCTCTTCATCTTTTCTTCCTCATGCTGCTTCATTTGAGCTATTGTTGGGTTGGCTCTTAAAAGAGGAACTTGCTTGTCTTCAACAACATAATCCCATAAACCAAATGCTTTCATATAGGACTTCATTTTGATAGTCCATATTTGATAATTTTCCCCATTAAACTGAGGCACATGAAGAGTAGCATTGCTTGATGTAGCCATACTTTCATTCATATGTGTTTGTCTCTTCTCTCACTTTCAAGTGTTTAGACCTCACTAAGTTCTTAGAAAAAAAATAAAAACATACCTCACCGACCTTTAAAGAAGAAGCTTTGATACCATTGTCAATATTATAACCATCAACCATCCATAAACATTAAACTGAAAACATGGAAGACAGCACACGGCTGAGAGAGGAAGAAAAAAATGAGATTGATAAACACACCCTTTTTTTCTGCATTGCTTTTTAACTTTCAATGACAAAAGTTTATAGTAGAGTACATGAGTGAACCACAACTAAGTATGGCTGTCAAAACAATTACATCAACCCATACTTTTACCTAACACCATCAACATTGGTGACTGACACAAGTTAACTCAAACAAATTCAACTTAAACCATTTGAATCTAACTAAATAATAGTTATAACATAACAAAATTAAGAACCATAAACCAGAAAGTAAACAAGACACAATAAGCACACTGCAGTTGCTTGCACCAAAACAAAACAACATCTAAACAAAACAACAACTTTGAAGTATCTTAGAAAACTTTTAATCTTCAACAGAAAATTTGAACATAAATATTCATTCAGCTGAAGGTAGACAATCTTGTTAGAATACTGTTGGAAGAAGGGGTCGTGGCAGAAGAAGAAACAACAACAATAATCGACCTTCTTGTCAAATCTGCCACAGGCCAAGACATGGTGCTCTAAGATGTTACTATACATTTTATCAGTCTTATAAGCCTCAATGCAACACTCAATCTGGTAGAAATGGTAACAATCCGTATCCTGGGAATGTTGGAAACATGGCTGCAATGTATGCTGAACAGGATATTGGCTCTTTTATAATATCATATGTGAGTTCATTTGGAACCTCTCGATGGTTTCTAGACAGTGGAGCAACTGACCACTGCACACCTAATGTATCCAATCTCATGAACAAGTCAGATTTCCAATAAAATGAGAGAATTTATGTGGGGAATGGAGTAGGTTTGAGTATCTTCTCAATTGGTTCAAACTCTTTTTATCTTAATAGACAATGATTTTCTACTCAAAAACATATTGCACATTCCTCAAATTACCAAAAATCTCATTAGTGTCTCCAAATTTGTTAAGGACAATGATTTGTTCATTGAATTTCACCCTTGTTGTTGTCTTGTGAAGGACCAAGCTACGAAGAAGGTTCTTCTTCAAGGTGTCCTTAGGAATGAGTTGTATGTGTTTGACTTGTCCTTCCAGTGTTCAGGCACAGACAAGAAGGTCTCAAGAAGTCAAGTGTCTTCACAGTTCACTCATTCAAATTCCAAGTTTAAACATAGTTTCTTTTCATGTAAAGATTCCTCATTGCATAAACCAAACACCGTCAATGCCAGTACTTTTTCAACTTGTGCAAATAATGTTGTCAAGTTTGACAAGTCTTGCATAAATGACGATTCTAGTCTACTTCTTTGGCATATGAGGTTGGGACATCCATCCTCTTCCATTGTAAAAAACATTTTGAATAAATGTAAAGTTCCCTTTTCCAATAGCAGTACCTTTTCTGTTATGATTGTCAAGTGAACAAATCTCACACACAACCATTTCAACAATCAAACACATCCTATTCTTATCCTCTTGAACTCATTGTAGCTGATGTATGGGGTCTTGCACCCATTACATCTTTAATAGGTTCAAGATTTTATGTGAGTTTTCTGGATGCATACACTAGGTATACACAGTTCTTTCTGCTCAAATCAAAAGCTGAAGTAGCTCAAATTTTCAAAGTGTTCAAAGCTTAAGTAGAGCTTCAATTCTTTTCCAAAATCAAGACCCTTCAAACTGATAATGGAAGAGAATTTTTAGTCCTTAAATCCTTTTTGGAAGAATGTAGAATCTGTTTCAGACACTCTTGCCCCTATGCTCATGAACAAAATGGGCTTATTGAAAGGAAGCATAGACATACAGTTGAAATAGTCTAAGCCTCCTCTCTTAAGCATCATTGCCCTCTCGTTTTTGGTCAGAAGCATTCAGTACTGCTACTTAATTAACAAAATGCCAACTACTGTTTTGCAAGGAAAAACACCCTTCTCTTACTTATGAGGAAAAGAGTCAAATTATTCACTCCTTAAGGTGTTTGGATGTTTAGTGTATCCACATCTCAAGCCTTACAATCATCATAAGCTGGAGTATAAGAGTGAACCTTGAACTTTTCTAGGATATTGCACTCAATACAAGGGCTACAAGTGTATGAGCTCCAAAGGAAGAATGTACATAGCCAGAAATGCAGTTTTTAAGGAGGATATATTTCCTTTTGCCAACTTAATGTCACAAGTTGCAAAAAAATATCATTTCAGTTCTGTGACAAATATACAATCTTCACATCCTTCTTTATTTCCACCAATAGCCATTCCATCACTTAGTCCTACTAAAGAATGGTCACAAAGGTTTGATCACAATACTGATATCAAAGGTTACAATCAAACTGCAAATGCTGAACATGATTCATGGCAGTCAATTGACAATTCTCCAAGTAATATTGCATCAGCTGCTGATATTCCTACACATTCTCAACATTTACCTTCAACTATTCAAAATTGTTGGAGTTTTAAAGAGATTGAAATGATCTAATGATCAATGTAATAGTAAGCATAGAAAGAACAATAAAATTGGCTGCATAAACTCACACATTTTATTGATCTGATCATGTGTTTAAATACACCAAATAATAACAAAGAATGAGCAAAACAAGGCACTACATGGAACACAGTTCCATGATCAACACATTCCTAAAAATTAGAGAAAAATAAGGCACTACATGGAACACATTTCCATGATCAACACATTCCTAAAAATTAGCAACTACTAATGACCAAATCAATTGAAATAATCAAACAACTAAGAAATAAAATAAATAAATAAAATTTCAGCTTGATCCATGTTGCAGCAGCTGAAGCACAACTTCAACACTCCTCCTTGCTTTGGTTGCTGCAAACTCCAAGTTTCTCTCTAAAAAACTCAAACTTGCTTCTTGACAAAGGCTTTGTAAATATATCAGCTAGTTGAAGATCAGATTTGCAATACTTCAAACCAACTGAGCCTTCCTTCTGCACTTCTCTAAGGAAGAATAACTTGATATTGAAATGCTTAGTTTTCCCGCGAAAAACAGGATTATGAGAGATAGCAATTGCAGCTTGATTATCAACAAATATTTCTGTGCGTCCTTCTTGCTTCATATTCAAATCAATCAACACCTTTCTTAACCACAAAGCCTGATTTGCAGCAACAGTAGCTGCAATAAATTCAGCTTCTACTGTAGATTGTGTCACTGTATTCTGCTTCTTGGAACACCATGAAAACACTCCTGAATCAAGTTTAAAACAGTAACCTGTAGTACTTTTCATATCATCAGGTGAACCTCCCTAATCACTGTCAGAATAGCCCTGTAGAACACAATCTTGACTGGCACAAAACTTGATTCCATAATCCAATGTCCCTCTTACATATCTAAGGACTCTTTTAGCAGCTGTAAAATGTGTTTCAGTTGCACAATTTGTAAATCTAGATAATAGACTTACAGAATGTAAGATATCAGGCCTTGTAACTATTAGATACATCAGGCAACCCACTAGACTTTTGTAGAGAGTTTCATCTACCTTCTCAACTTTATCTTCCTTACTCAGCTTCTCTTTTTGGCACATTGGAGTATATACACTCTTACATTCATTCATTCTGAATTTTTTTAGAATCTCTTTAGCATACTTCTTTTGATAGATAAACACTTCTCCATTCTTCTGCTTGATTTCTATTCCTAGAAAGTAAGCCATCTCCCCCAAATCTGTCATCTCGAAGGTTTGCTGCACATCTTCTTTGAACTTTCTCACAAGTTTTTCATTGCTTCCTGTAACCAGCAAATCATCCACATACAATGAAACAATTACAAAATTAGTTTCATCATCTTTGATGTAGAGGGTAACTTCACTGAGACTTTTTCTGAAACCCAGTTGCATCAAGTGCTCATCAATTTTGCTATACTAGGCTCTGGGTGCCTACTTCAGGCCATACAAGGCTTTCTTGTGCAAATACACTTCATCTTCATGCCTTTTTACTGCAAATCCATCAGACTGCTCAACATATATCTCCTCCTCAAGAAAGCCATTCAAGAAGGCTGATTTAACATCAAGTTGATAGACTCTCCAACCCTTTTGTACAGGTATTGCAATCAACAATCTGATTGTATCTAGTCTGGCAACAGGAGCAAAAGTGTCAGAAAAATCAACACCAAAAATTTGAGCATACCCTTTTACAACCAGTCTGGCCTTGTGCTTGTTGATGGAACCATCAGCATTGAGTTTGGTTCTAAACACCCATTTTACACCAATTACTTTTCTATTTGCTGGTCTTTTTACAAGCTGCCAAGTCTGATTTTTCTCAATCATGCTCAGCTCCTCCTTCTTTGCGACTATCCATTTTGGATCTTTCTCAGCTTCCCATAAATCTCCTGGTTCAAACACAGCAACATTGCATCTCTGATAAATCTCAGAAAGTGATTTTGTACCTCTTACAGAAGCATCATCAATCAACTCATCTTCTTTGAGCTGCAATTTAGGAACTTGGTCAGGAACCAAAGCTACTTGCTTTTTCTCCCAATCGCACTCGTCATTCTCCATAAAATGCACATCTCTGCTTATCAAAATTTTCTTAGTGTTTGATTGAAAAATTCTGTAAGCTTTAGAGATTGTGCTGTAACCAACAAAGATTCCTGCTTCTGCCTTTTTATCCAGCTTATCCCTTTTGATCTGAGGCACATAGACAAAGCACAAGCATCCAAATATTTTGAGATTTTTTAGAGAAGGTTTAAAACCATACCAGGCTTCATATGGAGTCTTTTCAGCTACTGCTTTAGTAGGTAGTCTGTTGAGAAGGAAAACTACAGTATGTGCTGCTTCTGCCCAATATTCCTTTAGCAAATTCTTCTCAAACATTAGACATTTGGCCATCTCCATTATGGTACGGTTCTTGCTCTCACTGACTCCATTTTGTTGTGGAGTGTATGGAGCAGTGAGTTGATGTTCAATCCCAGCCTCTTCACAGAAAAGGTTAAACTGACCAGAAGTGTACTCCTTGCCATTATCAGATCTCAAAGCTTGGATTTTGTGACCACTTTGTGTTTCAATCCATTGCTTGAATTTCCAAAACACACCAGCAACTTCTGACTTGAATATAAGAAAATAGATCCAACACATTCTGGAATAGTTATCAATAAAGATCAGGAAATACCTACTCCCATTGAGAGATGGAGTTTTGTGAGGTCCAGCCAAATCAGTGTGTATCAATTGTAGCTTTTTAGTAGCTCTCCAAGATGCTTGTTTAAAGGGAATTCTTGATTGCTTTCCTTGTTGACAAGCTTTACAATTTGGAATTTCAGATTCAAGGTAAGGAAGACCTAGAACCAATTCCTTTCTCTGTAAATTCACCACAACTGTATAATTGAAATGTCCAAGCCTCTTGTCCAAACTTTTGCATGAATTTTTGTTGCAGAGAATGCTGTTTGCTCCTCCTCCAATGGATCAAGTGCAAAGCTCTTCTTTTTCATTTTAACTCTAAACACATCATTGCCTGCTGCATCCTTGATTAAACACTAATTTGTTTCAAAGATAACTTTGAAACCTTTCTGAATCAACTAGCCAACACTCAACTGATTTTGACTAATATTAGGTACAAACAACACATCTCTGATAAGCTTTGTACCTGAAATGCTTTCAATTGCTACTGTGCCTTTTCCTTTGACTGCAATGTACTCTTCATTGCCAATCTTCACTTTGGACTCAACTGATTTTGACTACTGAAGTGTCCAATTCCTTAAAGAGATCACGATCAAAGGTCATATGGTTGGTACAACCACTATCAATGAGCCACTTTTCGCTTGAATGACTGGTTGTAAAGCAAGAAGCAACAAAGAGTTACTCCTCCTCTTCCTCATCAGCAACCTGAGCAACATTCTTCTGCTGCAAATTCTCTTGTGTCACAGTCTTCTATTGAATGTTGCTCCTACAAATTCTTTGATGATGCCCCATTTTATGGCATTTCTCACATTGCTGCTCTGGTCTTCTCCAGCACTTGAAAGGTGGATGACCCTTCCTTCCACAGTGTTTACAATGAGGGAAATCAGATTTTGTTCCCTTACTGGTATTAGGAGAATCAAAACTTGAGTTTCCCTTCTTGTTTTTTTCATTCTTCTTCCCTTTTCCTCTTTGACTTGATTGAGCTCTTGCAGCTAATGCACCTTTAACAGACCCTTCAGACCTCATGAGCCTTCTCTGTTCTTGTGCCTACAAAGCATGCATCAATTCTGCCAAACTAACCTTTGAAGGATCTTTAGTGTTTTCCAGCGAGGAAATAGTTGCTTCAAACCTTTTCGGAACAGTTACAAGAATTTTTTGAACTAATCTAGAATCAGGAAATTCAGAACCAAGTAACCTTGCTTTGTTTGCAATTGCAAGCAATCTGTCAGAGTACTCATTCACTTTCTCAGAATCCTTCATCTTCTAAAGCTCAAACTCTTTGATTAGGTTCAGAATCTACATTCCCTTAATTTTTTCATCTCCTTCATACTCTTTCTTTAGGAAATTCCAGACTTCAAAAGCCGATTTTATTGTCATGATTCTGACAAAAATTTCAGGGGAGACCGTATCAAATAACGTAGCTCTTGCTTTCGACTTTCTTGATTTCTTCTCCTTGTGATTCTTGATCTGCGCCAAGGTTGGATTCGCAGGTAATGGAGGAACTTCGTAGTCCTCCTCCACAGCTTCCCAGAGATCATTGCCTCCAGATGAGCCTTCATTCTTGCTGCCCAGACATGATAACCTTCACCATTAAAGACTGGTGGTGCTAGTGCAGTGAAAGGAGATTCTAAATCCATGGAAGAAGAAAGCAAAGAAAAAAAGTTTCTCTCAATCACAGGTCCCTTAAGAAGAGAGCTCTGATACCAATTTGTTGGAGTTTTAAAGAGATTGAAATGATCTAATGATCAATGTAACAGTAAGCACAAAAAGAACAATAAAATTTGCTGCATAAACTCACACATTTTATTGATCTGATCATGTGTTTAAATACACCAAATAATAACAAAGAATGAGAAAAACAAGGCACTACATGGAACACATTTCCATGATCAACACATTCCTAAAAATTAGCAACTACTAATGACCAAATCAATTGAAATAATCAAACAACTAAGAAATAAAATAAATAAATAAAATTTCAGCTTGATCCATGTTGCAGTAGCTGAAGCACAACTTCAACAAAAATAAACATCCTATGGTGACAAGAGTAAAGGCATGACTATTCAAGCCTAAAGCTTGGATTGCTTTCTAGATGAAACAGAACCAGCAACTCTTCAACAGTCTCTATCTCATCCTAAATGGTTAGCAACGATGCAGGCAGAATTCAAGGCTCTTAAGGACAATCAAACTTGGTCTTTGGTGTCTCCACCTCCTGGAAAAAACATTATAGGATGTAAGTGGGTTTTTAAAATCAAAAGGAACCCGGATGGAACTCTTCTTAAACACTAGACTTGTAGCTAAACGGTTCCATCAACTTGCCGGTTTCGATTTCATTGAGACCTTTAGCCTTATGGTGAAACCTGTCACAGTGAGAATTGTTCTATCTATTGCAGTATCTAATGGTTGGAGTTTAAGGTTGTTGGATGTCAATAATGCCTTTCTAAATGGCATTCTTGATGAGGAGGTGTTTATGCAGCAACCACCTGGCTTTGAGGAGGGGAATGGTAATCAATTAGTCTGCAAACTCCACAAAGCCTTGTATGGACTGAAGCAGACACATAGGGCCTCGTTTGAGAAGTTTAAAAACACTCTCTTTCAGCTTGGTTTCAACTCAAGCAAAGCAGACCAGTCACTCTTTTGTAAGTTCACAAGTGATTTAAGTCTTTACATTCTTGTGTATATTGATGATATCATAATTATTGGTTCAAGTGTGCAAGAGATTGATAAGCCAGTTAAAGAGTTCAATTATTCTTTTGCTTTGAAAGATCTGGGTATGTTGAACTACTTCTAGGAATTGAAGTACAAAGAACAAACATAAGTCTGCACTTGTCACAGCATAGGTATGTTCAGGAGTTGCTTAAGAAAACCAAGATGGAAAATGCAAAACCATACTCCTCACCTATGATTGCAAGTGTAGAAAGTCAGTTCTCAACTTGTAGGGGCAATTTAATTGACAATGCAGCAGACTGTGGATCAGTTGTTGGGGCATTATAGTATGTAACAATCACAAGGCCTGATATTGCGTTTGCTGTCAATAAAGTTTGTCAATTTATGCAAACTCCTTTGGATAAGCATTGGAAGGCTATGAAGAGAATACTTAGATACTTGAAAGGATCTTCAACTCAAGGTCTTTTCTTTGACAAGTCAAGCAATCCTAACTCATGCTATGATCTAGTAGGCTTTTCAGATGCGGATTGGGCATCTAATCCAGATAATAGGAAGTCTAGTTAGGGTTTTGTATATATTTTGGATCAAACCTTGTTGCTTGGAGTGCCAAAAAGCAACACACAATATCTCGATCTTCAACTGAAGTTGAATATAGAAGCCTTGCCTCTGTAGTTGCTGGGCTGACATGGATAAGATCTCTTCTCCAGGAACTCAAGGTACCTCAACAAAGAGTTCCCACAATCTGAGTTGATAATCAAAGTAGAACTGAGTTGATAATCAACCCAGTTTTACATGCAAGGACAAAACACATTGAGTTGGATCATTACTTTGTTAGAGAAAAGACCATGCAGAAGCAAATTTACTTAATCATGTGCCTTAATTGGTTTATCAAATAGCAGATGTGTTTACTAGGTCATTGTCAACTCCTAGATTTCAATTTCTGAAGGCCAAACTCAATGTGTCAGACTCCCTATTGAGTTTGAGGTGGAGTGTTGAGAAGAATGATCAGCTTACACATGCAGAACATAACAAACTAACTTGTCCAAGTTAAGCTTGATCAACATCAAATGCATAAGTTAGTAATGATCAAGTGGCAACAGCATGACAGCCTTGATGCTTCAGCTATATCAGGTTCTGTTTTGGCATCGGCTGTAAAATTAGTTGAGGGGATCCAGCTCAGCTAATGTTTAACCAATCAGAATCAAGTCTAGAGGTCACACTTTTCTTATGTAACAAGTTCCAATGTAAAAATATATATAATAGTGTACTGCTTATTGTATTCATGAATTGAAAAAGAAATAGAAATTCTTTGCAACATATGTTGTGGTTACAAGATCAATCTTGATCATTTCTCATCTATATTTGTTTGTTTTAACCTTAACACTTTAGTTTCAAGTTTCAAAGATCTTCAATACAAGTATCAACCAATCAAAGCCATGATGATGACAATAAGGAGAATTCAGTGGAGGAAGGCCAAACTGGAAGCGAAGATTCTAATGCCGATTCAAGAGGAACTGCATCAGGAACATAGTCAATAGCTGACGTGATTGAGGAAACAATTATAGAGATGACGACGAGGATACAATTAATTTAACACAAGAGGTACTGATTTTTTTCCCCCTTCTATAGTTATATTCTCATTCAGCAATTTCATATACAATTTGCATGATTAATTAAGTAATATTGTCAAAATTGAAAAGGTTGGTTCAAAAATTGACAATTTTTATGGTCACTGCTGGGTGACCGGCTAGAATGATAATTAGATGTTGAGTGTGCATTGAGTGTCTACGGCTTTTAAAGATAGGCTATGGTGGCATTTTGACACATACTGAGTAGTTTTGTGTACATTGATGGATAAGCCCAATCTTTGCAATTTTAACAAGATGAAGAATGTTTTTCTGGAAAGCTTTCTGCCATTTAGGCCGAAAGACATGTTTTGCTCAAAGCATGAAGAAAATGTGTGGTTTTTTTTTTTTTTTAACCTTTTTTTAAAGGTGCATGTTTGCTTAATGATAAACCCCAACTCCACGCCAATAAAGTTATAGGATTTAATTATTTGCCCTTTCTCATTCTCAACCGTAAAATTTTTAATAATTGATCATTTGTTTTTATTAATTTTGATTTAGTTAAAATATGAAAGGAGAAAAATAAGTAGTCATTGGTTTAAAAAAATGGGGCTTGTCCTTTGTGACCTAGGCTTAGGCTCATTGTAACTTTGATTAAGATTGGTATAAATTAGATGTGCATTTGATAAATACATCTCGTTGCATTTTAAAAAATTCTTATTTACATACATCAAGAAAAATAGAAAAATAGTTTTGATGTTGTTTATTTCCTATCATATAATATATTAAATTTTTAATAAAACATTTTTCATAGTTAGGTAAATTATAATTACATATTATATTTTTTTAAACAATCTTTAATGGGTTATGTTTAAGAAAGGGATGCATAAACAGTGCTAGCGGGATGCATAAACTCCACATTTTTTCTTTTTATTTAAGTTTAATTATCAAAGTTGCAAGTAACGATTCACGATATATCATTCATAGACCAATTTAATATTTTTGTTAATTATGATTTTTTGTCAATTAAAATTATTAAGTAAAAGCGGCTGGTGCCTTAAGCAACTAAGGTGGTTGCCTTAAGTTTTCATACTTGCTCAACTTCACCTCTGATAGATGTCTCACTATTTTTCAAACCAAAGTTACCAAGCTCCAGCGAGAAGATACCATAATAGCAATCTACTAGCTGACTTTATCTTTACAACCATCTTAGTAGGAAGTATTACTAACTTTATTTCTTACTTTCAGTCTACCATCCGATCCAATTACGACATGAGTTAACTTAAGAGTCAGAATATCTTTGGCCACCGCCATCCTAGCGTCCAAGTATTCTACTTCAAATTCTGTTTCTTGGCTTTTATTATAAGTTTCTAGTGGCCAAATAAGCTAATAGTAGAACGAGCAATTTATTCAAGTAACTGTAGAATTCAACATTTATAATATTCACTTTAAAAGTTTTTATATTTGATAGTAAACATAACTAGCTAGTATGACATTTTTTTTTTTTTTTACCTTAAGCATAGAAGGCTTTGTTTTAAAATTTCACCTAAAACCTCATAGACCTTGAGCAAGCCCCATAGATAACATAATCAATAACAGTATAACACCATGAGTATGACAACAACCTCTATAAAATATTAACATAGAAATTGAAAGAAACTTGATTATTTTGTCAAAGTACAATGTTTGATATAAATTTCGTTTACTACGAATACTTATAATTGTAGAATTTGTTTTTGTTGTAGAAATGGGCATCATTATACCTCCATGAGATCACTAGGCAAAAACATTATCAAATTTCAATTTAATTGTTTACTAGTTTGAAAATGTGATAAAAATAGTTATCTTAAAATCATAATAAAATAACAAGATGGTAAAATCATTAATTAGTCACACAAATTGTACATAACATGAAATTGCTGTTTGGACATACATGGAATCCCTTATAATAAGTAACTTGCTAAAGCCTAAAGGTTCATAGTTAAACAAATGGATGAGATTCTAATTTTAAGAATTAAGAAAAATATAACAACATTAATATCTTGGTGCCATCCTCTCTTTATTAATTATTCGTTTTTCTTCTTTTTTTAGTTGCAGGGCACCATTGACCACCTGCAAAACTTTATTTCTAATAATAATAATAACAAACTTGGTAGTGGACTGGTGGTGGGGAGGGGCAGGGCATATAATTTTCAATTTTTGAAAGCAACTGGTATAGTATTCAAAATTATTTTTTATGCTTTGTTATATTATCATAATACTATAGAAGGAATGGTAAAAAGATTTTGGCTTTCTTATAAAATTAAAGAGCCATTACTTTGTGAAGACTAAAGAAATTAGTTTTTAGTTTATGGCTTTATAGCATTAATTAAATGATAAATATATATATATATATATATATATTATCATGACCTAAGAGAACTATAAGACAATAATTTATTGTGATTACAACGATGGTGGTGTAGGAAGAGTTTTTTTATTTTTTATTTTTAAAGGAATCTTGTTGAATTTTAATTGATCATTCATAATTTTTTTCTCTTTAATTGTCAATCTCAATCAACATTCTCTTCAATTGTCTAGGACCCTATTTATAATTGCGCTTGGGCCTCACTTTGAGTAAGGCCGGCCTGACTCCCGCTAGCGCTAGCTCTGGCTTTTTTGTTCTTCTGAATAGTTGCTCTAGCTAGCGGGAGATGGAAGATAGTTTTGATCCTTTTTCAAAAGCTCGAATTGAAAAGAATTGGTTCGAGAAGGCCATGGAAGGCCAATGGAAAGAAGTTCTTCAAATATACACAGGAAATCCGTGGATTCAGTGTGCCAAGATCACCATGTCAGGAGCAACTGCATTACACTTAGCAGTCTCCGACGGCAAAGAAGACATCGTCGAGAAGCTCATCGATGTCATCAAGTTGGGGACATCGATATCATCGAAGAACGTTTTGAGTATCGGTGAAGAGCTAGGGAACACGCCTCTCCACACCGCAGCCATGCTGGGAAAGGTGAAGATGTGTAGATGCATTGCAGGTGTGGATTCATAAATCTTTGATTGGCATTCGTGACAATGACAGTGAGACTCCATTATTCATGGCTGCTCTTCACGGTCATAAGCATGCTTTCCTCTGCCTCCATGAGTTATGCGACGAAGGCTATGGGTATAGTAGAAGGAACGACAGCAAGACCATTCTTCATTGTGCTATCTCTGAAGACTATTTCTGTCAGCTTTTTCACTACTTTAATTAGTTTCATTCACAAGTGAATAATTTTTTAAAAGCTATAGTACTGAATTTAAATAATAATCTTCAAAAATTAGGTCGGTAATGATTTTTATAATTTTGATGAAAATTGAATTATATATGTTTCTTTTCTTTTTGAAAGGACTGTTAA
Organism: Nephelium lappaceum; assembly: GCA_021234005.1. NCBI lineage: Eukaryota > Viridiplantae > Streptophyta > Magnoliopsida > Sapindales > Sapindaceae > Nephelium > Nephelium lappaceum. Next base: position 3,532,858 of record CM038003.1, read on the forward strand.
CATATACTAATGCTGGAGGTTAGTTTGATAGATTTGGCTTTTTTTTTTTTTTTTTTTTTTTAAAGAACAGATTTGACATTTCAAATAATACATTTATACAAATATCTGATGAACTCATTGAACGAGGAAGGGTTATCACCTCTCCATCTGCTGGCCGCCAAGCCTTCTGCCTTCAGAAGCAGTAGCCACCTTGGACATTGCAATGCATTGATCTATCACTGTATGTTTAATCTTAATTCTCACCACATGTTTTTTCTTGAATTGTCAAAGTTTATTATATATTTCTCATAAAATTCATGGTAGATCAACTCAAAATAAGCTCCCACGTATATGATATGATTTATTTTTTCTAATTTCTATAGAATTTATAGTTGCAGTGAGAAGATCATAATTATTGAATTAGCCTTTTCATTCTCCTTTTGATAGCCTTAATTGGTACACTGGCGAGGTACTAATCATCTGTACAGTTATGTGGAAGGCATATTTGTTGAAAAACTTGAGGTGGAGAAATCTCAGGGTCAAATTTTGCTGGCAAAAACGGTTTGTGCCCCAAACTACCAAACCTGCCACAACTTGATTCGCCGGATGTGGAAAGTATTTGGTACGTCAATGAAATGAAGCCATGCATTTTTGTCTTTCAATTAAAAACAGTAGTGAAAAGCACAGCTTTCGTTTCATGTTTAATATGCCTTAACAGAGTAAGTACTCTCTACAGTAACCAAAAACGCCTCAGAAGGTATAAAGGGCGGGGGGAAGCCAATCGCACCAGGTGCTGAGAACCCTCTCGAAAGTCGGAAATTTCTATTTTGTTTGAATGTGTGCGTCTTATGCATATTGAGTAACTATATATATAACTGCAGTATTGGGAGAATTTTCTTATCCCAAAGACATTAAATATAGATTAACTTTAAACACCTAATGGGAGTAGGATTCAATTACTATTGAATACTATAATTAGCATTGACATCACCAATTCTTAAGCCAAAATAGGAGAATTGATTCCTCACGAACAAAACATGTATGAAAAGCAACTGAAATGCATTCCTTAGGAAATGATTGCTACATTTTCATTTATTAATCCTGGAACAACTATTTGTGCCTCCAAGTTATAAGATGAGGATACTGGAAGGCTGATTGGAAACTATCATGAATTAGCATCAATTTGGATAGCGTATAATGTCTTTAATCGCAAAATATGCCGTAACAGAGTTAGTACTCTCTGTTTCCAGCAATGAATACTGCCACAAAAGCTACATAGGACAAAGGGAAAAACCCACCACATAGTGTCCTGTTGAAGGCAAGAACTTTCTATTCTGTTCGAAAGCATGTCTTATAATTTATAAATATTGAGTAAGTAGCTGCAGTATTAGGAGAATTTTCTTATTATAAAAATTCAATGCGATTCAAATTTTCTAGTAGTTAATGACAACTGACATCACCTGACTGAATCTTCTAGTATATAATGAGAACTGACATTACCTGACTCTTGAGCCAATATTGGAAGAAGATTGATTCCTATAATGTCTTGGATGAAGAGGCTTTATAATTCGGCATTTTCATGTATTGCAATCCAAATAAGGCATGCATCAAATAAATTAAAGTCTTTTGAAGATGCGAAACACTTGTTAATTAAGGAGATTTCAACGATATTGCAGTGACCCATAATGAAATGTTCAAGAGGGTTAACTAATTTTTGTTTTTAACACGACAGATGAAGAAAATATTAAAGCTCAAGGTCACTAGTTACTACGTTCCAATTATAGCGCCCCGTTTGAGTTTGTCAAGCAATCGAAAATGCAGCTCTCAGATACCTACCAATCCTCACAACTCCTTTGGCACTTTCAAGATGTTCTCATGGTTCCCCAGCACGTTGGCCACAGATGTAAAGAGTGGCTCCATAACTATTGCCATCGTGTTCTGTTCTCATCTAACGCCTGCACCACGTGGACGACTCTAAGATGCCGCAGCCGCACCAGCCTCCCTACGTCTGCACTCACCAGATCAAGGTACACATCCTCTGATAGAAATTTTCTAGGTGTGTGCTGAATTCACAACACATACACACCAGAAACCCGTGCAAGTATACACGGTCCACAAGTAATACAATGATGAATAAGATATCGTTCCCACGGAGTTTGGGCCAACTTGTTAAGTACTAAAATTATTTCAAAACTAACCTATTCAAACTACCGAAAATGAGAAATGAACTTACAAACACTAAATTAAAATTAACAAATAAAAATAAAGAACAAAACTAATGGATAGGAGCTCTAGGATTGTAACTTCACCTCACTAATTCACCCAGCATAATCATCTACCATTTTCACTCTATCTCCATCTAATCTTCAATCAAGTATTGCCTAATTTAATCACACGCCTCTTCCGATAGTCTAGTGGACATACTCAAACTCACCTAACCCACTATATTCCTATGTGGATCAACTAATTTGAGTTCATTAAGTTTAGATTACTCAATAATGACAGCACAAGTAACACAAGTATATTCCTATCTCATGCTACTAATGTCACTTTAATTGGGGTCTAAACACATATAGTTCTTTTCCAAGTTCAATATAGTTACTAAATCTCCTAATTAGTGATCAATTAACTTTGGAGCATTAAGCACAATTAAAGTAAAAGATTATAATGGAGAAATCAAGTTTCAAAGATTAATGATAAATCAAGCTACATAGTTTGGTTATATTACAACCCTAGACAATAAATTAGTTAATGAATGTAAAAGGAAAAACAACTATACAATGCACTATCAACATATTTCAACAATAAACACAAATAAAATAGAGAAAGTAAAGCTTATGGGGTTGGTGTGAAGCTTGCTCCTTTCCAAGAGTGCCTCTCTTTCCCTTTCAAGTTAAAACTTCCTCCCTAATTCGTCTCCTTGTTGAATGGTGCAAAGATGGATTGATTTTGCTCCCTTAGCTTGGAAATGGTAGAACTTTCTTGTTGGAGCCCTAGGGGTTGCTCCCCCTCCCCTAAAGCCCCATTTTTCAACAATTGGTGGCGTATTTATAGCTCTCCTAAAGTTAGGGCACGAAAGTGGGTGTGAAAGGTGAAAAGTAGCCTCTGAATTTTTCTCCTACGCTGGCCTGGATGAGTGCCCAAAGAAGCACAAATGAAAGGGTGGAGTGCGCTCAGAGGCGCGCTTGGCTCCAATACAGCGGGCACGTTAGCGTGCTTGTGGCCTGAAGACGAGCTCAGATGCACGCTGAGTGGTTGGGCAGCGGTCATGAAGGCGCGTAAGAAATTTTGTTGCGATAAGGGAGCATGCCTAGCTGAGCACTGGGTGATAGGGAGGCGCGCGCGTCAGCACTCTTCTGGCAGTGAGTAGAGCTTGGCTGCGCGCTAGCCTAACTGGGGGCGTGGCAATGAGCGAATTTAGGGCAGTAGCTAGCGTTTAGCTGCGTGCTTAGAAGGTTGGTGAGCATAGCACTAAGCGCGCTGCCGAGTTGAACCAAAGCTTGATGATGCCTTAACCAAGTTTTTCGCCTCAAATTGGTTCGATTATATCCATGTCATCGAGCACACCATTTTCGAACTTAATTCCTGAAACAAGCTCACAACCACATTAAACAAATCAACATTTACTCAAAGTTCAAGCAAAAGATTCAAATTTGGAGGCTAAAATCAAATATCGAAATGATGTGATCATCCTCTGCGTATATAGATCTAGTTCTCCAGCCGCACGCACTAGAAAAGGTTCTCATAGTTTTTTTTTCTTCTTTTTTTTTTCTTTTCCTTTCTAGTTTGGGATCTGATTTTGGGTTCATCGTCGAACCCACAACCTAATGGTTCTGGGTTCTGGATTCATTATCAACCCAAAACTAAATGGTTCTAAGTTCGACGATGAACCCAAAACCATCTGGTTTTGGGTTCGATCAGAACCCCCTGTTCTATATTTTTTTTTCTTTTTTTTTTTATGTTTTGATGTTGTTGTTGTGAGAGATTATGACGTTGATGAATTGGATTAATGATATTGATAAACTGTGGGTTGATGATGTTGAAGACACTGATTTTACGATGAACTGTGGTTATTTTTTATTTTAATCAAATTTTTTATAAAATTAATTTTATACAATAAAAAATTTAAATTAATTTTATTCCAATCAAATCTCAACTTACATTAAATATGATATGACATAATTTTTAATCCAACCCCAAGTTCTACCAAATATAGGATAGTAATTTTTTAATCCAATTTGTTCCGTTTCATTTTAATCTCGCTTGTCAAACATAGCCTAAGAATATTGAAAATACAATAATAATAAATGGCAAAAATCGAATGTTAGTAATACCTAAAGCTATTATATTGTGCGATTGTGGATGTATGATTTACTACAAGAAATGGGTTGGAAAATTGTTTGTGAACAACACCGTAATGAACCTGGCAAATGGAGCATGTTATAGCTGTCAAAGCATGTGTGTGATGTGTTGACAAGAAATAAGGTAAGATATTTCTTCTTATAAAATAAACCTGTACATTGTCTATGCAAAAGGCAATATATAGATCAACGTAACATTTCTGTATATCAATTGGCATTTCACTCGCTCTTTACTTTTTGTTTATTAGGGAACACAAGCCATTGAAGGTATAATGCTTGACATACCTAAACCATGGATCGCACACTTGAGTAGAAAATCATTTTTGGCCATGAGCAATCTAAGACTACTCAAAATCAGTAATGTTCAATCCTCTGAAAACCTTGAATACCTCTTTAATGAGTTGCGGTTTTGAAAATGTAGCTCTCAGATACATACCAATCCTCTCAACTCCTTCGGCGCTTTTGAGACGTTCTCATGGTTTCCTAGCACGTTAGCCACAGATGCGTAGAGCGGCCCCGTAACCATCACCATCGCGTTCTTGTTCTTATCCAGTGCCTGCACCACGTGGAAGACTCCAGGATGCTGCAGCCACACCAGCCTCCCTATGTCCGCATGCACCAGATTGAGGAACGCGTCCGCACGCATGCATCAGATCCGTAATGAATTGGAAGATTTTGTTGTGTATTGCTTCTTCTTCTTTGTCTTCGTTTTTGTTTTTGGTTTCTTCCAAGTCTATTCCTCTCTCACTGTCGAGTTTTTTTTTTTTAATTTGTTTTTCTATTACATGTTTTTAAAAAATTAAAAAAAAGTGTTTGGATTTGAAAAAACAATAATAAATTTGGCTTTGGTTTGGAGAAATGACTGAGTCACACAGTAGACTTACAGATGGAGAAAAGTGTGGGGTCTATGGGAAGGTGGTGGGCTATTGTTGGGCTTGGCTTTTTATAAGGTTTTGTGATGGGCCTCGGCTTTTTAATATGAAGGATAGACCCAATTTTTGAAGAATGGGCCTTACACTCCGATTAAACGTTGTTGTGAGTACACTTAAACAGACAAAAATTGTAAGTACACCACAAATTATTATTTTTCATAAAATAAAGAGTTCATTCAAAGGCATAATCCCAAGTACTAAGGGCATGTTTGGCACATGAGAATGGGGGTGGGTTTAAGATTCAAAAATCCAAAACTTCTTAAATATCATGTTTAGAGACCAATTGGAAAACAATGGATTTAGGATTCAAAGAATCTCAAACTCTCTCATTTCCAAATTTTTTGGGAATTCTCATTCTCATCTTCTTTATCTTTTCTCACACCTTTATCTATCTCTCTTTCTCTCACTTTCTCTCACCTTCCCTCATTTTCTCATCACACATCCATAAAACCTACAACATTCTACCCTCTATTCTTTTTTTTTTTCCTTTTTAGTCTGGGATCTGGTTCTTGGTTCATTGTCGAACCCAAAACCCAATGGTTCTAGGTTGTAGGTTCATTGTCAACCCATAACTAGATGATTCTAAGTTCGACGATGATGGTTTTGGGTTCAATCAGAACCCCTTTTTCTATATTTTTTATTTTTTTCATGTTTTGATGTTGTTGTTGTGAGAGATGATGATGTTGACGAATTGGATTAATGATATTGATGAACTGTAGGTTGATGATGTTGAAGACACTGGTTTTACGATGAACTGTGATTATTTTTTATTTTTTTCAAATTTTTTATAAAATTAATTTTATATAATAAAAAATTTAAATTAATTTTATTCCAATCCAATCCCAACCTACATCAAATATGATATAATATAATTTTTAATCTAACCCTAAGTTTCTACCAAATATGGGGCAGTAAGTTTTTAATCCAATTTATTTCATTTTATTTCAATCTCGTGTGTCAAACGTAGTCTAAGAATATTGGAAATATAATAATAATAAATGGCAAAAATCAAATGTTAGTAATACCCAAAACTATTGTACCGCAATTGTGGATGCATGATTTACTACAAGAAATGGGTTGGGAAATTGTTTGTGAACAACACCGTAATGAGCCCGGTAAATGGAGTAGGTTATGGCTGTCAAAGCATGTATGTGATGCGTTGACAAGAAATAAGGTAAGATATTTCCTCTTATAAAATAAATCTGTACATTGTCTATGCAAAATGCAATATATAGATCAATGTAACATTTCTGTATATCGATTGGCAATTCACTTGCTCTTTACTTTTTGTTTATTAGGGAACACAAGCCATTGAAGGTATAATGCTTGACATACCTAAACCAGGGATTACACACTTGAGCAGAAAATCATTTTCTGACATGAGCAATCTAAGACTACTCAAAATCAGTAATGTTCAATTCTCTGAAAACCTTGAATACCTCTCTAATGAGTTGCGGTTTCTTAAGTGGCATGAATACCCTTTGTATACAATGCCTCTAAGTTTCCATCCGGAGAATCTTTTTAAACTAGATATGGGCTACAGCAACATCAAATATCTTTGGAAGGGCATTAAGGTACTGAATCTTGATTTCTTTGAATATATTGTGAAGTGATCAATGGAAGCCTTTTGATAATTTTACCTTATGTTTATGACAGCATTTCAAAGAGTTGAAAATCATTAAGCTCCGTTACTCGCATAACCTTGTCAAAACCCTAGACTTTACAATGGTGCCAAATCTTGAGAGACTGGATCTTGAAGGCTGTACAAGATTACTTGAGGTTCACGAATTAGGTGGATTTCTGAAACGGCTTGTTGTATTGAATTTGAAAAACTGTGAAAATCTTTCGAGTTTTCCAGCAAATGTCTGTGGTTTGAAATCTTTCAAGAGTCTAAAATCTCCATGGCTGCATAAAACTGGACAAACTGCCACAAAACTTGCAGGAAGTTGAGTGTCTCAAAGAGCTAGATGGAGGTGGGACTGCAATAGGACAAGTACCACCCTCCATTGTAGGGTTGACAAACCTTAAGAAATATCTTTCCATGGATGTAAACGGCAACCAATCCACATATTGAGTTCTTTACTCTAGCCATTGTTGCCTAAAAGATGTCAGGATTGCGTGGGTATATTGTTGCCTCTTCTTGCAGGCTTGTGCTTTCTGAAAACGTTAGGACCTCGGTGACTGCAATCTTTTGGAAGGAGCAATCCCAGTTGATGTTGGATCTTTATCCTCCTTAGAAGAATTAAATCTAAGCAGAAACAAATTTGTTAGCCTACCGGAAAGCATTTGTCAATTATCAAAACTGAAGATTCTTTGCATGGAGAAATGCCAGAGGCTTCAGTCATTACCCAAACTTCCACCTGAAATAGTTTTTGTAGGGGCAGACAATTGTACTTCATTGGAACATTATCAAGTGCAACAGAGCTGAGCACTTCTCAATGCACCGCACTGCATTTTTTCAATTGCTTCAAATTGGTTGAGAATCAAAGTGAGAAAAGCAGCTTGCCAGTTATGTTGTTGAAGCGCCACCTTCAGGTTTGTCTCTCTGCCTTTTTCAAGAGCTAGTTTATAATTGTGAATATTATGATATCATAACTTGTCAACATAAATTGATTTTACAAATGTGAATTATCGTTAGTTGCATTTACACTATATATAAACGTTAATACTTCGAAGTTACCTTACATCACTTGTATGCAATAACATTGTACAAAGCACATGCCTTAACACATGCACAGGAAAACAATGCATTATATATGTGCACGTAGACGAAGCAACTTCTCTGTTCTGCTGATAATGGCAATATATGAGAACTTAATTTCCAATTTGTTTGATCTGTTTCTAGATGTAGTAGTCAAGTAAAATGTATGCTTTGGTTTAGACTATTGAAACAGTCTGATGATCATGTTACAGGAAGTTTCAGTTCATTCAACTCAGTTTCATTTATGTCTTCCTGGAAGTGAAATTCCAAAGTGGTTTAGGCATTGGAATGAAGGGCCTGAAGTAGAACTTGGACTGTCTCCCAATTGGTTTATTAACGAATTGCTAGGATTTGCTTTCTGTGTACTGTTCTCAAACCTTGATAATGGATGTGAATTCAAGGTTCGTTGTAGCATCACAATAAGGACAGAAACCAATGTGTTGGGTTTTGCCATCCCCAGTTTCACAACCATTGAGTCTAACCATGTTTGGCTGGGCTACGTGTCGCCCAAGGCAATTGAGGGTTCTAGTTGGAAAGAAGATCTGAGCATTGCTAGATGCATTCATGCTGATCTTTTATTCATAGGTAGAGAGTGCAAATAGGTTGAAGATCCAATGAAAAGATGTGGGGTTCGTCTAGTTTACAAATAAGACTTGGATTCTTTCGAGGAATTAGAAGCAATGGAAAGTTCTCCATTTGAGCAAAACCATGATATTTGTAACGCTTCTAGTTCATTTCATTATTTCATCTACATGCCTTCTATTTCAGCATGGGGCAGCATTAAAACATGGTATAGAACTGAAGAGCATAAAACAATGATATGCTCATTTTAAATAATGGTATAGAACTGAAGAGTATAATTCCAATTCTATTTTAAATGGAGATGTTAATCATTTTTTTTGTTGGTATCATTTGTTTTCCAGCCAGTGTAACTCATTTCTTCATATATAATTTCTTTTCACAAACAATTTAGTGTAAATTATAAATATACACTTGTAGATCTGAGATTTTTAACCTACCATAACAAATGTAGTTAAAAACATTGCTAAATTTATGTACACTTGGCACACTTTAACTTCTCTGTTCTTTCTGATCATGGCATTATACAATAACTCAATTTTGAATTGTTTGTTTTAACTGTAGAGTTCTAGAAGAGAAACGATTGTGCTATATCGATAACTATCTAAACTTAGTTGTCTTAGATCCTTTAGTGAATATTAATTGTTGCAACTCCAGCACATTAATATGTAGACTCTTCTACATTAATTGAAATCTTATACTATATAAAGTTTCTTCTCTGTATATCAATATGAGTTATTTAGGGGGCTGCAGAGCAATGATACTCAAAATGGTCAATGTTTGCAATATATGTATAATCAGAGTGGTGCAATTGGAAAAGCTTCAATCAGGTGTTTCATCTGCGAGTTACTCCAATATACAGAGTGCTAGACTTAGAGATTGTGAACTTGATCAATGATGTGTCACTTTATTATAAAAGATCTGGAAAAAAAAAAAATAATAATCTTACAAATGATGTGTCTACCGTTTTGGTAAATGTGTGTTGATGATCCATATTGTTATATCTAGTCACATGGAGGAAGGAGGCAAGAAAGTGGATTGAAGACTTATGGGTGTGAGTTGATGACCCACATTGTTATATCTAGTCACATGGAGGAAGGAGCCAAGAAAGTGGATTGAAGACTTGTGGATGGAAAGCAGATCCAAAAAATTAGAGGAAAGAGGCACGAAAGTTGTAGAGTTTTTGTAATTGATAGAAATTCTGTCACTCAAGCTTTCAACTAGGCAAAGCCAAGTTTAGTAATAATTATTAAAGTTGAATGGTTTTTCTTTTACAAACTATTCTATAGTTTACTTATTTTTAATTTTTAACTTTATATTTTTTACCAATATAATCAAGTATAACTTTCACTATAAGAGAAAGGTCACTTCATAGTTTGTGATCTAATTAGCTAGAGTGAGACTTGAACATACTAATTGAGTCAAGGAACTAGCACAATTTAGAATTCAACTACTATAAGTGAGAGGATTTGCTACACTTGGTGATTATTAGCAAATGTGAAATTTAAACCCTTATTACAAATATAATAAGAGGAATTGCTCAACCAATTAACTAAGAGTTTATTTGACTTTTCATTTTTCACTTATTTACATTTAATGTGTCTCAAAAAGTTATTTGTTTGATTTCTTAAGTAATAAAATTATTTAAATAACTATTAAAATCACTAGATTAAAAGTGAAAATATTTTACTTTTTACTTAAATGAATTAAATTTGAATTTTTATTTTCTAACCTGTATAAGTCAATTTTTAATTTAACACACACAAAAAAAGGATATAACATTCAACATTATGTTTTTAATCAATACAAACACAATTTAATTAAAATTTAGAAAATATGAATAATGGATAGTTTATTAGATGTCAATCTAGTTCAGATGTATTTTAACTATAGTGATGCTTTGAATCTTATTTATTTTAGTATTAGCTTTTGTTTCCAAAGATACCTCTAGAATAAGATAGTTCTGCAAAGATAGACTGAAGCTTTAGATGAATTTTGTCTTCTCGCGAAAGGTGATCTTGAGAGATTACCGCAACAACTATCATGTCAAACTTCTAATGAATTTATATTTTATGTCAAATATATCATCTTTTTTATTTGATTAATTATTGCTAGTGCAGAAAATAAAATTTATTAAACAAAATTTATTAGTAAATTAAGAATAAATGGATTAATAAAAAAAAATTGATAAAAAGGAATAAATGTATGTAAATAAATTTGAATCCAATTTGAATATCTTATATTTTACAATTAAGCCCAATAGTTAATATTGTTAAAAGAAATTACATATAATTAAATTTTGAGTGTTTTTTTTTTTATGTAAAATTTTGGGTAATTCCTTCTACACCAAAAAAAAAAAAAAAAAATCAACAGAGGTGATGATAAGGCTAGGCTGACACTGAGAGACGTGTGACTTGAGGTGTGAGAGCAGATAAGTGAAATCAAGTTGGTTGAGGGAAGTGTGACAAGTCAACACGTCTGTTACAGATGAAAGCCATTTTATTGACAAATCAAGTTGGTAGCTTTCCATCCACAAGTCTTCAATCCACTTTCTTGACAAATGTGTGTAACCCATAATGTTATAGCTAGTCACATGGGGAAAGAAGACAAGAAATTTTTTTGGCTCCAACTGTAGATTAAAAACATTAGGCTTTGATGTTTTTGTTTAATTTGGAGTATGATTTTATGCAACAATTTACAGTGAACTGAATTTGTACATGGATTTGTGTGGATCCTTGACTGAATTGCTTGTGATTTTGGATTTTTTTTTTTTAAAGACTTGTGATTTTTTTTGTTTTACCAATACATTTATAATTGATAGGACCCCTTCAAAAGGACTCTAAGGTACTGTATGAAACTCAACACTTTATTTTTACTTTGCTCCCTAATAATAGGGAGCGAAGAACCCATACCAAGTAAAAAAATTGTTCTCTCACTAGAAGGATTTATGAATAATTTGTTCACATATAGGTGAGTTAAAAGGTAATTATCAACTGTTTGTGGACATGGGGAAAGGAGACAAGAAATTTTTTTGGCTCCAACTGTAGATTAAAAACATTAGGCTTTGATGTTTTTGTTTAATTTGGAGTATGATTTTATGCAACAATTTACAATGAACTGAATTTGTACATGGATTTGTGTGGATCCTTGACTGAATTGCTTGTGATTTTGGATTTTTTTTTTTTTTAAGACTTGTGATTTTTTTTGTTTTACCAATACATTTATAATTGATAGGACCCCTTCAAAAGGACTCTAAGGTATTGTATGAAACTCAACACTTTTTTTTTATTTTGCTCCCTAATAATAGGGAGCGAAGAACCCATACCAAGTAAAAAAATTGTTCTCTCACTAGAAGGATTTATGAATAATTTGTTCACATATAGGTGAGTTAAAAGGTAATTATCAACTGTTTGTGGACATGGGTACTCTAACTTTGCAATGCTTGTGAAAAGCAGCTAGGTGGATTTGGTCATCACGTCAAACTAGTTGCGAGTATGACTTTGTAGTATATACTACATGGACATGGTTTTACACCCTGGTTATTGGTTTTATTCCAAAGAGATATTCCATGCTCTGGTTTGCCCCATAACAAAAGACAACTCAACAATTTCTTTGAAATTACAAAAGAGAAAAATTGAAAAATAAAGAAAAAAAATGAAAAAAGGAAATGTGAAGAAGACAGAATGGACAGAAAATCTGAACAAAAATGCAAGACACCATCAAAAGGACAAAGTGTGTTTAAAGCTTTCAACTTTAGGAAATTTAATTGCACTGACACCATCATCTGCTTTTATGACTATTTCCTAATTGGGTCTTTTTTCTTACATAGCAAGTTGGAAATTATTTGGAAACTGCAACCTTTAAAAATATCTTAAAAATTTTGGACTGTTACTTTTTCAAACGAACGACAACATGTGTTTAAGACAGAAAATCTAAACAAAAATGCTAAGACACCATCAAAAGATGGACAAAGTGTGTTTAAAGCTTTCGATTTTAGGAAATTTAATTGCGCTAACACTTTAACTTTACTGTTCTTGCTAATCGTGGCATTAACCAATAACTCAATTTTGAGTTGTTTGTTTTAAGTGTAGAGTTCTAGAAGAGAAACGATTGTGCTATATCATTATCTAAATTTAGTTGTCTTAGATCCCTTAGTGAATCTCAATTGTTGCAACTTCAGCATATTAATATGTAGACTCTTTTACGTTAATTGAAATCTTATACCATATAAAGTTTCTTCTCTATATGTCAATATGAGTTATTTAGAGGGTTGCAGAGCAATGATACTCAAAATTATCAATGTATATATATATAAAATTAATCAGTGGTGCAATTGGAGAAGCTTCAATCAGGTGTTTCATCTGCGAGTTGCTCCGATATATAGAGTTCTAGACTTAGTCATCGTGAACTTGATCAATGATGTGTCACTTTATTATAAAAGATCTAAAAAAGGAAAAAAAAAATCGTACAAATGATGTGTCTACCATTCTGGCAAATGTGTGTTGATGACCCACATTGTTATATCTAGTCACATGGAGGAAGGGGGCAAGCAAGTGGATTGAAGACTTATGGGTGTGTGTTGATAACCCATATTGTTATATCAGGTCACAAAAAGGAAGGAGGCAAGAAAGTGGATTGAAGACTTGTGGATGGAAAGCACATCCAGAAAATTACAGGAAGGAGGCACGAAGTTGTAGAATTCTTGTAATTGATGGAAATTCTGTCACTCAAGCTTTCAACTAGGCAAAACCAAGTTGAGTAATAATTATTAAAGTTGAATGGTTTTTCTTTTTACAATCTATTCTATAGTTTACTTATTTTTAATTTTTTTTTTTAACCAATATAATCAAGTATAACTTCCACTATAAGAGAAATGTCACTTCACAGTTAGTGATCTAATTAGCTAGAGTGAGACTTGAACATACCAATTGATTCACGGAACTAGCACAATTTAGAATTCAACTACTATAAGGGAGAGGACTTGCTACGCTTGGTGATTAGTAGCAAATGTGAAATTTAAACCCTTATTATAAATATAATAAGGGGAATTGCTCAACCACTTAAGTAAGGGTTTATTTGACTTTTCATTTTTCACTTATTTACATTTAATGTGTCCCAAAAAGTTATTTGTTTGATTTCTTAAGTAATAAAATTATTTAAATAACTCTTAAAATCACTAGATTAAAAGTGAAAATATTTTACCTTTCAATTAAATGAATTAATTTTGAATTTTTTATTTTCTAACCTGCATAAGTAAATTTTTAATTTAACACAAAAAAAAGAGAGATATAACATTCAACATTTAGTTTTTAATCAATACAAACACAATTTAATTTAAAATTTAGAAAATATGAATAATGGATGGTTTATTAGATACCAGTCTAGTTGAGATGTATTTTAACTATAGTGATGCTTTGAAACTTGTTTATTTTAGTATTAGCTATTGTTTCCAGAGATAACCTCTGGAATAAAATGATTGTGTAAAGATAGACTAAGACTTCAAATGAATTCTATTTTCACACGAAAGGCGGTTTTGAGAGATTACCGCAACAACTATCATATCAAACTTTTAATGCATTTATATTTTATGTCAAATATATCATCTTTTTTATTTGATTAATTATTGCTAGGGTAGAAAATAAAATTAATTAAACAAAATTGACTGGTAAATTAAGAATAAATGGATTAATAAAAAACTGATAAAAAGAAACAAATGTATGTAAATAAATTCGAATCCAATTTGAGTATCTTATATTTTACAATTAACCCCAATAGTTAATATTGTTACAAGAAATTGCATATAATTAAATTTTGAGGGTTTTTTTTTTTTAATAGAAAATTTTGAATAATTGCTTCTACACATTTATGATTATTTATCTCATTTGAAAAGATGCTAACACTAAAAAAAAAAAAATTAGGAGAGGTGATGATGAGGCTAGGCTGAGTCTCAAAGACGTGTGACTTGAGCTGTGGGAGCAGACAAGTGAAATCAAGTTGATAGGTGGATGTATGACAAGTAGGGGTGGCAAAACGGGTTGGCGTGTCGGGTTGAACTCGATTCGATTCGATTCGTTTATGAATTCGACCAATTCGACACGAATTCGTTTATAAAGCGGGTCGATATTTTTGGATTCGACACGAATTCGTTTATAAACGAATAACACGACACGACACGATTAATTCGTTTATTAATAAAATCATAAAGGATCCAAACCCGTTAACTCGTCAATTCGTTTAACTCGTTTAATTCGTTTAATTCGTTTAACCCGTTTAATTCATTTAACTCGTTTAATTCGTTTAACTTAAATAATATTTTAAACACAAATAAAATAAATAATTCACAACTAACCATCTAATTCAACACATAAAAACCAACACATTAAATTAACTACATAACATTCCATATTATCCATATTTAAAAACCATAACAAATAAAATCATACTCCAACTCAATACAAATACAAATCCATAGAAATTAAAATTAAACACTATCATTATTCATCACAAAATTTTATAATTTAAATTCTTCCCCCTTTGATTCCAATGGGACCTCCAACCTACACAAAAATCACAAGAAAACAATATTAAATATCTACTATCAATTGATTATATTAAAATAATTAATTTATCCTTCAACTGAAAATTACAAAACATAATAAAAAAAAAAATCAAATTCCAATAACAACCTTTTAAGAAAAGATAAAGTCAAAAAAGATTATGCTTTGAATTTCCAATCTTATAAGTTTAAAAAAACAAAAAACCATATTCTTAGTTTTCAACTTCAACTTACTAGAGTTGAACTTGACATTTTACCAGAAAACATGCTGCTTAATTATTGGAGTTTATACATATATAAACTATTATTAGATAAACTTATTATTAGATAAACAACAAAAAATTGCCTAAGTCTGGAAATGACTTCAATTTATATATTTTACTACAAACAACCAAAAACAAAAACAAAAACAAAAATTATCCCAATAGACAGAGAGAGGTGGGTTGATATCACCAAACAAGTAGTTGAAAAAGCCTTCAAGAATCAAGATTGAGACCACCCTTTCAATGGAAAATATTCAAACAAGGAGCTGCCGTCGTGGATTCCGTGGCGTGGTGCGGCCGTGTGGGTGTGGGAGAAGGGGAGGAGCTGCCGTCGGTGTGGGAAAATGGAAGGAGCTGCAGTGCCGTCGGGTGTGGGAGGATCTATCGTCGTCTGGTGCGTGAAGAGCTGCCGTCGTCGGGTGTGGGAGGAGCTGCAGTGCCGTCGGGTGTGGGAGGAGCTGTCGTCGTCTGGTGCGTAAGGAGCTGCCGTCGTCGGGTGTGGGAGGAGCTGCAATGCCGTCGGGTGTGGGAGGAGCTGTCGTCGTCTGGTGCGTGAGGAGCTGCCGTCGTCGAGTGTGGAAGAAGCTGCAGTGCCGTCGGGTGTGGAAGGAGCTGCCGTCGTCTGGTGTGGGAGGAGCTGCCGTCGAAGGGTGTGGGAGGAGCTGCGAACTGCGGTCGTCGGGTGTGGACCGTGTGGTGTGGGAGGAACAAAATGAGAGAATGAGTTAGGCGGCTGCTGAAATTTTGAAAGGAATGAATTAGATTTAGGGTTTGGTCAATGTTTATATATATACGGACGCATAATTACATACTAACCCCTATACTTTTTAATATTATAATTTAATCTCTAATTTAATCGTGTCAACCCGCGATTCGTTTAAGCAAACCCAATTCGATTCGTTTAATAAACGGGTTAAGCGGGTCGACACGATTACGACACGAATTCGTTTAACTCCAACCCATACCCATTTATTTTTCACGAATTCGTGTCGACCCGTCGTGTTGTGACCCATATTGCCACCCCTAATGACAAGTCAACATGTCTGTTAAGGATGAAAGCCATTTTATTGACAAATGTCATAGCTTTCTACCCACAAGTCTTCAATCCATTTTCTTGACAAATCTGTGTAACCCACGATGTTATAGCTAGTCACATGGGGGAAGGACGCAAAAATTTTTTTTGGCTCCAACTGTAGATTAAAAACATTAGGCTCTGATGTTTTTGTTTAATTTGGAGTTTGATTTATACAACAATTCACAGTGAACTGAATTTGTACATGGATTTGTGTGGATCCTTGACTGAATTGCTTGTGATTTTGGATTTTTTTTTTTTTTCCAGACTTGTGCTTTCTTTTTTTTTTTTTCTTTTTTTTTTGTTATATATATATTACCAATACATTTATAGCTGACAGGACCCCTTCATAAGGACTCTAAAGTATTGTTTGAAACTCAACACTTTATTTTTACCGTACTCCCTATTAGTAGAGAGAGAAGAACTCATATTAAGTGAAAAAATTATCCTTTCACTAGAATGATTTATGAATAATTTGTCCACATATAGTTGAGTTAGAAGGTAATTGTCTACTATTTGTGGACATGAGTACTGTAACTTTGGATTACTTGTGAAAAATAGCTGGGTAAATTTGGTCATCATGTCAAACTAGTTGTGAGTATGACTCTGTTGTATATACTACATAGACATGGTTTTATACCCAAGTTACTGGTTTTATTCCAAAGAGATATTCCATGCTCTGGTTTGCCCCAAAACACAAGACAACTCAACAATTTCTTAGAAAATACAAAAGAGAAAAAGTGAAAACAAAGAAAAAAATGAAAAAAGAAAATGCGAAGAAGACGGAAGGGATAGAAAATCTGAACAAAAATGCAAGATACCATCAAAAGGACAAAGTATGTTTAAAGTTTTCAACTTTAGGAAATTTAATTGCACTGACACTGTCATCTGCTTTTATGACCGTTAACTAATTGTGTCCTTTTTCTTACACAACAAGTTGGAAATTATTTGGAAACTACAATCTTTAAAAATATCTTAGAAATTTTGGACTGTCCCTTTTCAAACGAAGGACGAAGTGTGTTTAAGATAGAAAATCTGAACAAAAATGCAAGACACCATCAAAAGATGGACAAAGTGTGTTTAAAGCTTTCAACTTTAGGAAATTTAACTGCGCTAACATTGTCATTTGCTTTTATGACCGTTTACTAATTGGATCCTTTTTTCCTACGTAACAAGCTAGAAATTAGTTGGAAGCTACAGTCTTTAAAAATATCTTGGAAATTTTGGACTGTCCCTTTTTCAAATGAATAAAGAGAAAATACCTTCATGATCAGGTCCCAAGAAATGCCTCTTGGCACCCTGTCATGATAAATAATGACTTGTTACTCAGTAAGATTAATCTAAAGAGAAATTTAATGAAATTTTTATTACTCTATAAGAAATCTAATTATTATTATTTTTTAATTTACTTCCACAATTGTTAACATATGCTACATTATCCTATAAACTAACATGTCTCACAGCCTTTTTATTCAACATTTGATGATAACCCTAACCCATGTAATTATATTTCGTAGAAAGTTCAAAGAATAATCAATTATGGCATTTTTATTGGGAAATTATAGCAAAAAATACTGTTATAATTATATATACATATATATATATATTTATAAATATCCATAAAATCAGTGTACATTCTTTTTAAAAATCAGTTTTATGGTTTATTCTGACTAATTATGATGTTTTCACAATTTTTAATGCAAAATTATTTTAAATTATCTTTTAAAATTAATATGAAAGGGAACATTCATAAACCCGTTAGAAAACTAGATGGTCAATTGTATAGTATTTTTCGGAACAAATCAAATTTGAATTTGATCGATGTGAAGGTGTTTCCCTTGTTTAGTTGGTTAATGTAAACTGAAATCCAACCTTTCATAATAAAATTGATACATTACACTACCTGCTCTTGACTTTATCCATTAACCATAATTACACTGAACCCTAAATTATTAAGTTAATCATATTAACATCGGCTCTAATCATTGACTAACAATTGACCATTATTAATCAATAATGACGGAAGGGCAATATGGTTTTTTCAACTTAGAATAAATAAATAATAACAGAAAAAATAGTTAGCCAATACTATATTGTCATGTCAGCCCCAAAACAAAATATAATATTTTATTAAATAAATATAAAACAAAAAATAGGTAAAAGCTGATAATGTATTTATATGAAAATTATTTTTAAAAATGACGATGTGACTGTTAGAGATAAGTATTTTTACTTTTTTGAGTTTTACTTAAAAAAATGGTTTTTTTTTTTAAATAATCTGTTATGCTATTGACATAAGGACTGTGTTTCCTACCGTAAGGCTTGCATTTCTAAGTCCTCTGTTTCTCAAAACAAACAAGCTATCTACCCTTCAATGGCAACTTCCAACACTCAGAAAAAAGGAGCCACTGCTGATGATTCTTCACTATCCGCTTCTAAGAGGCAGAAATACTCCTCAGCTTCTTCTTCTAGTGGCAATAGTCAATGGACGTACGAGGTGTTCTTGAGTTTTAGAGGTGAAGATACACACAACAACTTCACTAATCATCTGTATGCTGCTTTGAATCAGAAAGGAATTTACACATTTAGAGATGCTAAAAGACTTGAGAGAGGAAAAGAGATTTCATCTGAACTCTTGGAAGCAATTGAAAGATCAATGGTTTCAATCATTATCTTATCCAAAAACTATGCTTTTTCTACATGGTGTTTGGATGAACTTGCAAAGATTATTGAGTGCATGGAGGCAAAGGATCAGACTGTTTTCCTAGTTTTTTACAAGGTAGATCCATCAGATGTGAGAAAACAGAGAGGAAATTTCAAGACAGCCTTTGATAAACATGAACAAGATTTCAGGGATAACCCGGAGCAGGTGAAGAGGTGAAGATCAGCTCTCAGAAAGGTTGGCAAACTCGCTGGATGGCCTTTAGATGACAGGTAACTTTGTATCTTTAAACTTTAAAGCCTTGAAATTCTATGATTTCTGTTACGTTTAACATTGGTTAGGCGCTACAAAGAAAAATTTCACTAAAAATTTCACTAATGCTTCTTTTTGACATAATTTTTATGCCTTTACAAGCTTTTCCTAGTTGGGTGGCTTGAACAGATCATGCTCTCAAAAGATAATGCAAAATATAAATTATTATTTCCCGTTAGGGTTTAAATAGTTAACATTTTTCTTCACTGCAGTTCTGAAGCTAAGTTGATCACTGATCTTGTCAACAAGATTTGGAAAAGATTGAATCAAATTCAAAATTTGCCAAGTATCAATGAGGGACTTGTTGGAATAGATTCTCCTGCAAATGAGATTTATAAGCTTTTAGAACCTGATATTTTCGATGAAATTCGCTTTGTTGGCATTTGTGGGATGGGCGGAATAGGTAAAACTACAATTGCTAGAGTTGTATACGAAAGGCTTTCATACAAGTATGAAGGTAGTTTCTCTCTTGCCAATGTTAGAGAAGTCTCTGAAAAAAAAAAGGTCTTGAAAGTTTACAGGAAATGCTTCTTTATGAGGTCTTAAAGGAAAAAGATTTGAATATATATGATTATCATAAAGGAATTAGTTTGGTTAGAAAGTGGCTATATGGGAAGAAGATCTTTCTTGTTCTTGATGATGTGAATCAATTAAAACAATTAGAAAGGTTGGCTGGAAGGAAAGATTGGTTTGGTTCTGGAAGCAGAATTATCATTACAACTAGAGACGAACATGTGCTGACAAGTTATGAAATTAATAATATATATAAGGTCAAAGGATTATATTATGATGAAGCTCATAGACTCTTTTGTTTGAAAGCCTTCAAACACATGGGACAAACAAATGATCATGTTGAGCTCTCAAAGCGTGTTGTATGTTATGCAAATGGACTTCCATTAGCTTTTGAAGTGTTGGGATCATTCTTGTGTGATAGAAATGTCAATGAATGGAAAAGTGCGTTGGAAAGATTACAAGCAGTTCCTAATCCAGAAATTGTGATGATACTTCGAATTAGCTATGATGGATTAGAAAGGATGGAAAAGGAAATATTCTTAGACATTGCATGTTTCTTCAAAGGAAATGATATAGACCGAATCATAAAAATATTAGATAGTTGTAATTTTCACACAGTTATTGGAATAAGAGTTCTTGTAGAAAGATTTTTGATAACTATTGAAAATAACAAATTGCAAATGCATGATATGGTGCAAGAAATGGGTCAAGAAGTTGTTCGCGAACAACACCCTGTTGAGCTTGGCAAATGGAGCAGATTGTGGCTATGTAAAGATGTCTATCGTGTGTTGGCTAGAAATATGGTAAGATATTTTCCAAATAATATAGCTAATTATACATTAATATTTCACAGAATGCCTAAATATCACGGTTCAATTAATTTCTTTCTATTAATTATGCACATTGTTCATTCTTATTATCAGGGAACTCCAACTATTGAAACTATGATAATTGTCGATTACGAAAAGGATTTTATCCACGCGAATGGTAAATGCTTCTCAACCATGACTAATCTAAGACTCCTCGATATCAGTAATGTTCACATTTCTGAAGACCTTGAGTACCTATCGAATGAGTTACGGTTTTTGATAAAGTAGGGATACCCTTTGAAGACTTTGCCTTCAAGTTTCAATCCGCAAAAACTTTTTCAACTCAGCTTGTGTTATACCCGCATTGAGTACCTATGGAATGACATTAAGATACACCACCATAATTGTTTTTAAAAACATTATAAAGGTCATGAAAGCTAGTTTTTGAATAATTTGTTTTTGTTTATACAGCCTTTCAGAGAGCTAACAACTATTGAACTCAGTTACTCCCAAAACCTTGTTAGAACTCCAGACTTTACAATGATTCCAAATCTTGAGAGACTAGATCTTGTAGGCTGTACAAGATTACTTGAGGTTCACCAATCAGTTGGATTTCTCAAATGGCTTCTTGTATTGAATTTGAAAAACTGTGAAAATCTTGTACAATTTCCAAGCAATGTCTGTGGCTTAAAATCTCTTCAGATTCTTAATCTTTATGGTTGCTCAAAACTAGACAGACTGCCCTTCATTTTAGAAGAAATGGAGCATTTGGAGGAGCTACATGTCGCTGGGACTGTTATAAGACAATTGCCATGCAACGTCTGTGGTTTGAAATCTCTTAAGATTCTTAATCTTCGTGGTTGCTCGAAACTAGACAGACTCCCCCTCAATTTAAAAGAAATGGAGAATTTGGAGGAGCTACATGTCGCTGGGACTGCTATAAGACAATTGCCACACAACGTTTGTGGCTTGAAATCTCTTAAGGTTCTTAATCTTAGTGGCTGCTCGAAACTAGACAGATTGCCCCTCAATTTGGAAGAAATGGAGCATTTGGAGGAGCTGGATGTTAGTGGGACTACTATAAGACAAGTACCATCATCCATTGCACAATTAGCGAACCTTAGAACATTGTCATTCTATGGATGTAAAGGAGGACCACTGGAAACATTGAGTTCTTTTCTGTTTTCACTGTTGTTCCGAACTAGAAAGCCTTGCTGCATGGGTTTGTTGTTGCCTCCTCTTGCAGGTTTGTCCTCTTTGAAAACATTAGATCTCCGTGACTGCAATCTTTTGGAAGGGGCAATCCCGAGAGATTTTGGCTCCTTATACTCCTTAAGAGAGTTATATCTCGGTGGAAACAACTTTGTTAGCCTGCCAGATTCCATCAGTCAATTATCTACGCTTGGAATTCTTTCCTTGGACAATTGCCGTGAGCTTCAGTCATTGCCAAAGCTTCCACCTGGATTACGATTTGTAGGGGCAGTAGATTGTACTTCCTTGAAAACAATATCAAGTGTACTGGAACTCACCTGTCCATGGGTTAGACTAAACTTTCTCAAATGCTTCAACCTGGTTGAGACTCAAGGCAGGGACAACAGTTTGGCGCTTATGTTGCTGAAACAATGGCTTCAGGTTTCTCTTTCCTAAACAAGCTTCTGATATATTTCCTTTAAATTTTCCAGCATTTGTCTTCTGTAGTTTCAATAATCATATCAAATTCTGAGTCCTGTTGCTATGACACTTTTTGTTTTATAATATTGATAAAATAAAAGGTGTTTGATATTTACAACAAGGTGTTTATTGAAAAGAAACTCTAAAAAACCAAAATAGAAAAACGGAGAAACCATGGATGGTTATCAAAGCAATACTTCATGAATGGTGACCTCGTAAGAGTTATAAGGCAGAGAACATATAATCACAATCATGGTCTGTAAAACTGTTTTGATCATGATAACCAATCTCATGAACCTTGCGGTGATAACTCTCTGTTGTCAGGTGCAACTGAGCTAAAGCTGTGTTGTTGCTTGTTTCTGCCATGATTGGAATGATGATCATTACTAGTAACTTTCACATTTATATATATCTTTTGCCCATTTATATATGTATCATTTCATCTTTTTTTTTTTTTTTTTTATATATATGTATCATTTCATCTTTTTTAATACAACATTTTCTATTGCAGATAAATGTTACCAATCGTGGTGCCTTTTCACCGACATTCCATCCTCGTCCACATATTGTTCTCCCGGGAAGTGAAATTCCAAAATTTTGTTGTCAGAATGAAGGGTCTAAAGTAAATGGAAGACTACCTGATGACTGGTTCAATGATGAACTTATCGGATTTGTTGTGTGTGTAGTGTTTTCATCCTGTGATCATTCGGATCGTGTCGAGATTGGGTGTGATATAACGACAACTGCCGATGATTTTGATGCCCCTTTCTCAACTATCAAATCTGATCACCTTTGGTTGAGCTATATACCACGCGAACGATTTCATTATCATGCTCCATTTGAAGCTGTTAAGGTACGCTTTGGCATCGATTGTGAAAGACGATATGGGAAGAAGTGTGGTGGCATACCTGTGGTGAAGAGGGGTGGCATTCGTCCACTTTACAAGCGCAATGTAGAGTATCTTGAGGACTTATCAGCAACAGATTTTCGAATGTGTTTGGTCGAACATATTAATGAGATCGTGATTGAGAGGACTCAAGAAAGGTTTCATTGTGATCGATTGGAATTCTGCTTTGATGCACGTGATGATGATTGTGAGATAAGACATCATCGATACTGGCTTTGGTCCGGGAAGAATGAAATCGGGCCCTCCAGTCGATTGCCATTACCCATAAATGACCCGAGATTGTTGCGAGAATGACCTCTTTTGGATAAAAAGGCCTTAATGATAAGGAAAGGAGTCACGTTCACCCATCCTATAGGTATCACGTTCACTCTCTGTCTCTCGACAACAGTTTGCTTTCATTTCATTCTCTCTCAACAACCACATGAATTTCACAAACCCCCTTTTCTTCTGTCCACTGCGCTTTATGTTCTCCCTCACACCTTATTTTCTCGATCGCCGTCGTGTATCACCGTCGGGTCTGCTCCACTGCGCCTCTCCCTCTCTCCATCACAGACCTAGCCGCTTGACAACCTCTCAGCTCTCAACTCTCAGGTGAGTTCAGTTTGACCATTTTTAACCTGGCCGCTTCAAGCTCTCTCTTTGTACTTTTTTGTTGGGGGGTTTGGAGTGAGAAGGGTGGATATAGTAGAATTTGGAGTGGAATCAGCAATACCCCCATGATGATTTTGGTTTCATTCGGACTTGGTAGCTTGTTTTAGGTTCAGTTGAGGTGGGGGGTTTTGTGTTTTTCGTTCTTGAATCATGTAAAGTTTTGATTTTTATGCTTTTGGTTGGTTTTTGTTTGCATTTTATTAGCTAATTCAATGGAGGTTTTCTTTTTTTTTTTGGGTTTGGATTTTTGCTTTTTGAAGGTCAATTTTGTGCAGGAGGTTTTTATGTGAGTGGAGATTGAATTTGTTCTATTGGGTACTGTTGGACATTTTTATAACTATGCATGGCAGTCGATATTCTATTTTTTTTACTTGTTAATGTAGGAAAGTGATGAACTTTATCCATGAGAAGTCATTTTTAGTTGAAATTTTTGTCTTTGTGTGTGGTATAGTGTGCACATGTGATGACTATGGCTGTTCAAAGGCTATGGGTTTTGTAAACAGTTGATTCAATGTGGTCATCTGAGTTTTTTTCTTTTTTTTTTTTTTTTTTTTTTTTATAGATTTTTGGTTGGATAATCGATTGGTGTTGTGTTTAGATCTTAATTTTACGTTTGATTGACGTTCTACGGTTTGGATTGATGTTATTTGTTAATTGAGTTTTCCTAAATTTTGCATATTTTTAATGGATGTGTGCTCGTTTTGGATTCTGCATTGTAGTTGAAAAACCAAGTGGGATGGTTGAGAATTCTCAACCATTTTGAATTCTCAATCAACCAATTTGGTTGAGAATTCAGTGATATTCCTGGTAAAGAATTGAGTGAAACACATAACCTTCCCTTCACTCACTTTGGTCAAACAGATTTATACCCAAGGAAACATCAAAAGGTCAAAATAACCAAGCAACAACAAAATTGTAATGTAATTGATGCTGGTTTTGCACTCAAATGTGGAAGAGATTTAGTTCTCTTATTATGGTGGTTGGACCAGGTTGGTGATTTAGTTCTATCTAAGGCCAAATGTCGGACACTGATCTTGGGTGGTGTAAAGGGAACACTCCCGTGGATGCACCAGAGCTTCTGAATGGCAGTAGCATCTCTATGTATTTTCTCAAATTTTTATATAATTAAATATCTTGTTTTCTGCAGCTCCAAAAACATGAGATTCATATTTCAATGTCTTGTTTTCTAGGTTGATGTGTTTTCATTTGGCATTGCGTTGCGGGAGCTCCTTTCTGGGGAAGAACCGTATGCAGACCTGCACTACGGGGCTATTATAGGCAATTTTCAAACTCAAATATCTTTTATTTTTGTTGTTCCCATTGATTGGCTCGGGACATGCAATGCTGATAATTGACCTGGAATGCCATGCAGGTGGTATTCTGAGCAATGCATTGCGACCACCAGTGCCAGAATCTTGTGATCCCGAGTGGAGATCCTTGATGGAGAGATGCTGGTCAGCAGAGCCACCACGGAGACCGATCTTCACTGAGATTGCAAATGAGTTGCATTCAATGGCAGCCAAGATTCCTCTGAACGGACAGAACCAAACACAGCAGCCACCCTCCTCCTCAGCACAGCCCCAAGTTCAGAAATATTTCCGGATGAGTTAGTTATACTTGTGTATTTGCAGATTGTGTTTGCCAGTTTGTTGACTTTGTTTAAATCCTCAAGCCATACAAAGACATCCCCATGTGTTTTGTTCAAAATGTAACATATGAAAGGTCTCATTTCTCTTTTAATTTTTTGGTTTTTGAATAGAAGTTATAGGTCTCATATGTATTTTCAGGTTAGAATTGAAAATCTTTAGAAAACTCTATTTCGCTGATACTTCCTCTTCTGTTTCTCTTCAACTTCCTCCTGCCTTTTGGCGTCTATTCATATAAAACCCCTTTTCTACTATCAACACATTAGACAGCAATAATCCAGTACAAGAACAACTCACTTGATTTAAGGACTGCATACAGACCTAGAAGTAGATGCTTAGTATTAGTATTGGACTTCAATAAATATTAGAGGTTCCTCATTCTATGACATACATCGGTAGACTGGAGCAATACATTGTAGCAAAACGACTAAGAATGTAGAAGAGGACACGATTACAACCTTGTGAATCACTAGCGGTTGATGGAGGGCCCTCTTTTTGGAACACAACTTTCCCATTATTAACAGCAAGAACCCAACAATTCTTTGACAGTTTCTTAACACAATATTTAGCCACAGATGTGGATGATCGGTTGGTATGGTGACTCTGAGCAGTTCCCACTATCACCTTGGATGCGGAATAAGAAATGGCTTCACTAACCAAAATCTTTAGAATTGATGTACTAACGAAAATGTTTAGAATTGATGTACCTCTGTATATTTTAAGCTTCAGATCCACCTGCAACCCCACATTCAATTATGGAAATACTGCATGAAACAAACTATAAAAAACTCAGAGACCGAATTTTTATTTTTTCAGGAGCTAAAGAAGCAGCAGATTGTTAAAAGCACTAGACTTGAATTTCTAATTATTGAAGAAAGCAAAAATGGAAGTTAACAAATAAAAAAAGGGAGCTCAAGTAACATACCTGTTTCAAGTTGCAGAAGCCTTCATATACAGCAGGAACCCAAAAAAATTTCAGTATAAGTCAATATTTGTTCTAATATCACCTTTTTTTTTTTTTGTGTGTTGCTTAATTTATCTCTAATTCTTATGGGAATTATCCTTGTTTAATTCTTTTATAATAACAATTATTATTATTTAAAATTAAAAATATTATCATTAAACCCTATTTCGTAACATAAAAAAGTATGATTTTACATTAATTTCATTTTTAGAGCCTATTTTAATAATATCCCTTATTATTATTATTATTATTGGATTCCAACTGTAAGAATGAGAAATTGCAAAGTATTTAAAAATTAATTGGACAGCATATATCAATTTTTATGTTCTAAGAAATATCTAACAGTAACTTTAACTTATATTAAATTAGATTACACAATCAATAACTGCTTCGTATGAGAATACAAAAATAACAATACAAATGTTAAAATTCATAAATTATAGAATAAATATTTAATTAAATAGATAAGAGGTCCTAATGAAGTGGCGTCCAAATCATAGAAAACTTATCAAAATGGGGCCTAATTGAAGCCTAAAATATATAAAAGAGAACAAAATGAGGCCTAAATATTAAATTAACAAGATGAGGCATTACACAATTGTCTCATTTGTCTACCCATTGAGCGGCCATGCCTATAGAGTTTTCTACATTATGCTTACCGCTAAAAATAATATTAAAAATGGCACTTGCTTTCATACAAACTATATTTAACTTTACATTTCTCTCTCCCTAACATAATATTATTTATTTAATCATAATTTAAAATAAAATTAAAGGAAAAATTACCCACAACCTACCTGCAATTTGATATTTACAAGTGCGTACAACTTTTAATTTTTTTGCAACGTTTTCACCTAACTAACAGATTGACTATATTTGACTATGACATGGTCAGTTTGACCATGTAAAAGGTGTTGAAAGATGAAATTGCCCCGGAGTACTATCAGATAGTTGTGTGTTGATTTTGCAGTCAAATGAAATTACCAATATGCCATTGGCATGAAACCTCCATTGGAAATCATCTTCAATCTCTCCTCCCCCCCCATCTTCAACCAAAGTCATCATCATTCCAATAAAATCATCAACATCAATCACCAACTCAAAATTATCATAATCAATCAATCAACAAAAACCAATGTTCAATCAACCTTAAAGTGATCCAAAACAACCCACAATCAACCCTAAAGCGATCCAAAACAACCATTCGAACCCAAACCCAGAACTAGGTTCAAGAATAATTCAATCACAATTCTCTTGGTTCGAATGATTCATTTGAAACCAGAGAACTGGGTTCGAATGGGTCATTCGAACCCATTTTTTTTCATTCGAACCTAGACTGGTATTTTGGTCCATATCCAATCCTTGCCCCAGCAAGACCAGTTGCTTATACCCTTAAGATGCCAGCCAATAGCAGGATACATCCAACCTTCCATGTATCTCTCTTAAAGGCATTTAAGGGAGATCATTCAGTCGCTTGTTATCCCCTGCCAGAGCAGACCATCACTAACAGGCCAGTACTTGTGTCTATAGCCATCTTGGCTTCGCTTATTCATCACGTTAGGGGGCGTCCTGTATAGCTAGTACTTGTTCAATAATCCCATAGTCCAATGGAAGATGCCATATGAGAGACTTTCACAGCTTTTATCAAGCTTTACCAAATGTTGGACTTTGAGGACAAGGTCATTTTTCTTGTTATGGTGGTGATGCTACTGGTGGTTTTTATGATGGTTATTTGTTGTTTGATTTATGATTTTTGTTGCTTTTGTTTTTTGATTGTGATGGTTGAACCCAGATGAAGATCTAGATGTTGAAGATCTGAGCTCAAATTTAGATCGTTAATCTGGGTTTAAATCCATAAATGGCTGATTTTTTTAATTTACCATATCTATTTGTTTGAGATTAATATCAATTTTATTATTATTATTTTAATTGTTAGGACAATCCAATAAGGGTTTTTTAGTCTTTTAGTGTTTTTATCACAAAACCACTAAAAATTTGGATAGAAATTGCTTTTGTCTGATTGTAGGGGGTTTTTTTTACTAATATTTTTAAAAATTGGGTTAAAATGAGGTTATTTTTCATTTTAAGGGTGTTTTTAAATTTTTCCCTTAAAAAATTTGCACTGTAATCAATAACCATACGCACGTCATAATCAAGAAATTTCCTAGACATTGCAGCCTCTGAAAGTTGATGGAAAATTCGAGGTTGTCTCTCTCTGTTATGCTATTAATATCTTACAAGGACTGTGTTTGCTACTGTAAGGCTTGCATTTCCAAGTCCTCTGTTTCTGAAAAAAAAAAAGCTGTCAACCCTTCAATGGAAACTTCCAACGCTCAGAAAAAATGAGCTACTGATGATGATTCTTCACTATCGGCTTCTAAAAGCCAGAAATACTCCCCGACTTCTTCTTCTGGTGGCAATAGTCGATGGACATACGAGGTGTTCTTAAGTTTTAGAGGTGAAGATACACGCAACAACTTCACTGATCATCTGTATGCTGCTTTGAATCAGAAAGGAATTTACACATTTAGAGATGATGAAAGACTTGAGAGAGGAAAAGAGATTTCATCTGAACTCTTGGAAGCAATTGAAAGATCAATGGTTTCAATCATTATCTTATCCAAAAACTATGTTTTTTCTACATGGTGTTTGGATGAACTTGCAAAGATTGTTGAGTGCATGGAGGCAAAGGATCAGACTGTTTTCCCAGTTTTTTACAAGGTAGATCCATCAGACGTGAGAAAACAGAGAGGAGATTTCAAGATAGCCTTTGATAAACATGAACAAGATTTCAAGGATAACCTGGAGTAGGTGAAGAGGTGGAGATCAGCTCTCAGAAAGGTTGGCAAACTCGCTGGATGGCCTTTACATGACAAGTAACTTTGTATCTTTCAACTTTAAAGCCTTGAAATTATATGATTTTTGTTATGTTCGACACTGGTTAGGCTACACAGAAAAATTTCACTAATGCTTCTTTTTGACATAATTTTAACACCTTTACAAGCTTTTCCTAGTTGGGTGGCTTGAACAGATCATGCCCTCAAAATATAATGAAAAATATAAATTATTATTTCCCGTGAGGGTTTAAGTAGTCAGCATTTTTCTTCACTACAGTTCTGAAGCTAAGTTGATCATTGATATTGTCGATGAGATTTGGAAAACATTGAATTAAATTCAAAATTTGCCAAGCATCAGTGAGGGACTTGTTGGAATAGATTCTCGTGCTAAGGAGATTTATAAGCTTCTAGGACCTGATATTTTCGACGAAATTGGCTTTGTTGGCATTTGTGGGATGGGAGGAATAGGTAAAACTACAATTGCTAGAGTTGTATATGAAAGGCTTTCATACAAGTATGACGGTAGTTGCTTTCTTGCCAATGTTAGAGAAGTTTCTGAAAAAAAAAGATGTTGAAAGTTTACAAGAAATGCTTCTTTATGAGGTCTTAAAGGAAAAAGATTTGAATATACATGATTATCATAAAGGAATTAGTTTGATTAGAAAGCGACTATGTGGGAAGAAGATCTTTCTTGTTCTTGATGATGTGAATCAATTAAAAACAATTAGAAAGGTTGGCTGGAAGGAAAGATTGGTTTGGTTCTGGAAGTAGAATCATCATTACAACTAGAGACGAACATGTGCTAACAAGCCATGAAATTAATAATATATATAAGGTCAATGGATTAGATTATGATGAAGCTCACAAACTCTTTTGGTTGAAAGCTTTCAAAAGCATAGGACCAACAAATGATCATGTTGAGCTCTCAAAGCGTGTTGTACGTTATGCAAATGGACTTCCACTAGCTCTTGAAGTGTTGGGATCATTTTTGTGTGGTAGAAATGTCATTGAATGGAAAAGTGCGTTGGAAAGGTTACAAGTAGTTCCTAATCTGGAAATTATGAAAATACTTCAAATAAGCTATGATAGATTAGAAAGGAAGGAAAAGGAAATATTCTTAGACATTGCATGTTTCTTCAAAGGAAATGATATAGATCAAATCATGAAATTATTAGATAATTGTAATTTTCATCCAGTTATTGGAATAAGAGTTCTTGTAGAAAGATCTTCGATAACTATTGAAGCTAACAAATTGCAAATGCATGATATGGTGCAAGAAATGGGTCAGGAAGTTGTTCGTGAACAATACCCTGTTGAGCTTGGCAAATGGAGCAGACTATGGTTGTGTCAAGATGTCCATCGTGTGTTGGCTAGAAATATGGTAAGATATTTTTCAAAGAATATAGTTAATTATACATTAATATTTCACAGAATGCTTAAATATCATAGTTCAGTTAACTTCTTTCTATTAATTATGCACATTGTTCATTCTTATTACTAGGGAACTTCAGCTATTGAAGCTATGATAATTGTCGATTATAAAAAGCATATTACCCATGCCAATGGTAAATGCTTCTCAACCATAAGTAATCTAAGACTTCTCGATATCAGTAATGTTCACATTTCTGAAGACCTTGAGCACCTATCGAATGAGTTACGGTTTTTCAAATGGTGGGGATACCCTCTGAAGACTTTGCCTTCAAGTTTCAATCCACAAACACTTTTTCAACTCAACTTGCGTTATAGCCGAATTGAGTACCTATGGAATGGCATTAAGGTACACTGCCATAATTGTTTTTAAAAACATTATAAAGGTCATCAAAGCTAGTTTTTGAATAATTTGTTTTTGTTTATACAGCCTTTCAGAGAGCTAACAACTATTGAGCTCAGTTACTCCTAAAACCTTATTAGAACTCTAGACTTTACAATGATTCCAAACCTTGAGAGGCTAGATCTTGAAGGCTGTACAAGATTACTTGAGGTTCACAAATCAGTTGGATTTCTCGAACGGCTTGTTGTATTGAATTTGAAAAACTGTGAAAATCTTGTACAATTTCCAAGCAATGTCTGTGGTTTGAAATCTCTTAAGATTCTTAATTTTTGTGGCTGCTCGAAACTAGACAGACTGCCCTTCAATTTGGAAGAAATGGAGCATTTGGAGGAGCTACAAGTCGCTGGGACTGCTGTAAGACAATTGCCACGCAACGTCTGTGACTTGAAATCTCTTAAGATTCTTAATCTTCGTGGCTATTCAAAACTAGACAGGCTACCCCTCAACTTGGAAGAAATGGAGCATTTGGAGGAGCTAGATGTCGGTGGGACTGCTATAAGACAAGTACCATCATCCATTGCACAATTAACGAATCTTAGAACATTCTCATTCTGTGGATGTAAAGGAGGACCACCAGAAACATTGAGTTCTTTTCTGTTTTCACTGTTGTTGCGCTCTAGAAAGCCTTACTGCATGGGTTTGCTATTGCCTCCTGTTGCAGGTTTGTCCTCTTTGACAACATTAGATCTCGGTGACTGCTATCTTTTGGAAGGAGCAATCCCAAGAGATTTTGGCTTCTTATACTCCTTAAGAGAGTTAAATCTCGGTGGAAACAACTTTGTTAGCATGCCAGATTCCATCAGTCAAATATCTAAGCTTAAAATTCTTTGCTTGGACAAATGCCATGAGCTTCAATCATTGCCAAAGCTTCCACCTGGATTAAAATTTGTAAGGGCAGTAGATTGTACTTCCTTGAAAACAATATTAAGTGTACTAGAACTCACCTCTCCAAGGATTGAACTAAACTTTCTCAAATGCTTCAACCTGGTTGAGACTTAAGGCAGGGACAACAACAGTTTGGCAGTTATGTTGCTGAAACAATGGCTTCAGGTTTCTCTTTCCTAAACAAGCTTTTGATATATTTCCTTCAAATTTTCCAGCATTTGTCTTCTGTAGTTTCAATAATCATATCAAATTCTGAGTCCTGTTGCTATGACACTTTTTTGTTTTATTATATTGATAAAATAAAAGGTGTTTGATATTTACAACAAGGTGTTTATTGAAATGAAACTCTAAAAAAACAAAATAGGAAAACGGGGAAACCATTGATGGATACCAAAGCAATACTTCATGAATGGTGACCTCGTAAGAGTTATAAGGCAGAGAACATATAATCACAATCATGGTCTGTAAAACT
The DNA here is from genome assembly GCA_021234005.1 of Nephelium lappaceum. NCBI lineage: Eukaryota > Viridiplantae > Streptophyta > Magnoliopsida > Sapindales > Sapindaceae > Nephelium > Nephelium lappaceum. The sequence continues at coordinate 3,565,461 of CM038003.1, forward strand.
GTTTTGATCATGATAACCAATCTCATGAACCTTGTGGTGATGACTCTTCGTTGTCAGGTGCACCTGAGCTAATGCTGTGTTGTTGCTTGTTCTGCCATGATTAGAATGATGATCATTACTAGCAACCTTAACATTTATATATATCTTTTGCCCATTTATATATGTATCATTTCATCTTTTTTAATACAACATTTTCTATTGCAGATAAATGTTACAAGCAATCGTGGTCCCTTTTTTTCTGCTTCACGTATTGTTCTCCCGGGAAATGAAATTCCAAAATTTTTCAATTGTCAGAATGAAGGGTTACTACCTAATGACTGGTTAAATGATGAACTTATCGGATTTGCTGCATGTGCAGTTTTTTCACCCTGTGATCATTTAGATCGTGTCGAGATTGGGTGTGATATAACGACAACTGCCGATGATTTTGATGCCCCTTTCTCAACTATCAAATCTGATCACCTTTGGTTGAGCTATATATCATGCGAAAGATTTAATTATCGTGCTCCATTTGAAGCTGTTAAGGTTTGCTTTGCCATCTCTTGTGAAAGACGACATGGGAAGAAGTGGGGTGGCTTTCATCCACCACCTGTGGTGAAGAGGGGTGGCATTGGTCCACTTTACAAGCACGATGTAGAGTATCTTGAGGACTTATCAGCAACAGATTTTCAAATGTCTCTGGTCCAACATACTTATGTGGCCGGGATTCATTGTGGTCGATTGGAATTCTGCTTTGGCGCACGTGATGATGATGGTGAGATGAGGCCTCATAAAGACGAGCATTGGTGCTGGGCAAATGAAATCGGGCCCTACAGTTGATTGTTCCCATTGATTGGCTCAGGACATGCAATGCTGAAAATTGACCTGAAATGCCGTGCAGGTGGCATTCTGAGCAATGCATTGTGATCACCAGTACCAGAATCTTGTGATCCCGAGTGGAGATCCTTGATGGAGAGATGCTGGTCAGCAGAGCCACCAGAGAGACCGATCTTCACCGAGATTGCAAATGAGTTGCATTCAATGGCAGCCAAGATTCCCATGTGTTTTGTTTAAAATGTAACATATGAAAGGTCTCATTTCTTTTTTAATTTTTGGTTTTTGAATAGAAGTTATAGGTCTTATATGTATTTTCAGGTTAAAATTGAAAACCATTAGAAAACTCTATTTCGCTGATACTTCCTCTTCTGTTTCTCTTCAACTTCCTCCTGCCTTTTGGCATCTATTCATATAAAACCCCTTTTCTACTATCAACACATTAGACAGCAATAATCCAGTACAAGAACAACTCACTTGATTTAGTGACTGCATACAGACCTAGAAGTAGATCCTTAGTATTGGACTTTAATAAATATGAGAGGTTCCTCATTCTATGACATACATCGGTAGACTGGAGCAATACATTGTAGCAAAACAACTAAGAAAGTAGAAGAGGATACAATTACAACCTTGTGAATCACTAGCAGTTGATGGAGAGCCCTCTTTTTGGAACACAACTTTCCCATTATTAACAGCAAGAATCCAACAATTCTTTGACAGATTCTTAGCACAATATTTAGCCAAAGATATGGATGATCGGATGGTATGGTGACTCTGAGCAGTTCCCACTATCACCTTGGATGCAGAATAAGAAATGGCTTCTCTAACCAAAATCTTTCGAATTAAGCTTCAGATCCACCTGCAACCCCACATTCAGTTATGGAAATACTAGAAAATGAAACAAACTATAAAACTCAGAGACTGAATTTTTAATTTTTTCAGGAACTAAAGAAGGAGCAGATTGTTAAAAGCACTAGACTTGAATTTCTAATTATTGAAGAAAACAAAAATGGAAGTTAACAAATAAAAAAACAGAGCTCAAGTAACATACCTGTTTCAAGTTGCAGAAGCCTTCATATACAGAAATTCCAATCTTTCAAATGTCCACAAATGTGTCCAATCTTTCATATACAGAAGCCATGTCCACAAATGTCCAGAACCCAGACGCCACAGCTACATGAACCTGCGCACGCACACACACATCAAAATTCCAATCTTTCAGCAAATTCAAACCAAACCCACCAAAAAATTCCAATCTTTAATCAAAGTCAAATCACACCTAGATAAAATTCCAATCTTTAATCAAATTCAAGTCAAACCCAGACTGTGATCAGTGGATGTGACTCAAGCAACATTGCCGTGTTGCCTTCTGGGTTCTCATATCTTCCTGATGGACTTGAGTCAAGGCCTCTAGTGATCACTTCTAGGCAAGAGGAGAAGAGCACAGAAGGAGGATCTTTGCTTAGTATAGCATTCCAAATCACAAATAACTCTCCCACAGCCAGGCTAACCATGGAATAGTGGAGTCTGTAAACACACTCATTTTTGTCAATATATGCTATCCAAAACAAACACATAAATCCCATCAAAGACCTGAAAGCAACTCCAAAATAATTTTGTCTATATACAAGACATAGCTCCAACATCAAATGTAGGGATGTTATGCTGGTGGTGCTTCTATCCTACAGAAAGTCAGTTGACATCGTAATATGCAAGGAAACAAAATGCTCAGCATAGCAGCATCACAACCTTATTACTAATTGCTTAACAGCCTCATTACTTATACAGTGGAATGTCAAAAAACACATAGAACAATCTTAACTACAAGGCATTATCTTCAAAATACATCATCCGCAATGCCAATACAGTTGAGAAAAATTATCTACCAAGCATAGTTCCTTCTTGTAGACCTTATTCCAGTTCTTTGTTAGCCAAAACCCCTAGCCCGTTACACCCGATAAAAGACCTGCTGATTGATAGGAAAGCATGATTGCTTAAAATCAGTTATTATGTGTTTTGCACTGTCCTTAGATATTTAATTCTTTCAAGAGATCTTGTTTGCGCTTCATTGTTTTTCATTCATGAATTATTATACAAGCAGTGTGAAGATTTGAATGTTTCTTGATGCATAAATTCTTAATTGCTTGTATGTGGTGAGAGTGTTTGCCTTAGGACTCATGAGAAAAATGAGTGATTTCTAGTGAGGCATAGAGTTGAGGTGAAATAAATCCACGATGTGTGCACTTAATGTTGTCGAAATTCAACTACTAGGTGATGAGTTAGAGATGACTGACAACTGTGTAGGGATAACTAGTGACTTACTTTTAGTCGAGGTTCAAGATTACAAGTGTGTTAGTTTTTCATGCCATAGCACTAGATGATTTGTTAATGTGTTTGCACATGATTGGATTACGTTTGTGGGTATTATAGTTGGTAAATCCTTAAGAGACAGTACTCCTCCTACTAGGGACACCTAAAGTTTTAAAAGCTTGTGACATATGTTAAATGTCATCGTATTTACCTATGAAAGTGGATTTGTTTTTATTTTTGTATTTTTAGTGTTGTTTTGTTTTTCGGATTTGCTCAAAGGCGAGCAAATGTTAGGTTTGTGGATATTTAATCGTGCTAAAATTAAGCATGATTTTATATTCCTAATCTATGCTTTTGTGATGAAAACTCGTGTGAAATGCGGTTGTTCTTATGTTTTTTGAGTGTTTTATTTAGGTATTAAAGTTAAGGGACTAAAAAGTAATTTGCCATGAAAAAGATGTAATTTTGCAAAAGCTCGGGGCTTAGATGTAATATGCCCATGAGCCTTGTCAAGGAGGTGTGGCTCGCAGGCTTCATTCGCACAAAAGGTGCAAGCCTTAACCGCAAGCGGTGACTCGTGACCGAGGGTTATGGTGGCTTACAAGTTCTTATTCGGATATTTCACTTACGGGAAAAACTATAAGGATCGATTGTGATGTGTTGCTTATGGATAAAGCTAGCCAAAGGCCCAATCAACCCTTTATGAGCGACTATTCATGGAAATCTTGGATATGAGGAGGGAATCAAGCAAAGATAATTGGAGGATTTTTCTCTCATTTAAGATAGGGAATCAAGGAATTGAGGTAGTGATTTAAAGAATTCCGAGAATTAAATTGAACGAGATTTTCTCATTTTAAATAGGTTGCTTCATTCAACAGACGGGGAGTTACACATACAGAGATAGAAAGTGACGTAGAGGCAGAGAGGATGAACCTTAGCAGTAAAGCAGCGGCAGTGCATTATTCAAACAATTCCAGTGCTGTTGACTTCAAAATTGTCCCAGTTCTGTTCAAGTTTGAAAGCAGAGGGCACTCAAGAATAGTAGAAAACAATGGTATAATAGAGAACAAGAGATTTGAGGAAAAAAAAAATAAAACTTCAATATTATTCTCTTGTGATCAATGGGTTTAAATAGCCAAAGTACAACTTGATGCTAAAGTTTAGGAAATAGAATAACTAATCTAGGAAAGAAAAATAATTACAAGAATTAAATAATTAGTGATTACAATAGTCAACTAATTACTAGAATCATGGTACAAGAATCAACTAATTACAAGAGAGGCTTGATTTTAGGGGTTTGATTTTAGGACATTAATTTTGCAACACTCCCCCTCAAGTTGGTGCATAGATGTCACTCATGCCCAACTTGTCGAGACACCTATTAAATATTTGGCTTGATACTGCCTTGGTGAGCACATCCGCAAGTTGATCTTCAAACCGAACATGAGGCACCTCAATGAGCTTTGCTTCCAGTTTTTCCTTAATAAAATGTCTATCAATTTCAACATGTTTAGTTCGATCATGTTGAACCGGATTATGGGCAATATCACATGCTGCTTTATTATCACAATATAACCTTATAGGACTAACCTGCTGAATATGTAAATCTTGCATTAAATTTCTGATCCACAATAATTCACATGCTTCTTTAGCCATTCCCCTATATTCAGCCTCAGCACTGGATCTAGCTACAACCTCTGTTTCTTGCTTCGCCAAGTAACTAGATTCCCTCCCACAAATGTGAAATAACCAGATGTAGAACGTCTATCATCAATTGACCCAGCCCAATCAGCATCAGTATAACCTTTAATATCCAAGTTGTCTCCTTTTGTAAACAAAATACCCTTTCCTGGGGATGACTTCAAGTATCGCAAAATGCGAGTTACAACATTCATATGTTCTTCTTTTGGGGAATGCATGAATTAACTAACAACACTTAGCGCATAAGCTAAATTAGGGTGTGTATGTCCAAGATACATTAATCTTCCTACCAGTCTCTGATAGTGTTCCTTGTTAGCAGGGATTTGATTTGGATCCATACTTAGTTTCAAATTTTCTTCCATAGGAGTGCTAACTAGACTGCAAGCTGACATACCAGTTTCACTTAACAAGTCTAAGACATATTTCCGTAGCGATAAGAAAATACCATGTTTCTATCTCGACACTTAAATTCCTAGGAAGTACTTCAACGGACCAAGATCTTTCATTTCAAACTCTTGGGCAAGATGATTCTGTAATGCATTCTTCTCCTCTGGATCATTTCCTGTTGCTATCATATCATCAACATACACAATAAAAGCAGTAACCCTTTCTTTATTATATTTTAGAAAGAGAGTATGATCCGAGTTACTTTGCTGGTATCTAAACTTCTTTCTGGAGCTCGTAAACCTCCCAAACCAAGCTCTAGGGGATTGTTTTAAACCATACAAAGACTTTCTTAATTTGCAAACTTGCTTGCTTCCTTCAATCCGCATATTACATCCAGGAGGCAATTCCATAAATACTTCTTATTGGAGATCTCCATGCAAAAATGCATTCTTTACATCAAATTGGTGCAACGGCCAGTCAAGATTCACAGCCAGAGACAATAAAATACGAATAGTATTAATTTTGGCAACTGGTGCAAATGTTTCCATATAATCAACTCCGTAAGTTTGAGTACATCCTTTGGCAACAAGTCTGGCTTTAAATCGTTCAATAGTTCCATCAGCTTTATATTTAATGGTAAAGACCCATCTGCATCCTACGGGTTTCTTTCCTTCAGGTAAGTCCACAACTGCCCATGTTGAATTCTTTTGGAGGGATTTCATTTCTTCGTTCATTGCTTCTTTCCACCTAGGATCTCTTAAGGCCTCCTGCACACTATTAGGAATAGATACATTAGATAATTGATTTACAAATGATTCACATTCCTTTGACAATCTATGGTAAGACACAAAGTTGCTGATATGATATTTAGTTTTGGAGCTAAGAGTAGGTTCATAATTTACTCTAGGTATTCCTCTTGTGACTCGATTGGGTAACACTTTTACATGAGGTTCAGAAATTACTTGAGCTTCGGAGTTGGACTCGGCTTGAGAGGGCAATTGGTTAAGAGGTACAAATTGAAGAGAGGGGACTGTCACTTGTGGTGATGGAGATACTGGTGGTACCGCTTTCACTTGATCCCGACAATTCTCATCCTCTAATATGTGCCCATTCTCATCCTCCAGTGTGTGCTCGATTGTCTCATCTGAACATTCCCAATTGCCACCACTTATAGACTTTAAGGAGTCTAGAGTCTGCAATTCATTTCTATTCTCCCCCTAAAATGGAGACTCAAGAACAGAATAATACATTTCATCCTCATGAAAGGTAACATCAAAGGTAACATATATCTTGCGAGAAGAAGGATGATAACACCAATAACCTTTCTGATGCGAAGCGTAGCCAACAAATACACACCGAAGAGCTCAAGGTTCTAATTTATTTCTCAAGGATTTGTGAAGATGTACGAAGGCTACACACTCAAATACTTTAGGTGGCAAATTTGGCACAGTAGGAGCACTTATGGCCTCATGAAGAGTGTGAAAAGGAGTCTGAAATTTTAATGAACTGGAAGGTACACGATTAATAAGGTAGGCTACAACGGTGACAGCTTCACCCCAGTAACTGGTAGGCATATGAGCCCCAAATAAGGAAGCGTGTACAACTTCAAGGAGATGACGATTCTTATGCTCCGCAACCCCATTTTGTTGAGGGGAGTAGGGGCAAGTCGTCTGATGAACAATGCCATGTAAATTCAGATATTGTTTCAAGTCTTGATTTACAAATTCTCCACCATTATCCGTGCGGAGAACCTGTATATGAGATTGATACTGAGTGACTATCATCTTATGAAATTTTTGAAAGAGAGAACTAACTTCACTTTTTGATTTCATTAAACAAACCCAAGTCATACGTGTGTGATCATCAATGAATGAAACAAACCAATGTGCACCATTTAGAGAAGAGATCTTTGCAGGACCCCATACATTACAATGAACAACCATAAAAGGTACTGGACTTTTATTCATACTTATTAGAAATGAAACACGATAACTTTTAGCCAATTCACAAATATCACACTTAGAATTTGAATTGGTCACCTGAGAAAACAATCTTGGAAATAGTTTTTTTAAATATTCAAATGAAGCATGACCTAACCGCCTATGCCACAACCAAATTTCTGAATTCTGAATATTTCTAAACTTTTCAACCGAGAACGCTTGAGCCAATTGATTTGAACTTGTCGGAGTCAAGTCCAGATAATAGAGCTTTCCTTTTCTAGTACCATAACCAATTGTCCTCTGAGTCCGGATGTCTTTAAAAACACAAAGGTTATGCCAAAAAATCACAATACAATGCAAAGCACATGTTATTTGAGCAACAGACAATAAATTATAGTTAAGGGAAGGAACAACCAAAACAGAATCCAACTTCATATTTTTTGTAAGAGTAATTGAACCTTCTCCAATAACATGAGAAGGAGTACCATTGGCTGTGGACACTACAAATTGTTTGGATGATTTCATAGACTGAATGTGAGTAGTGTCAAAGGTCATGTGATCTGTAGCACCAGAATCAATTATCCATGTACTATTACTAGTAAGTGTAGAGGTTTTAAGAGCCTTACCAATATTACCTGATGTAGCAATTAACGATGAGGCTTCCTCAGGTTTGTTGGAAGATTTGGCTACAACAGTAGAAGCATGATGTTTTGGTTTTGAATTGCGTTTATTAGGTGCTTTGGCAGGATCCCACCATTCTGGATATCCAATCAATTCATAACACCTCGACTTAGTATGTCCAATTCCACCACAATAAGTACACAAGCGTTCTGACTTTGAAGCTCCTATTTCATAGCTGCGATTCTGTGATCCAGATGACTGATTTTGGTCAGCAATCTGTGTTGGTGGGCTAGAATGTCACTCTGGTTGTAGATTGGTATGCCTCTGTTGAGATTTGTGTTGACGAGCTACCATGGCAGATGACTCAGGATGATCAGGTTCTCTATTTAGTGTCATTCTTCGAACAGCATCACAACGTACATACGTATACGTCTCTTCAAAATCCAGTACTGGATCCTTTTTGAGAATTTCACCTCTGAGTTGTTCAAATTCTATATCAAGTCCATTTAGGAAGATGTGCACTCTCAAACATTCAACAGATTTTTTATATGCAATAACATCATCAGGATCTTTCATCACAACTTTATCACGATAGTCTAGCTCTTGAAAAATTTCTACAAGATCACCATAATAAGTTGACAGAGGGTGACCAACCTGTTTAGTAGAGAAAGCTCACTGATTTAGTGCAAAGATTTTTTATTTGTCTAACCCGTCATAAAAAGCTTTGGCAAGAGCATTCCAAATTTCATGTGCAGTGCTTAATCGAAGATAACGCTTCATAATTTCTGGTGACATAGATGTCAACAACCATCCCTTGACCTTCTGATTTTCTGCATACCATTTCGTATAAGAAGCATTGGTATCCTTTGGTTTGGGAGTTTTGCCAATAATATAGTCAAGTTTTTCACATCCTACAATATGCATCTCCATGATTTGGGACCATACATCATAGTTAGTTTCGGTAAGGATGATGCCGGCTTTGAAGTCAGAGTTGTCGGATTGAACATGTATAACTTGTGTAAATGATTCAGGTCTATTGTCAGCCATAGTGCAACGAACAAATGAAGATTCAAGTTGTAGTAATATGGTACGAGTAATACAAACCTTGCTCTGATACCAAGTAGAAAACAATGGTATAATAGAGAACAAGAGATTTGAGGAAAAAACAAAATAAAACTTCAATATTATTCTCTTGTGATCAATGGGTTTAAATAGCCAAAGTACAACTTGATGCTAAAGTTTAGGAAATAGAATAACTAATCTAGGAAAGAAAAATAATTACAAGAATTAAATAATTAGTAATTACAATAGTCAACTAATTACTAGAATCATGGTACAAGAATCAACTAATTACAAGAGAGGCTTGATTTTAGGGGTTTGATTTTAGGACATTAATTTTGCAACAAGAATAACACAATGACTTATTTCTTTTCTTTCATATTTAATTTAATGACAATTGTTATTATTTTGACTGTTTTCACCATGTTCATCAGCCTAATATTGAACTAAATATCTTAATCTAGGGCTACAATGTAGCCGATTTATTTCTCAACTTATTCGACGATTTTCTTTTTTTGTTTTTTTTTTTATTTTTGTATTTGTGTTCTATTCTATTGAATGTTAATGCAATCAATTAATTTAGGTTTGTTAATTGATTTGATATTATGGCCATGATGTGCTTGACAAAGATGTCTTGGGTTTAGAATTGAATTGGATAACATAATTCATAAAGGATAGACATATACTTATATGGGTTGTGCAATCATCTATGGGTAGTTGACTCTTAATGAATTCGGGTTTGTTGGTTTACATAGACATATAGTAGATCAATTTATCCAGATATTTTTGTTTAACTATTCGAAAGAGGCCAGCGAATAATTTAGAATTACCTGATTAAGTACAATATAAAAATAATTATCATGTGTCAACAAATGAGAATAGGTTGATGAAATAATGAGGTGAAGTAGTACCCTAGATCTTCTCATCTGCTTATGGTTACTCAATTTATTTTTAATTGTTTTTTTATTTAATTTCTTTCTACATTCAAATAATTTTCAATTTCCATAGTTTGAATAAAGTCAAACTCAATTAATTTGGGTACTTGACGTATAAAATTAGCAATTGCCCTCATAAAAACGATCTTGATTTGTCATTATATTACATTATGACTGTTTATACTTTCACGCGTTCTAATATAATCGATGCATTAGGAATTCACACATTAGGGATGTAGCCCTGTGTGGGCTCAAGCCTAGCCGAGTCCATTTAAAAAATTTTCAAAATATTACAAGTTTGCCGTTATACTAAATTACAAGTTTACCCATTTTACTAAATTACTTACCTTGGTCCATTCCACTGCTCTGCCGATAAGCAATAACCACAATACTCTGGACAAGAAAACTCTCTTGAATTATGACCATAGATTCTTCTCTTTCTTGTAGTTCCCACAAACTTTTTCTCGGCTCTCAAAAACCCCAAGAACTAGGATTTTTTTTTTTTTTTTTTTTTTTTTTTTCCGTTTGTGCAGCTCTCAAACACCATAATTTGTCTGTCCAACAAATTGAAGGCCATTGATTGACTTCTTGCTTTTGCCCCTAACTCTCTATGATTCTACTTTCAACTGATTACAATTTTTATTTTTTTTACTTGAGCTGTTGAGCATAAAGTGGAAACAAACAAAACATAACTTTTGTTGACTCCATTCTCCATATTCTCCATATTAGGTATGTATTTTAAAATTTTACACATTTAATTATTTTATTTAATGTTAAAATTTGTACTAATTTTGATCTGTTGACTTACATTATTAGATTTTGTTCCATCTTTGTGTCAACATCAACAATTGGTCTCATCTTTTTGTCTATGTCAACAATTGGTCTCCAAATTAAGTATGTTATTTTGTGAAATTTATGAATTTGAATGGTTATTATGTTTAAAAATTTAGGGTTATTATAATTTTTAATTAAGAAAAATTTAGATATTGTCATTATAATAGTTTATTTTGTTATGAATTTGAATAGTTTATAAATTGATTATATTGATTAAAATTTTAGGATAACTACAATATTTAGTTATAGAAAATTTAGGGATAAACTAATTAATTTAATCTTGTTCATCTAATTAATTTATGGACAATTGATTAAATGATCTAATATATGGTAGGTCCTATGATTGATTAACTTATTTTTGTGCATTCTATGACTTAATTTGAGATGATAACTTTTATAGATCACAATGCAAAGAAGACATATATTTCATTATTTTAATAAAACAAATGATGGTCTTGATCAATCATTAACTATAAAAACAATGGAAACTCTACAAGTGTATTCAAATGTTATTAATGTAAGTGTATTGAATTTTTGGGAAGCTATAAAAATAGCAAAAGCTCTACTGAAATTTTTATAAAAGTTTTAACCCACAGTGCTGATAATTCCTAGTTATGTCCGTAATGTTCAATTATCAAAATGATGGGTCTGAAGTAAAAGGAAGCCTGTCTAATGGCTGGTTAAATGAGGAATTCATTGGATTTACAGTGTGTGCAGTGTTTTCACTCTCTAATCATGTGGATGGTGTCTAGATTAAGTGTCATATATGGACAACTACCATTCATTTTAATGTCCCTTTTTTCTACATAGGTTTCACAACTATCAAGTCCGATCACCTTTGGTCACGCGATAAATTTTATTATGGTGTTGCATTTTTAAATGGTGGTCTAGGCATTAGTGTTCTCTTTATCATCTTTGGTCAAAAAGGATTTTTGGTGAAGAGGTATGGCATTCGTCCACTTTACATACAAGCAAGATGTAGAGAATTTTGAGGATTTATCAGCAAAGCAATGACTCTCTGTTAGTCCTTTTTTTTTCTTCCGCATTTTTTTACTAGTCTTTCGATAATTTAGTTATATATTAGCATAAAAAAATAGTGAATGACAAGATCGTTACCTTTTTTCTCTCTCATGCATCACTCAAACTTAAATCATCTTATAAAAAGTCAGCAAAAACAAAAACCTAATAGAGAATCTTTGCTCTTACCAATGTGGGAAGTTCCATTGTCCAAGATTTTTTTATGTACAATCCACCTATGGCTCACTGAGATTCATATGCCTTGTATATTAGAGTGTAGTAGTATCAGAAAAAAGTACTCTAGAACGGATTTCCCCTTTAGTTTTAAAGAGAACATCGGTAGAAGTTGTTGAGAAGAATGTTTAGCTTACACAAGCAGAATATAACAAACTAACTTATCCAAGTTAAGCTTGATCAACATCAAATGCATAAGTTAGTAATGATCACGTGGCAACAACATGACAGCCTTGATGCTTCAGCTATATCAGATTTGTTCTAGCATTGGTGGGAAAATCAGTTGACAAGATCTAGCTCAGTTAATGTTTAACCAATCAGAATCAAGTTTAGAGGTCACACTTTTCTTATGTAACAAGTTCTAGTGTGTGTATGTATATATATATATATATATAGTAGTGTACTGTTTACTGTATTCATGAATTGAAAAAGAAATAGAAATTCTCTACAACATATGATGTGGTTACAAGATCAATCTTGATCACTTCTCATTTAAATTTGTTTGTTTTAACATCAACACTTTAGTTTCAAGTTTCAAAGATCTTCAATATGGTATCAAAGCACTTGAATACCATGTCTTTTGCATCTAGTGGTGGAGCACACAGTTTTTCAATAAGTGGATCAAGATTTCGCTCGCCGATGAAGCTCAAGCTCACGGTAAAGCTAAATCCCAATAACTACCTATTATGGAGGCAACATGTTCTTACAGGAATCAAAGGTAATATACTAGGCTCTTATATTGATAAAAATATTGCTCCACCTAGTCGATTAAATCCAGATGGAACTGTTACTGATGAATTCTTAGATTGGGAACAACAAGATCAAATCTTGTTATGTTGGATGCTATCATCCATAAGCCAAGAAATCTTGCCTCCTTTAGTTGGTTGTGAGACATCATGTAAGGCTTGGTTGAGCATTGAATGGCTGTTCAAGTCTCAATCTAAAGCCAATATTATGCAATTGAAATTGCAGTTACAAACATTGAAGAAGGATGGTCTCCCGATGAAGGAATATTTGACTTAGAAAAAAGTGCTATGGATTCTCTTTCTTTCATAGGATATGTGTTGAGTGAGGAGGGTAAATTAATGGCAATATTAAGTGGTTTGGGGATAGATTATGACTCATTTGTGGTTCTAATTACCTCGGTACCTGTTAGTCACACAGTAGCTGATATCACAGCCTTACTGCTCACTCATAAGTTTAGAATTGGGAGACATATACAGACTGAGAGTCTCAATGTTAACATGGCAGTAAATAGAAGAGGTGGAGGTAATAATCCTAGTGGTTTTGGCAAGGAAAATATGAACACAAATATTTATTCAGCTGGAGGTTGACAATCTGGTCTGTTGAAGTTGTGCTTCGGCTGTTGCAACATTGACGAAGCTGGAATTTTTTATTTATTTATTTATTTCTTAGTTGTTTGACTGTTTCAATTGATTTGGTCAGTAGTAGTTGCTAATTTTTAGGAATGTGTTGATCATGGAAATGTGTTCCATGTAGTGCCTTGGTTTTCTCATTCTCTGTTATTATTTGTTGTATTTAAACACATTATCAGATGAATAAAATTTGAGATTTTACATAGCAAATTTTATTGTTCTTTCTTTTCTTACTGTTACATTGATCATTTGATCATTTCAATCTCTTTAAAACTCCAACATAATGGTATCAGAGCTCTCTTCTTGAGGGACCTGTCATTGAGAGAAAATTTTTTTCTTTGCTTTCTTCTTCCCTGGATTCAGAATCTCCTTTCACTGCACTAGCACCACCAGTCTTTAATGGTGAGGGTTTTCATGTCTGGGCAGCAAGAATGGAGGCTCATTTGGAGGCAAATGATCTCTGGGAAGCTATGGAGGAGGACTACGAAGTTCCTCTTACCTGCGAATCCAACCTTGGTGCAGATCAAGAATCACAAGGAGAAGAAATCAAGAAAGTCGAAAGCAAGATCTACGATATTTGTTGTGGTCTCCCCTGAAATCTTTGTCAGAATCATGACAATAAAATCAGCTTTTAAAGTCTAGAATTTCCTAAAGGAGTATGAAGGAGATGAGAAAATTAAGGGAATGCAAATTCTGAACCTGATCAAAGAATTTGAGCTTCAGAAGATGAAGGATTATGAGAAAGTGAAGGAGTACTCTGACAGATTACTTGAAATTGCAAACAAAGTAAGGTTACTTGGTTTTGAATTTCCTGATTCTAGATTAGTTCAAAAAATTCTTATAACTGTTCCTGAAAGGTTTGAAGCAATTATTTCCTCGCTAGAAAACACTAAAGATCTTTCTAAGGTTAGTTTGGCAGAATTGATGCATGCTTTGCATGCACAAGAATAGAGAAGGCTCATAAGGTCTAAAGGGTCTGTTGAAGGTGCATTAGCTGCAAGCGCTCAATCAAGTCAAAGAGGAAAAGGGAAGAAGAATGAGAAAAATAAGAAGGGAAACTCAAGTTCTGATTCTCCTAATACCAGTAAGGGAACAAAATCTGATTTCTCTTCTTGTAAACACTGTGGAAGGAAGGGTTATCCACCTTTCAAATGCTGGAAAAGGCCAGACCAGCAATGTGAGAAGTGCCATAAGATGGGGCATCATCAAAGAATTTGCAGGAGCAACATTCAACAGAAGACTATGACACAAGAGAATTTGTAGCAGAAGAATGTTGCTTAGGTTGCTGATGAGGAAGAGAAGGAGCAACTCTTTATAGCTTCTTGCTTTGCAACTAGTCATTCAAGTGAAAAGTGGCTCATTAATAGTGGTTGTACCAACCACATGACCTTTGATCGTGATCTCTTCAAGGAATTGGACACTTCAGTAGTTTCCAAAGTGAAGATTGGCAATGGAGAGTACATTACAGTCAAGGGAAAAGGCACAGTAACAATTGAAAGCATTTCAGGTACAAAGCTTATTAGAGATGTGTTGTTTGTACCTAATATTAGTCAAAATCTGTTGAGTGTTGGCCAGTTAATTCAGAAAGGTTTCAAAGTTATCTTTGAAACAAATCAGTGTTTAATCAAGGATGCAGCAGGTAATGATGTGTTTAGAGTTAAAATGAAAAAGAAGAGCTTTGCACTTGATCCATTGAAGGAGGAGCAAACAACATTCTCTGCAACAAAAATTCATGCAAAAGTCTGGCACAAGAGGCTTGGACGTTTCAATCATACAACTGTGGTGAATTTACAGAGAAAGGAATTGGTTCTAGGTCTTCCTTACCTTGAATCTGAAATTCCAAATTATAAAGCCTGTCAACAAGGAAAGCAATCAAGAATTCCCTTTAGACAAGCATCTTGGAGAGCTATTGAAAAGCTGCAATTGATACACACTAATTTGGCTGGACCTTACAAAACTCCATCTCTCAATGGGAGTTGGTATTTCCTTATCTTTATTGATGACTATTCCAGAATGTGTTGGATCTATTTTCCTATATTCAAGTTAGAAGTTGCTGGTGTGTTTTGGGAATTCAAGCAATGGATTGAAACACAAAGTGGTCACAAAATCCAAGCTTTGAGATCTGATAATGGCAATGAGTACACTTCTGGTTAGTTTAACCTTTTTTGTGAAGAGACTGGGATTGAACATTTACTCACTGCTCCATACACTCCACAACAAAATTGAGTCAGTGAGAGAAAGAACTGTACCATAATAGAGATGACCAGATATCTAATGTTTGAGAAGAATTTACTAAAGGAATATTGGGCAGAAGCAGCACATACTGCAGTCTTCCTTCTCAATAGACTACCTACTAAAGCGATAGTTGAAAAGACTCCATATGAAGCCTGATATGGTTTTAAACCTTCTCTGAAAAATCTCAAAGTATTTGGATTCTTGTGCTTTGTCTATGTTCCTCAGATCAAAAGGAATAAGTTGGATAAAAAGGCAGAAGCAGGAATCTTTGTTGGTTACAGCACAATCTCTAAAGCTTACAGAATTTTTCAACCAAACACTAAGAAAATTTTGATAAGCAGAGATGTGCATTTTATGGAGAATGATGAGTGGGATTGGAGGAAAAAGCAAGTAGCCTTGGTTCCAGACCAAGTTCCTAAATTGCAGCTCAAAGAAGATGAGTTGATTGATGATGCTCCTGTAAAAGGTACAAGATCATTTTATGAGATTTATCAGAGATGCAATGTTGTTGTGTTTGAACAAAGAGATTTCTAGGAAGCTGAGAAAGATCCAAAGTGGATAGCTACAATGAAGGAGGAGTTGAGCATGATCGAGAAAAATCAGACTTGGCAACTTGTAAAAAGACCAACAGACAGAAAAGTAATTGGTGTAAAATGGGTGTTTAGAACCAAACTCAATGTTGATGGTTCCATCAACAAGCACAAGGCCAGATTGGTTGTGAAAGGGCATGCTAAGATTTTTTGTGTTGATTTTTCTGACACTTTTGGTCCTGTTGCCAAACTAGATACAATCAGGTTGTTGATTGCAATAGCTGCTCAAAAGGGTTGGAGAGTCTATCAACTTGATGTTAAATCAGCCTTCTTGAATGGCTTTCTTGAGGAGGAGATATATGTTGAGCAACCTGATGGATTTGCAGTAAAAGGGCATGAGGATGAAGTGTATTTGCTCAAGAAAGCCTTGTATAGCCTGAAGTAGGCACCCAGAGCCTGGTATAGTAGAATTGATGAGCACTTGATGCAACTGAGTTTTAGAAAAAGTCACAGTGAAGCTACCATCTACATCAAAGGTGATGAAACCAATTTTGTAATTATTTCATTGTGTGTGGATGATCTGTTGGTTACTGGAAGCAATGAAAAACTTGTGAGAAAGTTCAAAGAGGATATGAAGCAAACCTTCGAGATGACAGATTTAGAGGAGATGGCTTACTTTCTAGGAATAGAAATCAAGCAGAAGAATGGAAAAATGTTTATCTGTCAAAAAAAGTATGCTAAGAAGATTCTAAAAAAATTCAGAATGAATGAATGTAAGAGTGCACATACTCCAATGTGCCAAAAGGAGAAGTTGAGTAAGGAAGATGAAGTTCAGAAGGTTGATGAAACTCTTTACAGAAGTCTAGTGGGTTGCTTGATGTATCTAACAGCTACAAGGCTTGATATCTTACACTCTGTAAGTCTATTATCTAGATTTACAAATTGTGAAACTGAAACGCATTTTACAGCTACTAAAAGAATCCTTAGATATGTGAAAGGGACACTGGATTATGGAATCAAGTTTTGTGCAAGTCAAGATTGTGTTCTGCAGGGCTATTCTGACAGTGATTGGGGAGGTTCACCTGATGATATGAAAAGTACTGCAGGTTACTATTTTAAACTTAGTTCAGAAGTGTTTTCATGGTGTTCCAAGAAGCAGAATACAGTGGCACAATCTACAACAGAAGTTGAATTTATTACAGCTACTGTTGCTACAAATCAGGCTTTGTGGTTAAGAAAGGTGTTGATTGATTTGAATATGAAGCAAGAAGGACGCATAAAAATATTTGTTGATAATCAAGCTGCAATTGCTATCTCTCATAATCAGGCTTTTTATTTTTTTGGATTAAACGTTTTATGAATAAATATTTGTTTTTGAAAATAAGTTTGATTTCGTAGATGGGAAACAAAGCAATGGTTTTCGGAAGGTGACAACATGAAAACTAAGAAGGTGAAAACAACAAATTGAAGAGCAACAGCAGGCCCGAAAAGTACCTTTTTACCCTTGGAGAAATTGTGTTGTACTAGAATCTAGAATGACTTGTATTTGCCGCTAACAGAGAAGCGAAAAGGCATGAAGAGACTGGAAAGTAATAGAAAGGATGGTCTACATGTAGGTCGACTCTGATTGTCAAAATTGATCGCCAGTAACATAAAAAATCAAGACACAACAACTGTACGAACAGCCCTATGTAGGAAATAAGGTACTTCTGATTAAAAAGCTATTTGCCTTGCAGATGTTGAAAATGAAAATTTCAAAAAATACCTTAATGTGTTTGATGAGACCATTGATCACTCGAATTGCGTTCACGTTAGATTTGACAATGAAGTTTAACCCTTACTAATTTCTGCCAAATGCCTTCAGTCAATCAATGGTTCATTTGGAAAATTAAAATTGAAATTTTTCAAAAGTTATGAATATGATTATGATTGAAGAGACTAAGAGGCGTAAAAGAAGTTGAAGGGGTTCAGGATCGACATTAAATATTGCTAGTAGAGGTGAAAACAACAATATAGAGAATCAACACTGTTGATCAAAGTCAAGAAATACTAGGTCCATATCTAGATATTGGCAAAACACTAATAAATTAAATTAAAAACAAGAAACATGTTGAATGTTGGATTTGTCGAGAGAGGGGACACTTCCGATGAGTTCAAGTCTCCCAAGAATGATGGTGATGACACAATAATGCAAACATTATTTCAAACAATTCAAATGGTGCCTTTATTTGTAATTTAGAAAGTAAAGCGGAATCTTGAGTACTAGATTCGATGGCATAATTCCATATGACCTACTGTAGAAAATTATTTGGAAGTTAAATTTTCGGATGACTTTGAACAAGTGTACCTTGGCGACAGTCGGACGAGCAACGTTGTTGGCACTTCAATATCAAGTTATTCTTTCTTAGAGAAGTGCAGAAGGAAGGCTCAATTGGTTTAAAGTACTGCAAATCTGATCTTCAACTAGCTAACATATTTACAAAGTCTCTGTCAAGAAGCAAGTTTGAGTTTCTTAGAGAGAAACTTGGAGTTTGCAGCAACCAAAGCGAGGAGGAGTGTTGAAGTTGTGCTTCGGCTGCTGCAACATTGACTAAGCTGGAATTTTATTTTTTTAATTTATTTCTTAGTTGTTTGACTGTTTCAATTGATTTGGTTAGTAGTAGTTGTTAATTTTTAGGAATGTGTTGATCATGGAAATGTGTTCCATGTAGTGCCTTGTTTTTCTCATTCTCTGTTATTATTTGTTGTAATTAAACACATTATCAAATAAATAAAATTTGAGATTTTACACAGCAAATTTTATTGTTCTTTCTTTTCTTACTGTTACATTGATCATTTGATCATTTCAATCTCTTTAAAACTCCAACATGGTCAGAATACTGTTGGAAGATGGGCCCATGGCAGACGAAGAAACAACAACAATAATCGACCACCTTGTCAAATCTGCCACAGGCCAGGACATGGTGCTCTAAGATGTTACTATAGATTTTATCAGTCCTATCAACCTTAATACAACACTCAATCTTATGGAAATGGTAACAATTCATATCCTGGTAATGTTGGAAACATGGCTGCAATGTATGGTGGATAGGATATTGGCTCTTTTGGAAGATCATATGCGAGTTCATTTGGAACCTCTCATTGGTTTCTGGACACCTGATGTATCCAATCTCAAGAACAAGTCAGATTTCCAAGGAAATGAGAGAATTTATGTGGGGAATGGAGCAGGTTTGAGTATCTCCTCAATTGGTTCAAACTCTTTTTGTCTTAATATACATGCTTTTCTACTCAAAAACATATTGCACTTCCTCAGATTGCTAAAAATCTCATTAGTGTCTCCAAATTTGTTAAGTACAATGATGTGTTCATTAAATTTCACCCTTGTTTTTGTCTTGTGAAGGACCAAGCTACGAAGAAGGTTCGTCCTCAAGGTGTCCTTAGGATTGGTTTATATGTGTTTCACTTGCCTTTGCAGTGTTCAAGCACAAACAAGAAGGTCTCAAGAAGTCAAGTGGCTTCACAGTTCACTCATTCAAATTCCAAGTCTAAACATAGTCTCTTTGCATGTAAAGATTGCTCATTGTATAATCCAAGTACTGTCAATACCAATACTTCTTCAACTTGAGCAAATAATGTTGTCAAGTTTGACAAGTCTTGTATAAATTATGATTCTAGTCTTCTTCTTTGGCATATGAGGTTGGGACATCCATCCTCTTCCATTGTAAAAAACATTTTGAATAAATGTAAAGTTCCCTTTTCCAATAGCAGTACCTTTTTCTGTCATGATTGTCAAGTGAGCAAATCTCACACACAACCATTTCAACAATCAAACACATCCTATTCATATCCTCATGAACTCATTGTAGCTGATGTATGGGGTCTTGCACCCATTACATCTCCAACAGGTTCAAGATTTTATATGAGTTTTCTAGATGCATACACTAGGTATACACGGTTCTTTCTGCTCAGAACAAAAGCTGAAGTTGCTCAAATTTTCAAAGTGTTCAAAGCTCAATTAAAGGTTGAATTCTCTTCCAAAATCAAGACCTTCAAACTGATAATACAAAAGAATTCTTAGTCCTTAAACCCTGTTTGGAAGAATGTGGAATCAGTTTCAAACACTCTTACCCCTATACTCAAGAACAAAATGGGCTTATTGAAGCATAGTCATACAGTTGAAACAGGTCTAAGCCTCCTCTCTCAAGCATCATTGCCCTCTCATTTTTTGTCAGAAGCATTCAATACTGCTACTAAATTAATAGAATGCCAACAACTGTGTTGTAAGGAAAAACACCCTTCTCTTGCTTATATGGAAAAGAGCTAGATTATTCACTCATTAAGATGCTTAGATGTTTAGTGTATCCACATCTCACGCTTTACAATTGTCATAAGCTGGAGTATAGGAGTGAACCTAGCACTCTTCTAGGACATTGCACTCAATACAAGGGCTACAAGTATATGAGTTCCAAAGGAAGAATGTACATAGCCAGAAATGCAGTTTTTAAGGAGGATATGTTTCGTTTTGCCAACACAGTGTTACAAGCTGCAGAAAAATATCATTTCAGTTCTGTGACGAATATGAAATTTTCACATCCTTCTTTGTTTCCACCAATAGCCACTCCATCACTTAGTCCTACTCAAGATTGGTCACTAGGGTCTAATCACAATACTGATATTAAAGGTTACAATCAAACTGCAAATGCTGAACATGATTCACAGCAGTCAATTGATAATTCTCCAAGTAATATTGCTTCAGCTGTTGATATTCCTGCACATTCTCAACATTCACCTTCAGCTATTCAAAATAAACATCCTATGGTGACAAGAGCAAAGGTAGGAATATTAAGCCTAAAGCTTGGATTGCTTTTCTAGATGAAACGGATCCAGTAACTCTTCAAGAGGCTCTATCTTATCCTAAATGGTTAGCAGCGATGCAGGCAGAATTCAAGGCTCTTAAGGACAATCATACTTGGTCTTTGGTGTCTCCAGCTCCTGGAAGAAAGATTATAGGATGTAAGTGGGTTTTTAAAATCAAAAGAAACCCAGATGGAACTCTTATTAAACACAAAGCTAGACTTGTAGCTAAAGGGTTCCATTAACTTGCTGGTTTCGATTTCAGTGAGACCTTTAGCCTTGTGGTGAAACCTGTCACAGTGAGAATTATTCTATCCATTGCAGTCTCTAGTGGTTGGAGTTTAAGGCGGTTGGATGTCAATAATGCCTTTCTAAATGGCATTCTTGATGAGGAGGTGTTTATGCAGCAACCACCTGGCTTTGAGAAGGGGAATGGTAATCAATTAATCTGCCAACTCCACAAAGCCTTGTATGGATTGAAGCAAGCACCTAGGGTCTGCTTTGACAATTTTAATAACACTCTCTTTCAGCTTGGTTTCAACTCAAGCAGAGCAGAACAGTCACTCTTTTGTAAGTTCACAAGTGATTTAAGTCTTTACATTCTTATGTATGTTGATGATATCATAATTATTGGTTCAAGTGTGCAAGACTGATAAGCTAGTTAAAGAGTTGAATCATTCTTTTGCTTTGAAAGATCTGGGTATGTTGAACTACTTTCTAGGAATTGAAGTACAAAGAACTAACACAGGTCTGCACTTGTCACAGCATAGGTATGTTCAGGAGTTGCTTAAGTAATCCAAGATGGAAAATGCAAAACTATACTCCTCACCTATGACTGCAAGTGTAGGAAGTCAGTTATCAGCTTATAGGGGCAATCCAATTGACAATGCAGCAGAGTATAGACAGTTGTTGGGGCATTGCAGTATGTAACAATCACGAGGCCTGATATTGCTTTTGCTATCAATAAAGTTTGTCAATTTATGCAAACTCCTTTGGATGAGCATTGGAAGGCTGTGAAGATAATACTTAGATACTTAAAAGGATCTTCAACTCAAGGTCTTTTCTTTGACAAGTCAAGCAATCCTAACTCATGCTATGATCTAGTAGGCTTTTGAGATGTGGATTGGGCATCTAATCCGGATGATAGGAAGTCTACTTCAGGGTTTTGTATATATTTTGGATCAAACTTTGTTGCTTGGAGTGACAAAAAGCAACACACAATATCTCAATCTTCAATTGAAGCTGAATACATTAGCCTTGCCTCTGTAGTTGCTGAGCTGACATGGATAAGATCTCTTCTCCAAGAACTTAAGGTACCTCAATAAAGAATTCTCGCAATCTGGGTTCATAATCAAAGCACAATTGCTATGGCAAACAACCGAGGTTTACATGCAAGGACAAAACACATTGAGTTGGATCTTTACTTTATTAGAGGCAAAATCATGTGCCTTCGGTTTATCAAATAGCAGATGTTTTTACTACGTCATTGTCAACTCCTAGATTTCAGTTTCTGAAGGCCAAACTCAATGTGTTGGACTCCCCGTTGAGTTTGAGGGGGAGTGTTGAGAAGAATGTTCAGCTTACACAAACAGAACATAACAAACTAACTTGTCCAAGTTAAGCTTGATCAACATCAAATGCATAAGTTAATAATGATCAAATGGCAACAGCATGACAGCCTTGATGCTTCAGCTATATCAGATTCTGTCCTAGCATTGGCTGAAAAATTAGTTAAGAGGATCCAGCTCAGCTAATGTTTAACCAATCAGAATCAAGCCTAGACGTCAAACTTTTCTTATGTAACAAGTTCCAATGTAAATATATATATAGTAGTGTACTGCTTATTATATTCATGAACTGAAAAAGAAATAGAAATTCTCTGCAACATATGTTATAGTTACAAGATCAATCTTGATCATTTCTCATTTAGATTTGTTTGTTTTAACCTTAACATTTTAGTTTCAAGTTTCAAAGATCTTCAATAGAAGTATCGACCGAGCAAAGCCATGATGATGACAATGAGAAGAATTCAATGGAGGAAGGTCAAACTGGAAGTGAAGATTCTATGCCGATTCAAGAGGAACCGCAGCAGGAACATAGTCAATAGCTAACATGATTGAGGCAACAGTTTTAAAGATGATGATGAGGATACAATTAATTTAACACAGGAGGTACTGATTTTTTCCCCTCTATAATTATGTTCTCATTCAGTAATTTCACGTACAATATCTATGATTAAGTAATATTGTCAAAATTGAAAAGGTTGTTTCAAAAATTGACAATTTATATGTTCACTGCTAGGTGACCAGCTAGAATGATAATTATATGTTGAGTGTGCATTGAGTATCTTCGGCTTTCAAAGATAGGTTATGGTAGCATTTTGACATGTATTGACTAGTTTTGTGTACATTGATGGACAAGCCCAATCTTTGCAATTTTAACAAGATGAAGATTTTTTTTCTGGAAAGCTTTCGGCCATTTGGGCCGAAAGACATGTTTTGCTCAAAGCATGAAGAAAATGTGTGTGTGTGTGTTTCTTTTTCTTTTTCTTTTTTTTTTTTTTAAAGGTGTTTGCTTAATGATATCCCTCAACTCCACCCCAATAAAGTTATAAGATTTAGTCATTTGCCCTTTCTCATTCTCAACCGTAAAATTTTTAATAATTGATCGTTTGTTTTTATTAATTTTGATTTAACTAAAATATGAAAGGAGAAAAACAAGTAGTCATTGGTTTAAAAAACTGGGGCTTGTCCTTTGTGACCTAGGCTTGGGCTCATTGTAACTTTGATTAAGATTGGTTCAAATTAGATGTGCATTTGATAAATACATCTCGTTGAATTTAAAAAAATTCTTATTTATGTACATCAAGAAAAATAGAAAAATAGTTTTGATATTGTTTATTTCCTAACATATGATATATTAAATTTCTAATAAAATATTTTTCATATTTAGGTAAATTATAATTACATATTATATTTTTTTTAAACAACCTTTAATTGGTTATGTTTAAGAAATGGATGCATAAACAATGTTAGCGCGATGCATAAACACCACTTCTTTTTTTTCTTTTTATCTAAGTTCAATTATCAAATTTGCAAGTAACGATTCACGATATATCATTCACACACCAATTTAATATTTTTGTTAATTATGATTTTTGTCAATTAAAATTATTAAGTAAAAGGGGCGGTTGGTGCCTTAAGCAACTAAGGTGGTTGCCTTAAGTTTTCATACTTGCACAACTTCACCTCTGATAGATGTCTCACTATTTTTCAGACCAAAGTTACCAAGCTCCGGCGAGAAGATACCATAATAGCAATCTACTAGCTGACTTTATCTTTACAACCATCTTAGCAGGAAGTATTACAAACTCTATTTCTTACTTTCAGTCTACTGTCCAATCCGATTACGACATTAGTTAACTTAAGCGTCAGAATATCTTTGGCTACCGCTATCCTAGAGTCCAAGTATTCTACCTCAAATTCTGTTTCTTGGCTTTTATTATAAGTTTCTAGTGGCCCAATAAGCTAACAATAGAACGAGCAATCTATTTAAGTAACTATAGAATTCAACATCTATAATATTCACTTTAAAAGTTTTTATATTTGATAGTAAGCATAACTAGCTAGTATGACATTTTTCTTTTTTTTTTTTACCTTAAGCATAGAAGGCTTTGTTTTAAAATTTCACCTAAAACCTCATAGACCTTGAGCAAGCCCCATATATAACATAATCAATAACAATATAACACCATGATTATGACAATAACCTCTATAAAATATTAGCATAGAAATTGAAAGAAACTTGATTATTTTGTCAGAGTACGATGTTTGACATAAATTTCATTTACTATGAATACTTATAATTGTAGAATTTGTTTTTGTTGTAGAAATGGGCATCTTTATACCTCCATGAGATCACTAGGCAAAAACATTATCAAATTTTTTTTTTTTTTTGAAGGATATCAAATTTGAATTTAATTGTTTACTAGTTTGAAAATATGATAAAAATAGTTATATTAAAATCATAATAAAATAACAAGATGGTAAAATCATTAATTAGTCACACAAATTGTACATAACATGAAATTGCTGTTTGGACATACATGGAATCCGTTATAATAAGATGCAACTTGCTAAAGCCTAAAGGTTCATAGTTAAACAAATGGATGAGATTCTAACTTTAAGAATTAAGAAAAATAAAACAACATTAATATCTTGTACTATCCTCTCTTTATTAATTATTTGTTTTTCTTCTTTTTTAGTTGCAGGGCACCATTGACCACCTGCAAAACTTTATTTCTAATAATAATAATAATAAACTTGGTAGTGGACTGGTGGTGGGGAGGGGCAGGGCATATTATTTTCAATTTTTGAAAGCAACTGGTATTGGTATAGTATTCAAAATTATTTTTTATGCTTCGTTATATTATCATAATACTGTAGGAGGAACGGTAAAAAGATTTTGGATTTCTTATAAAATTAAAAAGCCATAACTTTGTGAAGACTAAAGAAATTAGTTTTTAGTTTATAGCTTTATAGCATTAATTAAATGATAAATATATATATTTTTTATCATAACTTAACAGAACTACAAGAGAATAATTTATTGTGATTACAATGATGGTGATATAGGAAGAAGTTTTTTATTTTTTATTTTTAAAGGAATCTTGTTGAACTTTAATTGATCATTCATAATTTTCTTCTCTTTAATTGATCATTCATAATTTTCTTCTCTTTAATTGTCAATCTTAATCAACATTCTCTTCAATTGTCTAGGACCCTATTTGTAAATTCAATGGAACAAGTGCTCAAACACATCATGGAACAACTCACTAACATTGCAACAAAAAGTGTCTTACAAAAGGCTACACATTTTTGTGCTGGCTGCATCAACAAAAAAAGAAGAAAACGAGCTCACTTATATACTAGGGTAAAACAATAGACAAAGTTACTAAAGTACCCCTAAGCCTAAGAAAGAGAATAAAAGACAATATATACTAACACCCCCATTCAAACTCAAGATGGGTAAACCAACGAGAGTTTGCTCAAGAAAGATTGAAATCTCTGAATGGTATGTGATTTCGTAAAAAAATAAGCAAGTTGAGAGGTTGAAGGAGTGTACGACAGAGAAAGAACACCATTTAAAAACTGATGACGCACAAAATGACAATCAATCTCGATATGCTTGGTTCTTTCATGAAAGACTGGATTTCTAGCAATTTGAATGGCACTTTGGTTGTCACAATACATTGGAGTGGGGTTTCTTTTAGGAACACCAAGTTCTACTAAAAGCCACTGTAGCCAGACAATCTCTACTGCAGTTGTCGCCATGGCACGATCTCTGCTTCCGCAGAAGAGCAAGAAACAATACTTTGTTTCTTACTCTTCCAAGAAAGGAGACTACCACCTAAAAAAGTGCAATAACCTGTAGTAGACTTTCGATCAACTGTATCACCAGCCCAATCTGCATGAGAATAAGCACATAACACAAGATCTGAATTGGATGAGAAGAGTAGACTTTGAAATAATGTCCCACGAACATAACGAAGGATGTGAATGACAGCGGCCCAATGAGGTGTGCGAGGAGCTAAAACAAACTGACTGACAAGGTGCACAGCATAAGTGATGTTAGGCCGAGTAATTGTTAAGTAAACCAATGAACCAACTATCTCACGATACAAAGTTGGATCTGAGAGAGGAGTTCCATCTGTATGATTAAGTTTGACATTAAGCTCAAGAGGCGTGTCAACCACACGCTCATCAGTCATTCAACCTTGATTGACAACTTTAGAGGCATACTTTGATTGTGATAACAAGTACCCAGATAATGATGTAGATACTTCAATGCCAAGAAAGTATCGAAAATGACCTAAGTCCTTCATTTCAAACGAGGACTGTCACTAAGATTTCAAAGCTTGAATACCTGCATTGTCATCACCAGTTATAATCATATCATCAACATAAAGAAGAAGAATAATAAATCCTGCAGAAGTTCGACGGTAAAACATAGCAGAATCATAATCAGAACAATTGTAGCCAAGTTGAAGAAGCGTGGTGCTAAACTTTTCAAACCAAGCTTTTGGAGCTTGTTTGAGGCCATACAAAGCTCGTTTCAACTTACATACTACACCAGATGGATGTGCAAGGTCAGGTGGTGGTTGCATATAAACTTCCTCTTGCATATCTCCATTTAAAAAGGCATTTTTAACATCCATTTGATGCAAATACCACTTACGAACAATAGCAACAGCAATCAAAGTTCGCACAGTCTTCATTTGAGCAACAGAAGCAAAGGTCTCTTCAAAGTCAATACCATATTCTTGAGAATATCCCTTAGCCACCAAGCAAGCCTTATATCTCTCTAATTTCCCATCAGAGCGAGTCTTGATTTTGTAAATCCATTTACAACCAATAACTCGTTTACCTTCTAGAAGAGGCACCATCTCCTAAGTTCCTGTCTTATGCAATGCAGCAAGCTCTTCATCCATAGCTTGACTCTAGTTTGCATCTAAAAAGGCTTCCTTATATGATGTAAGCTCAACAAAGGAATGAATAGAGGTTAAGAAGGCCAAGTAATTTGAAGTGAAAATTTGTATTGGAAAAGCATATCTAGCAGGAGGACGACGATCACGACTAGGATTTCGGCGTATAGACAAAGATGGAGGATCAACATCCACTAAAGAGGCTGGAGAAATCTCACTCTTAGGAGGAGAGATGTCTGGAGGTAAAGCTGAAGATTGACGAGAACGACGAGAATACACTTATGTGATAAAAGGTCGAGTACTTATAGTAGTCAAATCTTGCACATCTAAAGTAGACAAATACTAATCATCAGGCAAAACAGAAGGAAAAGGATCAATATGAACTAAATCAGATGAAGTGGGATGACTAGGAGGAGTGAGTTTGTAATATGGTAACTTTTCTAAAAAGACAACATGTCGAGAAACATATAAACGACTAAACACTGGATTATAGCATCTATACCCCTTTTGAGTAATCCCATACCCTAAGAAAACACATATTGCAGATCGAGAAGACAATTTTGAACGACTTGATTTGGGTAACAAAATATAACAAGTACAACCAAAAACCCGTAAATGACTATAAGAAGGTATAGATCTATAAAGCCGTTCATGAGTAGATAACCCATTTGTTATAGAAGAAGGAATACGATTAAGAAGATAATTTGCTGTCAAAATAGCTTCACCCCAAAATATAGTAGGAACAGAACTAGAAAGGAGAAGTGAATGACAAGTCTCTACAAGATGTCGATGCTTACGTTCAGCAACTCCATTCTGTTCAGGTGTGTGAGGA
This sequence comes from Nephelium lappaceum, assembly GCA_021234005.1. Lineage (NCBI taxonomy): Eukaryota > Viridiplantae > Streptophyta > Magnoliopsida > Sapindales > Sapindaceae > Nephelium > Nephelium lappaceum. The sequence goes on from CM038003.1 coordinate 3,593,626, forward strand.
CATGAGGTTTGGTGTATAGTGCCTTCAGAGTCTAATAGTTGTTTAAAACTTGTACTGAGATACTCGCCTCTAAAATCATATCTGAAACATTTAATACTAGTAGAAAACTGAGTTTTAATCATAGCATTAAAAGAAGTGTAGATAGACAGAAAATCAGATTTCTTATGCATGAGATACAACCAACAATACCGACTATAATCATCAACAAAAATACCATAATATCTTGCACCCCCTTTTGTGGGCGAAGGTGTGGGGCCCCAAACATCAGAATGCACAAGTTCAAAAGGTGCAAAAGCAGATGAAGTACTATTACTAAAAGGTAAAGCAAAATGTTTAGCCAAACGACAACTATTACAATCTGAGATATCACGAAAGCTAACACCAGAACCTAACAAACCTTTTCTTATCATAAACTGAAGCCTAGAACTAGACACATGTCCTAATCTAGAATGCCAAAGATAAAAAGGTAGAGATACATCAGACAATTCAAAAGATGATGAATCGACAGATGCTGCCATTGGTGAAGAAAAGGAGAAATGTTCTGAAATGTAGAGACCTTCCTCCTTACGACCTATCCCAATCTGCCTCCCCGTGGTGCGATCCTGCGAAATACAAGAATGAGAAGAAAAAACAAGATTTAATCCTAAATCAGTAAGTTGACTAACAGACAAAAGGTTAACAGAGAGATGTGGAACATAAAGTACATTTGGAAGGGACCAAGTAGACTGAACCAATGCAGCCTACAAGCATAGATGCTCCATTTGCAGCCATAATGGAAGTAGACTTAGAAGGGGAAATACAATTAGAGAGAATAGTTTCATTTTGAGTCATATGATGCGTAGCACCTGAATCAATAATCTAAGTAGTAGACAAACCTGAATGTGTCATACTAGACAAACCTGCAGGAGATACAAACATAGCACTAGATGATGTGGAAGCACCAAGAATCCTAGCTACTTCCATTGCAAGAGATGAGATATTAGGAGATGGTTGACTATCTGTAGAGGTGGAATGAGAAGGCCCAATACTAGTAGCCACTACTGCTGCTCCAGGTTTAGAAAATTGTCGAAATTTGTTCTGGGTAGACTTGTTTGCTTGACTCTTTGGGCAAGAACTTTTCCAGTGTCCTTTCTCATGACAATAAGCACACTTATCATTAGCAATCTTTGGTTTCGGTTTACCAGTAACCTGTACCAAGCCTTGTGAACCTATAGCAAAGACTTGAGAAGAACCCGAGTGAGACATCAAACGTAGAGACTTAAGGCGAGTCTCTTCAGCTAACAACTCATTGATATCAGCAGAAATAGTAGGTAAAGGTGATCGATGAAGCATAAAACTGCGAAGATTTTCAAAATCCTCATGTAAAGCCATTCCACCAACTTGTGCTCTTCTCATAGTTTCTGATAAGTAACATCTTTTGCCAACTCAATAGGATCCATTAAAGCTAATTGATCCCACAATTCTGTCAAATAAGAGTAAAACTCTTGAACAGATCGATCACCCTGTTTTGCTTCTCGAAGATCCATGTTAATTTGGTATCTCCTAGCAAAGTTAGATTGGTTGTATGTAACAAAAAGATAATCCCATGCATCTTTAGCATTTTGAAACTTTGCTAAGTGAATTCCAATAGATGATTCAACATAATTGTTTATCCATGTCAGAATCTTTACATTGTTAGTTATCCATTTACGAATCAACTTATCATAATCCGCATCGGTAGGACTTGGGTAAGTCACACTACCATTTACATAATCCCACAACTCTTTGCCAATAAGAAAGTTTTTCATTGTAAAATTCCAATACATGTAATTCGTACCATTCAACCGTACAGAAATAGTCTTAAGATCATTATCGTAAGAATCCATATTCAACATGTCAACAAGGAAGATGCCAAAACAATCTATATGAGGTGTAGTAACGAAAAGATAATGCAAAGATCAATACATGACTTTAATCCAAAGCACCCGTAGCAAGACCCAAGAAGATGCCAATGATTTTGAAGATAACAACTAAACGAAATTTCAAAACTGAAGCTGAAACTGAATACTTAGAACAGAACTTTACCCTCCAATAACCTGGCTCTGATACCATGTAAATGCAATGGAACAAGTGCTCAAACACATCATGGAACAACTCACTAACATTGCAACAAAAAGTGTCTTACAAAAGGCTGCACATTTTTGTGCTGGCTGCATCAACAAAAAAAGAAGAAAAAGAGCTCACTTATATACTAGGGTAAAACAATAGACAAAGTTACTAAAGTACCCCTAAACCTAAGAAAGAGAATAAAATACAATATATACTGACACTATTTACAACAACGTCTGGGCCTCGCTTTGAGTAAGCTCTGCCTGATTCCCACTAGCATTAGCTCTAGCATTTTTGTTCTTTTGAATAGTTGCTCTAGCTAGTAGAAGATGGAAGGTGATTTTGATCCTTTTTCAAAAGCTCGAATTAAAAAGAATTGGTTCGAGAAGGCCATGAAAGGCCAATGGAAAGAAGTTCTTCAAATATACACAGAATATCAGTGGATTCACGGTGCTAGGATCACCATGCCAGGAGCAACTGCATTACACATGGCTATCTTTGACGGCAAAAAAGACATCGCCAAGAAGCTCGTCGAAGTCATCAAGTCGAGGACATCGATATCATCAAAGAACGTTTTGAGTATTGGCGATGAGCTAAGGAACATGCCTTTCCACACTGCGGCCACGTTGGGAAAGGTGAAGATGTGTGGATGCATCGCGGGTGTGGACAAATCTTTGATTGGCATTCATAATAATGACAGTGACACTCCATTGTTCATGGCTGCTCTTCATGGTTATAAGCATGTTTTTCTCTGCCTCCATGAGTTATGCGAAGATGGTGAAGGCTATGACTATGATCAGTATAGTAGAAGGAATGACGGCAAGACCATTCTTCATTGTGCTATCTTTGAAGACTATTTCGGTAAGCTTTTTCACTACTTTAAAGAGTTTCCTTCACAAGTGAATAATTTTTTAAAAGCTATAGTACTGGATTTAAATAATAATCTTTAAAAATTACGTCGGTAATGATTTTTAGAATTTTATGAAAATTGAATTATATATGTTTCTTTTCTTTTTGAGAAGACTGTTAACATATACTGACGCCAGAGGTTAGTTTGATAGATTTGGCATTTTTTTTTTTTACGAACAAATTTGACATTTCAAATAATACATTTATACGAATATCTAGTGAACTCACTGAACGAGGAAGGGTTATCACTTCTCCATCTGCTCGCCACCTTGGACGTTGCAATGCATTGATCTATCACTGTATGTTTAATCTTAATTCTTACCACATATTTTTTCTTGAATTATTACAATTTATTATATATTTCTCATAAGAGTTAAATACACAATACGCCTTTGAGGTTAAATCAAATATAGGAGCATTAATAGTTTGTTTTTTTTTTTTTTTAAGACGATACCAAGTTAACAGTCAACAATTGTTAAATGAGATGGTTGACTTGCTTTTTTGATGAAATGACCAAAATGTCTTTAGCTTTAATTCAAACTTGCCATGTGTCAAAAATTTTAAAAAATTAAATAAAAATTAAAAACCTAAATAAGACAAAATTTCATAGTTTTCTCTCCACTCGCTCTCTCTTTTCTTCTTCTTCTATTTTTCTCCTCTTCTTCTTCAAACCCCTCACACACTCTCTCTCTCTTCTTTTTTTCTTCTCTTCATCATTCCACTCAAATCCACCTAAACCATACCAAATTTCTCCACCATCGAAGCCGCCATCGACCTCTCTCCTCATCCCCCTTTCTATGTTATCTTCCTCTTTTCCTTCTCCCCCACTTTTGCTGAATCCCCAACCTGGTTGGCTTCGACTTGGCCGTCGTCGACATGGAGCACAGCCCTAGTGGCATCTCCAATGCCTTCACTTGTCTCTATGCCTCGCCGTTGCTCGGACGCTGGCCATCTCGTCCCTCCGGGGTTGAATTGATTTTGGGTTTTTTTTGGGTTGTATTCGGTTGATTGGATTTTGATGTGTTTTCATTTTTTTTTTTTTGATTGATTGTTTTGGTTTTGCTGTTGGTTTTGATCTAGGGTTGGTTGGATTCTATTGGTGTTTTGGTTGAAAATGATTTTTTGATTGATTATTTTGGTTCAAGATAACGTTGAATTTTTGTTTTTTTTTTTTTTGTTGGGTTGATGTTCATTGAAGATTTTGGTTTGATGCTCACTAAAGATTTGAGTTGATGTTTAATTTTGGCTTTATTTCAATTTTCTGTTGTTTGAAGATGAGGATGAAGATGATTTAAATTTTGGGAATTTAGCAAAATGTCCCAAATACACAAGAGAATTACGTAACTACCCTTTGGAGCATTTAAATTGCAAAAGTGCCCCTAATTTACTAAAATACCCTTCAACATATCAAACCCACTGCACCACTCACACCAACCCACATTCAGGTCACTCCAACTCCACTTCACGCCACCCACACCACACCAACCAGATTCAACACCTTTGAAGCCACTCCAACGCTAATCCAAGGTGCACCAAAACTCAACTATCCTCCATCCAAGTCAACCAACCTTCATCTGCCCCTTCAACCGTCAAACTCACAGAACCTCCAACATCTACCCAAACTCACCCAAGCTCAACCAACTTCCACCAAAGTCTGTCGCTCAACTGCCTCTCAACCGCCGTCCAAGTTCAATTACAACCACCCATCGAAGCTCAATTGCAATCGCCCGTACAAGCTCAAGCTTACCAAGCACGCCTACCAACCGTTTGACGAACGTTTCGACCTAACAACAAGTCAAATCCAAAGTTTTGAAGGTGTATTTCGCTCAAACTCACCCATTTTCATTTGGATTTTAAGTGTTTTGGGTTACTCTTGAGTGATTTGTGGTGTGTTTTGATTGTTTGTGTGAGGGTTTTATAGATTCTGATTGTTTGTTTTTTGGGTAGGTTTTGATTGTTTATGTTGGTTTTTAAATGTTCCTATGAACATAAAGTATTGGTGGGTTGAATTGATTGTGGGTTTTTTTTGGGTTGTTTTCGGTTGATTGGATTTTGCTGTGTTTTGAGTTTTTTTTTTTTTTTTTGATTGATTGTTTTGGTTTTGCTGTTGGTTTTGATCTAGGGTTGGTTGGATTCTATTGGTGTTTTGGTTGAAAATGATTTTTTGATTGATTATTTTGGTTCAAGATAACGTTGAATTTTTGTTTTTTTTTTTGTTGGGTTGATGTTCATTGAAGATTTTGGTTTGATGCTCACTAAAGATTTGAGTTGATGTTTAATTTTGGCTTTATTTCAATTTTCTGTTGTTTGAAGATGAGGATGAAGATGATTTAAATTTTGGGAATTTAGCAAAAATGTCCCAAATACACAAGAGAATTACGTAACTACCCTTTGGAGCATTTAAATTGCAAAAGTGCCCCTAATTTACTAAAATACCCTTCAACATATCAAACCCACTGCACCACTCACACCAACCCACATTCAGGCCACTCCAACTCCACTTCATGCCACCCACACCACACCAACCAGATTCAACACCTTTGAAGCCACTCCAACGCTAATCCAAGGTGCACCAAAACTCAACTATCCTCCATCCAAGTCAACTAACCTTCATCTGCCCCTTCAACCGTCAAACTCACAGAACCTCCAACATCTACCCGAACTCACCCAAGCTCAACCAACTTCCACCAAAGTCTGTCGCTCAACTGCCTCTCAACCGCCGTCCAAGTTCAACTACAACCACCCATCGAAGCTCAATTGCAATCGCCCGTACAAGCTCAAGCTTACCAAGCACGCCCACCAACCGTTTGACGAACGTTTCGACCTAACAACAAGTCAAATCCAAAGTTTTGAAGGTGTATTTCGCTCAAACTCACCCATTTTCATTTGGATTTTAAGTGTTTTGGGTTACTCTTGAGTGATTTGTGGTGTGTTTTGATTGTTTGTGTGAGGGTTTTATAGATTTTGATTGTTTGTTTTTTGGGTAGGTTTTGATTGTTTATGTTGGTTTTTAAATGTTTCTATGAACATAAAGTATTGGTGGGTTGAATTGATTGTGGGTTTTTTTTGGGTTGTTTTCGGTTGATTGGATTTTTATGTGTTTTGAGTTTTTTTTTTTTTTTTTTGATTGATTGTTTTGGTTTTGCTGTTGGTTTTGATCTAGGGTTGGTTGGATTCTATTGGTGTTTTGGTTGAAAATGATTTTTTGATTGATTATTTTGGTTCAAGATAACGTTGAATTATTTATTTATTTATTTTTAGGTTGATGTTCATTGAAGATTTTGGTTTGATGCTCACTAAAGATTTGGGTTGATGTTTAATTTTGGCTTTATTTCAATTTTCTGTTGTTTGAAGATGAGGATGAAGATGATTTAAATTTTGGGAATTTAGCAAAAATGCCCCAAATACACAAGAGAATTACGTAACTACCCTTTGGAGCATTTAAATTGCAAAAGTGCCCCTAATTTACTAAAATACCCTTCAACATATCAAACCCATAACACCACTCACACCAACCCACATTCAGGCCACTCCAACTCCACTTCACGCCACCCATACCACAACAACCCGATTCAATACCTTCAAGCCACTCTAACGCCAGTCCAAGGTGCACCAAAACTTAACCATCCTCCACCCAAGTCAACCAACCTCCATCTGCCCCTTCAACCGTCAAACTCACAGAACCTCCAACATCTACCCGAACTGACCCAAGCTCAACCAACTTCCACCGAAGTCTGTTGCTCAACTGCCTCTCAACCGCCGTCCAAGTTCAATTGCAACCACCCATCGAAGCTCAGTCGCAACCGGCCATACAAGCTCAAGCTTACCAAGCACGCCCACCAACCGTTTGACAAAAGTTTCAACCCAACAACAAGCCAAATCCAAACTTTTGAAGGTATATTTTGCTCAAACTCACCCATTTTCATTTGGATTTTAAGTGTTTTGGGTTTCTCTTGAGTGATTTGTAATGTGTTTTGATTGTTTGTGTGGGGGTTTTATGGATTTTGATTGTTTCTTTTTGGTAGGTTTTGATTGTTTATGTTGGTTTTTAAATGTTTCTATGAACATAAAGTATTGGTGCGTTGAATTGATTGTGGGTTTTTTTTTGGGTTGTTTTCGGTTGATCGGATTTTGATGTGTTTTGAGTTTTTTTTTTTGATTGATTGTTTTGGTTTTGCTGTTGGTTTTGATCTAGGGTTGGTTGGATTCTATTGGTGTTTTGGTTGAAAATGATTTTTTGATTGATTATTTTGTTTCAAGATAACGTTGAATTTTTTATTTTTTATTTTTGGGGTTGATGTTCATTGAAGATTTTGGTTCGATGCTCACTAAAGATTTGGGTTGATGTTTAATTTTGGCTTTATTTCAATTTTCTGTTGTTTGAAGGTGAGGATGAAGATGATTTAAATTTTGGGAATTTAGCAAAAATGCCCCAAATACACAAGAGAATTACGTAACTACCCTTTGGAACATTTAAATTGCAAAAGTGCCCCTAATTTACTAAAATACCCTTCAACATATCAAACCCACCACACCACTCACACCAACCCACATTTACGCCACTCCAACGCCACTTCACGCCACCCACACCATACCAACCCGATTCAACACCTTCAAGCAACTCCAACGCCAATCCAAGGTGCACCAAAACTCAACCATCCTCCACCCAAGTCAACCAACCTCCATCTGCCCCTTCAACCGTCAAACTCACGGAACCTCCAACATCTACCTGAACTCACCCAAGCTCAACCAACTTCCACCGAAGTATGTCGCTCAACTGCCTCTCAACCGCCTTCTAAGTTCAACTGCAACCACCCATCGAAGCTCAGTCGCAACTGTCCGTACAAGCTCAAGCTTACCAAGCACGCCCACCAACCGTTTGACGAAAGTTTCAACCCAACAATAAGCCAAATCCAAACTTTTGAAGGTATATTTTGCTCAAACTCACCCATTTTCATTTGGATTTTAAGTGTTTTGGGTTTCTCTTGAGTGATTTGTAGTGTGTTTTGATTGTTTGTGTGGGGGTTTTATGGATTTTGATTGTTTCTTTTTGGTAGGTTTTGATTGTTTATGTTGGTTTTTAAATGTTTCTATGAACATAAAGTATTGGTGCGTTGAATTGATTGTGGGTTTTTTTTGGGTTGTTTTCGGTTGATCGGATTTTGATGTGTTTTGAGTTTTTTTTTTTGATTGATTGTTTTGGTTTTGCTGTTGGTTTTGATCTAGGGTTGGTTGGATTCTATTGGTGTTTTGGTTGAAGATGATTTTTTGATTGATTATTTTGGTTCAAGATAACATTGAATTATTATTTTTTTTTTTTTGGGTTGATGTTCATTGAAGATTTTGGTTTGTTGCTCACTAAAGATTTGGGTTGATGTTTAATTTTGGCTTTATTTCAATTTTCTGTTGTTTGAAGATGAGGATGAAGATTATTTAAATTTTGGGAATTTAGCAAAAATGTCCCAAATACACAAGAGAATTACGTAACTACCCTTTGGAGCATTTAAATTGCAAAAGTGCCCCTAATTTACTAAAATACCCTTCAACATATCAAACCCACTACACCACTTACACCCATGGAATAAAAACTCGGCCGAGTTGGCCGAGTTCTCACCGAAGACTCGCCGCTCGGCCTGCTGCCGATCCGAGAATCGCCGGATCAGCAGCACAAATCGGCCCGGGTCAAAAATCGGCCCAACTCGGCCTTAACTCGGCCCAACTCGGTGTAACTCGGCCCAACTCAGTCCAACTCGGCGCTGTTCCAACTCGGCAGTTCTTCTCTTCATTCTTCCTCAGTTCCTCTTATGTTCTGCCATTCTGCTTCGTCACTGCCGTCGCTCGTCGCTGCTGTTGCTCATCACTGCTCGTCGCTGCCGTCGGTCTCTGCCTTGTTCGTCGCCGTCGTCGTCACAACCAACGTCGCCGTCTGTCATCATCTTCGGTCGGTGGTGGCTGGTCGGTAGCTTCTTCTTCTTCTTCTCTTCTTCTTCTTCTTTCTTTTCTTCTCTTCTTCTTTCTTCTTCTCGACGACCGACTCAATATCAACTTTGTGAGTCAAAACAAGTTTTTGGCTTCTATTTTCCTCCCCAATCAATTTTAAAAATGACGGTCACATCCTGAGAAAATATCGGTCTCCTTCCTTAACTTTTAACTCAATTCTATTTTGATCACAAATATTAAAACTTATACTCAATTTAATCCTTTATCACTTTAATAATCTCTTAGGGTCATTCGCCATTTTACCCTCCTATGATTGTATGAGATAGGTTTGATGGTGCTTTGTGGTCATATGATTGTATTTTGATCATATAGAAAATTTTTAATTTGATTTTTTACAGGGTTGTCCTGGTTTGACCATTGGTCAACGGTTTGACCGTTGACCGAAACCGTTGACCGATGGTCAAACCGAGTACTCTCCGAGTTGCCAAGTACTCGTTGCTCGCTGCCTCGCCGGTCGAATAGTGAGTAGCAAGTTTTCGAACACTGCTCACACCAACCCACATTCAGGCCACTCCAACTCCACTTCACGCCACCCACACCATACCAACCAGATTCAACACCTTTGAAGCCACTCCAACACCAATCCAAGGTGCACCAAAACTCAACCATCCTCCATCCAAGTCAACCAACCTCCATCTGCCCCTTCAACCGTCAAACTCACAGAACCTCCAACATCTACCCGAACTCACCCAAGCTCAACCAACTTCCACCAAAGTCTGTCGCTCAACTGCCTCTCAACCGCCGTCCAAGTTCAACTGCAACCACCCATCGAAGCTCAATTGCAATCGCCCATACAAGCTCAAGCTTACCAAGCACGCCCACCAACCGTTTGACGAATGTTTCGACCCAACAACAAGTCAAATCCAAACTTTTGAAGGTGTATTTCGCTCAAACTCACCCATTTGAAGCTAATTCAATGCAGTTTGTTTTTTTTTTTTTTTTTGGTTTGGATTTTTGCTTTTTGAAGGTCAATTTTGTGCAGGAGGTTTTTATGTGAGTGGAGATTGAATTTGTTCTATTGGGTACTGTTGGACATTTTTATAACTATGCATGGCAGTTGATATTCTATTTTTTTTACTTGTTAATGTAGGAAAGTGATGAACTTTATCCATGAGAAGTCATTTTTAGTTGAAATTTTTGTCTTTGTGTGTGGTCTAGTGTGCACATGTGATGACTATGGCTGTTCAAAGGTTATGGGTTTTGTAAACAGTTGATTCAATGTGGTCATCTGAGTTTTTTTTTTTTTTTTATAGATTTTTGGTTGGATAATTGATTGGTGTTGTGTTTAGATCTTAATTTTACGTTTGATTGACGTTCTACGGTTTGGATTGATGTTATTTGTTAATTGAGTTTTTCTAAATTTTGCATATTTTTAATGGATGTGTGCTCGTTTTGGATTCTGCATTATAGTTGAAAAATCAAATGGGATGGTTGAGAATTCTCAACCATTTTGAATTGTCAATCAACCAATTTGGTTGAGAATTCTCAACCAAATTTCAGTGATATTCCTGGTAAAGAATTGAGTGAAACACATAACCTTCCCTTCACTCACTTTGCTCAAACAGATTTATACCCAAGGAAACATCAAAAGGTCAAAATAACCAAGCAACAACAAAATTGTGATGTAATTGATGCTGGTTTTGCACTCAAATGTGGAAGAGTTTTAGTTCTCTTATTATGGTGGTTGGACCAGGTTGGTGATTTGGGTCTATCTAAGGCCAAATGTCGGACACTGATCTTGGGTGGTGTACAGGGAACACTCCCGTGGATGCACCAGAGCTTCTGAATGGCAGTAGCATCTCTATGTATTTTCTCAAATTTTTATATAATTAAATATCTTGTTTTCTGCAGCTCCAAAAACATGAGATTCATATTTCAATATGTCTTGTTTTCTAGGTTGATGTGTTTTCATTTGGCGTTGCGTTGCGGGAGCTCCTTTCTGGGGAAGAACCGTATGCAGACCTGCACTACGGGGGTATTATAGGCTATTTTCAAACTCAAATATCTTTTATTTTTGTTGTTCCCATTGATTGGCTCGGGACATGCAATGCTGATAATTGACCTGGAATGCCATGCAGGTGGTATTCTGAGCAATGCATTGCGACCACCAGTGCCAGAATCTTGTGATCCCGAGTGGAGATCCTTGATGGAGAGATGCTGGTCAGCAGAGCCACCACGGAGACCGATCTTCACCAAGATTGCAAATGAGTTGCGTTCAATGGCAGCCAAGATTCCTCCGAACGGACAGAACCAAACACAGCAGCCACCCTCCTCCTCAGCACAGCCCCAAGTTCAGAAATAGTTCCGGATGAGTTAGTTATACTTGTGTTTTTGCAGATTGTGTTTGCCAGTTTGTTGACTTTGTTTAAATCCTCAAGCCATACAAAGACATCCCCATGTGTTTTGTTCAAAATGTAACATATGAAAGGTCTCATTTCTCTTTTAATTTTTTGGTTGAAAATCATTAGAAAACTCTATTTCGCTGATACTTCCTCTTCTGTTTCTCTTCAACTTCCTCCTTCCTTTTGGCGTCTATTCATATAAAACCCCTTTTCTACTATCAACACATTAGACAGCAATAATCCAGTACAAGAACAACTCACTTGATTTAAGGACTGCATACAGACCTAGAAGTAGATGCTTAGTATTGGACTTCAATAAATATGAGAGGTTCCTCATTCTATGACATACATCGGTAGACTGGAGCAATACATTGTAGCAAAACAACTAAGAATGTAGAAGAGGACACGATTACAACCTTGTGAATCACTAGCAGTTGATGGAGGGCCCTCTTTTTGGAACACAACTTTCCCATTATTAACAGCAAGAACCCAACAATTCTTTGACAGTTTCTTAGCACAATATTTAGCCACAGATGTGGATGATCGGTTGGTATGGTGACTCTGAGCAGTTCCCACTATCACCTTGGATGCGGACTAACCAAAATCTTTAGAATTGATGTACTAACCAAAATCTTTAGAATTGATGTACCTCTGCATATTTTAAGCTTCAGATCCACCTGCAACCCCACATTCAATTATGGAAATACTGCATGAAACGAACTATAAAAAACTCAGAGACTGAATTTTTTATTTTTTCAGGAGCTAAAGAAGCAGCAGTTGTTAAAAGCACTTGACTTGAATTTCTAATTATTGAAGAAAGCAAAAATGGAAGTTAACAAATAAAAAAACGGAGCTCAAGTAACATACCTGTTTCAAGTTGCAGAAGCCTTCATATACAGCAGGAACCCAAAAAAATTTCAGTATAAGTCAATATTTGTTCTAATATCACCTTCTTTTTTTTTTTTTGTTTTTTTGTTTCTGAGTTGCTTAATTTATTTCTAATTCTTATGGGAATTATCTTTGTTTAATTCTTTTAAAATAACAATAATTATTATTTAAAAATTAAAAATATTATCATTAAACCCTATTTTGTAACATAAAAAAGTATGATTTCACATTAATTTCATTTTCAGAGCCTATTTTAATAATATCCCTTATTATTATTATTATTATTGGATTCCAACTGTAAGAATGACAAATTGCAAAGTATTTAAAAATTAATTGGACAGTATATATCAATTTTTATGTCTAAGAAAACAGCTAACAGTAACTTTAACTTATATTAAATTAGATTACACAATCAATAACTGCTTCGTATGAGAATACAAAAATAACAATACAAATGTTAAAATTCATAAATTATAGAATAAATATTTAATTAAATAGATAAGAGGTCCTAATGAAGTGGCGTCCAAATCATAGAAAACTTATCAAAATGGGGCCTAATTGAAGCCTATAATATATAAAAGAGAACAAAATGAGGCCTAAATATTAAATTAACAAGATGAGGCATTACACAATTGTCTCATTTGTCTACCCATTGAGCCGGCCATGCCTATAGAGTTTTCTACATTATGCTTACCGGCTAAAAATAATATTAAAATTAATATTAAAAATGGCACTTGCTTTCATACAAACTATATTTAACTTTACATTTCTCTCTCCCTAACATAATATTATTTATTTAATCATAATTTAAAATAAAATTAAAGGAAAAATTACCCACAACTTACCTATAAATTTTATATTCACAAGTGCGTACAACTTTTTAATTTTTTTGCAACGTCCCCCCCTAACTAATGGATTGACTATATTTGATCATGACGTGGTCAATTTGACCGTTTTAAATGTGTTGAAAGACGAAATTGCCCCTGAGTACTGTCAAATAGTTGTGTGTTGATTTTGCAGCCAAATGAAATTATCAATATGCCTTTGACATGAAACCTCCACTAAAAATCATCTTCAATCTCTCATTCCCCTCATCTTCAACCAAAGTCATCATCAATCTAGCAAAATCATCAACATCAATCTCCAACTCAAAATTATCAGAATCAATCAATCAACAAAAACCAATGTTCAATCAACCTTAAAGTGATCCAAAACAACCCACAATCGACCCTAAAGCGATCCAAAACAACCGTTCAAACCCAGACCCAGAACTAGGTTCAAGAATAATTCAATCCCAGTTCTAGGTTCAAATGACTCATTCGAACCCAATTCTCTTGGTTCGAATGATTCATTTGAAACCAAAGAACTAGGTTCGAATGGGTCATTTGAACCCAGATTTTTTCATTCGAACCCAGACTGGTATTTTGGTCCATATCCGATCCTTGCCCCAGCAAGACCAGTTGCTTATACCCTTAAGATGCCAACCAATAGTAGGATACATCCAACCTTCCATGTAACTCTCTTAAAGGCATTTAAGGGAGATCATTCAGTCACTTGTTATCCCCTGCCAGAGCAAACCATCGCTAACAGGCTAGTACTTGTGCCTATAGCCATCTTGGCTTCGGTTTTTTTTTTTTATTAGCTAATTCAACGGATTTTTTTTTTTTTTTTTTGGTTTGGATTTTCGCTTTTTGAAGGTCAATTTTGTGCAGGAGGTTTTTTTTATGTGAGTGGAGATTGAATTTGTTCTATTGGGTACTGTTGGACATTTTTATAACTATGCATGGCAGTTGATATTCTATTTTTTTTGCTTGTTAATGTAGGAAAGTGATGAACTTTATCCATGAGAAGTCATTTTTAGTTGAAATTTTTGTCTTTGTGTGGTCTAGTGTGCACATGTGATGACTATGGCTGTTCAAAGGCTATGGGTTTTGTAAACAGTTGATTCAATTCAATCATCTGAGTTTATTTCCCTTTTTCTTTTATAGATTTTTGGTTGGATAATTGATTGGTGTTGTGTTTAGATCTTAATTTCATGTTTGATTGACGTTCTATGGTTTGGATTGATGTTATTTATTAATTGGGTTTTTCTAAATTTTGCATATTTTTAATGGATGTGTACTTGTTTTGGATTCTGCATTGTAGTTAAAAACCAAGTGAGATGGTTGAGAATTCTCAACCATTTTGAATTCTCAATCAACCAATTTGGTTGAGAATTCTCAACCAAATTTCAATGATATTCCTGGTAAAGATTCGAGTGAAACACATAACCTTCCCTTCACTCACTTTGCTCAAACAGATTTATACCCAATGAAACATCAAAAAGTCAAAATAACCAGACAACAACAAAATCGTAATGTAATTGATGCTGGTTTTGCACTCAAATGTGGAAGAGATTTAGTTCTCTTATTATGGTGGTTGGACCAGGTTGGTGATTTGGGTCTATCTAAGGCGAAATGTCGGACACTGATCTCGGGCGGTGTACAGGGAACACTTCCGTGGATGGCACCAGAGCTTCTGAATGGCCGTAGCAGCCTGGTCTCTGAGAAGGTTTATGCCTCTATGTATTTTCTCAAATTTTTATACAAATTTAATATCTTGTTTTCTGCAGCTCCAAAAACATGAGATCCATATTTCAATATGTCTTGTTTTCTAGGTTGATGTGTTTTCATTTGGCATTGCGTTGTGGGAGCTCCTTACTGGGGAAGAACCATATGCAGACTTGCACTACGGGGCTATTATAGGCAATTTTCAAACTCAAATATCTTTTATTTTTGTTGTTCCCATTGATTGGCTCAGGACATGCAATGCTGATAATTGACCTGGCATGCCGTGCAGGTGGTGTTCTGAGCAATGCATTGCGACTACTAGTGCCAGAATCTTGTGATCCTGAGTGAAAATCCTTGATGGAGAGATGCTGGTCAGCAGAGCCACCAGAGAGATCGATCTTCACCGAGATCGCAAATGAGTTGCATTCAATGGCAGCCAAGATTCCTCTGAAAGGACAGAATCAAACACAACAGCCACCCTCCTCCTCAGCACAGCCCCAAGTTCAGAAATAGTGCCGGATGAGTTAGTTATACTTGTATTGTCTTTGCAGATTGTGTTTGCCAGTTTGTTGACTTTGTTTAAATCCTCAAGCCATACAAAGACATCCCCATGTGTTTTGTTTAAAATGTAACATATGAAAGGTCTCATTTCTTTTTTAATTGTTTGGTTTTTGAATAGAAGTTGTAGTACTCATATAAATTTTCAGGTTAGAATTGAAAACCATTAGAAAACTCTATTTCGCAGATACTTCCTCTTCTGTTTCTCTTCAACTTCCTCCTGCCTTTTGGCATCTATTCATATAAAACCCCTCTTCTACTATCAACACATTAGACAGCAATAATCCAGTACAAGAACAACTCACTTGATTTAGTGACTGCATACAGACCCAGAAGTAGATCCTTAGTATTGGACTTTAATAAATGTGAGAGGTTCCTCATTCTATGACATACGTCGGTAGAATGAAGCAATACATTGTAGCAAAACAACTAAGAATGTAGAAGAGGATACAATTACAACCTTGTGAATCACTAGCAGTTGATGGAGAGACCTCTTTTTGGAAAACACAACTTTCCCAACAATTCTTTGACAGTTTCTTAGCACAATAATTAGCCACAGATATGGATGATCGGATGGTATGGTGACTCTGAGCAGTTCCCACTATCAGCTTGGATGCAGAATAAGAAATGGCTTCTCTGACCAAAATCTTTCGAATTGATGTACCTCTGCATATTTTAAACTTCAGATCTATCTGCAACCCCACATTCAATTATGGAAATAATAGAACATGAAACAAACTGTAAAAAACTCGGAGACTGAATTTTTTATTTTTTCAGGAACTACAGAAGCAGCAGATTGTTAAAAGCACTAGACTTGAATTTCTAATTATTGAGGAAAACAAATATGGAAGTTAACAACTTAAAAAACAGAGCTCAAGTAACATACCTCTTTCAAGTTGCAGAAGCCTTCATATACAGCAGGAACAGAGTCAAAAACTTTAACAAGTGAAAGCAGCAGAGACTTGCCATCTCGATCCACAATTGCTACATTTGACAAACACTTTAGAAAAACCACCCAGAAGACAACGAAGAAACCAAGTGCCTCCACCAATATTTACCACTCGCCATGTCCACAAACGTCCAGAACCCAGACTCCACAGCTACACGAATCCATGCGCACACACACACATCAAAATTCCAGTCTTTCAGCACATTCAAACCAAACCCATCAAAAAATTCCGATCTTTAATCAAAGTCAAATCACAGATAGATAAAATTCCGATCTTGATCAAATTCAAGTCAAACCCAGACTGTGATCACTGGATGTGACTCAAGCAACATTGCCGTGTTGCCTTCTGGGTTCTCATATCTTCCTGATGGACTTGAGTCAAGGCCTCTAGTGATCACTTCTAGGCAAGAGGAGAAGAGCACAGAAGGAGGATCTTTTCTTAGTATAGCATTCCAAATCACAAATAACTCTCTCACAGCCAGGCTAACCATGGAATCAGTGGAGTCTGTAAACACACTAATTTTTGTCAATACATGCTATCCAAAACAAACACATAAATCCTATCAAAGACCTAAAAGCAGCTCCAAAATAATTTTATCTATATACAAGATATAGCTCCAACATCAAATGTAGGGATGTCAGCATGCTGGTGGTGTTTCTATCCTACAGAAAGTTACTAACTTAAATTTCCAAATGTCATTTCCTAGAGACTGCGATTCCAACCTTTGAGAATCAATTGATATCGTAATACTAATTAACAGCCTCATTACTTATACAGTGGAATGTCAAAAACCACATAGAACAATCTTCACTAGGCATTATCTTCAAAATACATCATCCGCAATGCCAATACAGTTGAAAAAAATTATCTACCAGGCATAGTTCCTTTTTGTAGCCCTTATTCCAATTCTTGGTTAGCCCATTACACCCGATAAAAGGCCTTACACCCGATAAAATTTACTTGATTAAAGTTGAAACCCATTACGCATGAAAAACTATAGAATCATTTGTAGGATACGAGAAATCCATTACTAGTAAGTGCAAATTATTTGGTTCCCACTCAAATTAGTTTCAGTGCTCACTAAACAGCCTTCCACTTAACTCATTTACTAATAAATCACGAAGGTTATATGGTGTGATTTGATTAAAAGCTGATGAGTTAGTGACTTGCTATCAGAATATTACTATATTAGTGTATCCAAATCATTGCAATGGCATGGAATTTTATTAGTGTTTAAATATAATTTTTGTGCCCAAATTTCTAATCAACGTGGACAAAACTTTACTTTCAAAATTTCTTCAATGTTGAATCGGACCAAACAAGGTAAGTTCTTGAATGAGAATACCAAAGATTTCCAAAAATATTGACATGGCTTTTGGATTTGGTGTTTGGTCGTTGGTCTGGCGTATGGTTTGAGTTGTGCAATAATTGCATGTATAAATTACATAATATTTGTAAACCTGGACTGATGCTGCTGTAATTAGTAATAGAATAAAAGCTAGAACGACCTGACCCACGTATGAGCTTGATGTGCTGTTGTCAACGTATATTACACAACTCAGCAACTGTGTGTGTATTAAAACACTGGATATTATTTTGAAGATTCATAAATAATTGCCGAAAGTTTTTAAAAAAAAAAATAATTGTCGCAAGCTTATCAGGGTGTATAAATATCTCGTTTTAAGTTTTGTTTATTAGATTTTCAAAAAAACAAAGGTTTTGTCTATTAGCTTGGCAGTCAGCTCTTGAGCATGATTGATAGGAAAGCATGATTGCTTAAAATCAGTTATTATGTGTTTTGGACTGTCCTTAGATATTTAATTCTTTCAAGAGATCTTGTTTGCGCTTCATTGTTTTTCATTCATGAATTATTATACAAGTAATGTGAAGACTTGAATGTTTCTTGATGCATAAATTCTCAATTGTGTGTATGTTATGAGAGTGTTTGCCTTAGGACTCTTGAGAAAAATGAGTGATTTCTAATGAGGCATAGAGTTGAGACGAAATAAATCCAAGATGTGTGCGCATAATATTGTCAAAATTCAACTACTAGGAGATGAGTTGGAGATGACTAACAACTGTGTGGGGATAACTAGTGACTTATTTTTAGTCAAGGTTCAAGATTACAAGTGTGTTAATTTTTCATGCGAAAGCACTAGATGATTTGTTAATGCGTTTGCACATGATTGGATTACGTTTGTGGGTATCGCAGTTGGTAAACTCTCAGGAGACACTACTCCTCCCACTAGAGACACCTAAAGGTTTAAAGACTTGTAACATACATTAAATGTCATTGTGTTTACCTATGAAAATAGATTTGTTTTTATTTTTGTGTTTTTAGTATTGTTTTGTTTTTCAGATTTGCTCGAGGCCGAGTACATTTTAGGTTTGTGGGTATTTAAATGTGCTAAAATTAAGCATGATTTCATATTCCTAATCTACACTTTTGCGATGAAAAATCGAGTGAAATTCGGTCGTTCTGATGTTTTCTGAGTGTTTTATTTAGGTATTAAAGTTGAGGGACTCAAAAGTAATTTGCCATGAAAATTGTAATTTTGAAAACGTCAGGGGCTTAAATATAATATGCCCATAATCCTAGTCAGTGAGGTGTGGCTCCCAGGCTTCATTCGCACAAAAGGTGCAAGCCTTGACTGTGAGTGGTGACTCGTGACCAAGGGTTGTGGCAGCTTACAAGTTCTAATTCGCGTATTTCACTTACGGGAAAAGCTGCAAAGACGAATTACGATGTGTGTTGCTTGTGGATAAAGCTCGCCAAAGACCTAATCAACAGATGTAGAAAAAGAAGATGAAAATGGTGATTGGGATCTTGAAAGATTAAGAGTTTCTTGGGAATTAGAAAGAGAGGGCTGTGTCAGTAGAGAAAAAGAGGAAGGGTTAAGTTGCTCTGATACCATCTTTGGAAACTGAATATTGGTTCTTTATTAAGTGAAAAGGAAGTTTACATGTTGTATTTATATACAGTGCAGCACTTTAACAAACGTCCCTAACTAAGGAAAAGTCGCCAACCAAAGGAATTTTACTACACTTTAACAGTGCAGTTATACAATGCAATCTGTTATAACTTAACATAGTTATAATAGATTGTTAACTACTAATTGCCTCCCTTAAACTAAACTCCTCTGTGTTGTTAGTATTTCAAAGCTCCTAATAATTTTTTAAAACTGGTTTTTCAAATCTTATAGAGTTATGGTTTTAAAGAATGCTTTCTCAAAAACATTTTCCTTTCCAAAAACGCTTTTACAATCACCATAGGCAAAAGGAAACCGGAAGATTTTCAAGATAAAACTTTGAAAACCAAACCTAGATTCTACTTAACTCTTATATTTAAAAAATATTAGACCAGAGAAAATCTTTCAAAAGTTAAAAGGAAGTTTTGCAATAAAAATCTTTGATCAGATCAATGTTTTATACTTTCGTTAACCAGATTAAATTTCTTTGTCCCTTAAGACTTAATAGGATTAAAATAGGAAAATACTTACTTGAGATATTGAAACTTGTTAAAAGCTAATGTTATTTGCTAAAACTTTCTGAGAATTTTTAAAGATGCTAGAGGGTATGGTAAAGAAAACTGTAAAGTATATCGGATATACTTGCAATCTCCTCTTTTCTCTTATTGATTTTGCATATATATACAAAAGCAGAGATGATTACAATTCAAAAAGCCTATTTTGGCTTCTGAAGTCTGAAAACTAAAGTCAACAAGCCTATGAAGAAGAGATAATTACGAGTGAGAAAATCTGCTACAAATTTATCTAATTATTGACAATTTTCCTGGAGGTTTCTGTTGTCCTTCTGATTCTTGTCTTTTTGTCTGCTTTTAGTCAATTTTTCTTATATTCTTTTTCTACAAAAGTCTTCAATTGCTTTTCTTGCTTTTGTCTACTTTTAATAAGTGATTCTTATCTTCTTTGTCCGCAGAAGTCTTCAACTACTTTTTCTGTTTTTAATCAATGCTTCTTGACTTCTTTATCTACTTTTGTTGTGCACTTTTGTCTTCTTTTTATCTAGGTGTTTAAATTATGGAGGGCTTGATCATCGAATGCTTTGTCAATTTCTTCCATAATATTGTCTTCTGTGAAAAAATAATAATTTTTTTTTGCTTGCTCTTGAATTTTTTGAAGTATCTGTCTATTTCAATGCTAAAAAATATCCAAGGGATAGGGTATTGCATTTTTGGTTCATTTGACTGTCCTTTTAAAAATATTGACATATAAGGAGTTTGTCCAAGTAGGCGGGGTCTATACATATTTATACAATTCCAATATTTATGTACTCTATATTTTTGAAGATGTTTTACAGTAAATTTTTTGGATTCTTTAGATTCTAAAGGATTTCTTTCATTAATATATTGGACTAGATTTTCATAAGGAAAAATTATAATGTAATGGTAAGCGAGTTAAAAACTGATTGCAATAATATCATAGAATTTTGTTAAAAAGTACAAAAGAAAAATTTTGAAAAGAAAAATTCTTTTGTAAGTAAAAGATGGTTATATTTTTTAGAAATATTGACCAGTAGAAGTTATAAAACTCACTTTGAACACATAATTGGAAAGAATAATGAATTAGCTAATATTTTATCAAGACTAATTTATCTTTAATTTTGCAGGAATGATATCTTCAAGCTCTACTAGTGAATTTGAAAAAGTAAGCTATGGATCTTATTAGTCATTCAAAAAAGTAAAAATTCAATTGCCTCCGAAAGCGCCTTCTTGTTGAGGAGCCAGACGCAAACCACTGGATATTGCTAGCCCTGGTGCATATCGTTATGCGCCCTCGCAGAGTGGAGTTTCCAAGTCAGACCGAGACCGACTGAGCCAATCTAGTCGAGCAGGTCGTAATCCTGCAAAGCTCGTGGCCTCATCACCTTCTGGATGATGGTTTGAACCGTCTTCTCGATCAATGCGATCGTCTTAGCTAGAGCTTGAGTGAGGGTTTTCATGTTCAAAGACTTTTTTTTTTAAAAAAAAAAAAAATCGAAATTAAAAATTTTTATAAAAAATATATATTAAAAAAATTTATGTGAAAATGTGACATGTTTTTTGGAGAGGAATTGGAAGATGTTGTTGCGTATTGCTTCTTCTTCTGTGTCTTTGTTTTTGTTTTTGGTTTCTTCCAAGTCTTTTCCTCTCTCATCGCTGAGGTTTTTTTTTCTATTTGTTTTTCTATTACATGTTTTTTTTTTTTTTTAATTGAAAAAAGTGTTTGGATTTGAAAACATAATAATAAATTTGGTTTAGGTTTGGAGAAATGACTAAGTCACACAGTAGACTTAGGGGTCATTTGTTTTTGTCACTTAAGACTTAATAGTGCTAAACTGCACTTATTAAGTTGTTTTCGTTTAATTTTTTAAATGGTCAAATTACTTAAACTATCAAAAAACAATAGTAAAAGTTAAGAATTTTTAACTTTTCATTTAATTGCAAATTACATAATGGTATTTTAAAATTTTTATTCAAAATCTATCCTTTCCAAAATAACATAATTTCTAATTTATCTTAATTTTATATTACTCAAATTTCCTTTTTTGGTTTCCCCTTGATACTTAAAAAATATATATTTGAAAAGAAAAACCTAAATACATTTCATCCCAAATTGTCTTGGAATTAAACTAATATATTTTAATTTATAATGTAAACATTCATTTTCCTAGTTGTTTTTTAATATATTAATATATTTAAATATATAAATATGGTTAATACTACTATATTTTTTAATCATGTTTTAATTATGAATAAAATATTATCAATATGTATATAAAAAATGTTTTAGAATTTATTAAATTATTTATTTTAGATGTTTGTATTAAATTAATTAAAATTATATAACAACAAATAGTAAAAATGGTATAAATGTTAACTTACTATTTTTTAGACAATTTTAAATTTAAAAAACAAACAAGTTTAAAACATATTCAGAGGTGAAAAAAAAAAACAAACAAACAAATAAACATGTTATTCAGATTTCAAGTTTCAGTCACTATTCAGTTTTCAATTTTCAATAGCACTGTTTAGTTTTCAGACAAAAAAACAAACGATCTCTTACAGATGGAGAGAAGTGTGGAGTCTATAGGAAAGTGGTGGGCTATTGTTGGGCCGGGCTTTATATAAGGTTTTGTGATGGGCCTCAGCTTTTTAATACAAAGGATAGACCCAATTTTTGAAGAATTGGCCTTACACTCCGATTAAGCGTTGTGGTAAGTACATTGTAACAAACAAAAATTGTAAGTACACCACAAATTATTATTATTATTATTTTAAATAAAGAGTTCATTCAAAGGCATAATCTAAAGTGTTAAGGGCATGTTTGGCACATGAGAATGGGAGTGGGTTTGAGATCCAAAAATCCCAAACTTTTTAAATGCCATGTTTGGAGACCAATTGGAAAATAATGGGTTTAAGATTCAAAAAATCTCAAACTCCCTCATTTACCAATTTTTTAGGAATCATCATTCTCATCTTCTTTATCTTTTCTCACACCTCCATCTATCTCTCTTTCTCTTTTCCCTCATTCTCTCATCACACATCCATAGAACCTACAACACTCTACCCTTTCTTCTTCTTCTTTTTTTTTTTTTATACCGTTTTAGTTTGGGATCTAGTTCTGGGTTCATCATCGAACCCAAAACCCGATGGTTCTAGGTTCTGGGTTCATCGTCAACCTAAAACTAGATAGTTCTAGGTTCGACGATGAACCCAACTCGATGGTTCTAGGTTTGACGATGAACCCAAAACCAGGTTTTGGGTTCGACCAGAATCCCCCCTTTTTTTTGGTTCATGTTTTGATGTTGTTGTTATGAGATATGATGTTATTGATTAATTGGATTTATGATATTAATGAACTATAGGTTAATAATGTTGAAGACACTGGGTTTACGATGAACTATGGTCGTTTTTTATTTTTTTCAAATTTTTTATAAAATTAATTTTATGTCATAAAAAATTTAAATTAATTTTATTCTAATTCAATCTCAACATATATGAAATATGATATGGCATAATTTTTAATCTAACCCCAAGTTCTACCAAATATGGGATAGTAATTTTTTAATCAAAACTATTCAATTTCATTCCAATCTCGCATGCCAAACGTAGCCTAAGAGTATTGGAAATGCAATAATAATAAATGGCAAAAATCGAATGTTAGTAATACCCAAAGCTATTGTATCACGCAGACCCAAGTCCCTTTATCCAGTTGGTGGCTTCAATTGAGTTTATTCTTTGGTTAACAATGGTAGAGAAATTTGGGAATAAAGCCGAAGTAGTTGCAAGATGGGTTGAAAATTGAAATAAAAAATGTTGGGATTATGATGTGTTGTGACACTTCCAAATCCTTTCCAAGTGTAGGAGTGTCGAAGTAATAAATAAAACCCGATAAGAATGGGTCAATCCTTAAGGAAGAACAACCTACAAAATAAAAAAAAATCTAGAAACAAAGTAATAGAGGAAACAAATTCAAGTAATAAAGGATGACTAAATGTGATAAATAATTACTCAAATTAAAAACATGCTAAGGTTAGAGGATCCACTTTTGGTGGAATAAAGATATATTTAACTCTTTTTATAACTCAATTGGAATCCACATGAAATGAGGTTTTAATCGAAAAGTAAGTTAATTTCAGCACGTAAAACATCTATGAAGTTATATTTCTCTCCCTTTTATTATAATGCAATCGATCATTTACACTCTTATGTGAAATGAGTTCAAGTACTCATTGTGCCAATCAATTAACTATCATAAATCACGATTCCTTTGCCAGAGTTGTCGGTATAATTGGATAGTTCTAGATGGAATCAAGCATCCATTGTGACAAGGATTGTCTACAATTAGTCAAGACTCGCACTTACAAAAGAAAGAAATCAAGATTGAATATAATTCATAAAGGAAAGGCAATGTAAAACATAAGCATATATTATCATAAACCAAATAATGGAAACTGCAAAATCATTTTAAGAACTGGACAAATTTTTATTTTCATGCCAAGAGCTTCACCCTTTCACCTTAACACAAAAAGAAAATTAATTGCTCATAACAGAAATGGAAAAAAAAACAAGTAGAAGAAAAACATATAAGTGCATATCTAATGCTCCCATAGATTGTATTTAAAAGGAAAAAAAAAATAAAGTCATGTTATCAATATCAAGAGACTTACTTCGTACATGATATTGATAAACAATTAAATTAAAAACTATTATCTAATGTTTCCATTTAATATATAGATTTACAATAGACGAAAAGGTAGCTCATACCAAATAAGGCTTGACTAGATCACCTGCAATGGATTGACTGATGGCCAGAAAAAATAAAAATCAACAATTTGTTTTTCATAAAATTAAGGATTTTGCGAAACATTGAGTTTCAAAAACTTTTTCGAAAACTCAAGAACCCAAGATTCATAAAACAATGAAATAAAATAATATAAATAAATAAAAATCAGATTTTTACCTTCTGTATTGATCTCTGTGGATTGCTCACCACCTTGCCTTCCTTGATATATCTCGCAACCAAGAAACAAGTGAGTGGACACAATTATATAGAATTGTGCTCACTTACTTTTTGATTTCTTTCTAAAAAAATCAAATTAAATCAATGATTATAAGAGATGAGTGTTTTGATTCTTGGTTATACAAAGAACAAAGACACAAATTCTTGTTCTTTATATTTGTTGAAAAAAAAAAAAAAACTTCTTTTTCTTTTCTCTTATTGTTTTTAAAAAACATAAACAACAACCAAAAACCTAGATGTAGAAAAGAAACTTTTTCTTTTTATAGGCAAACAATTAGGGTTTTAATTAATCAATATTAATATTGACCCTAATCTTATTATAATTAAACTTTTGCCCCATATAATATAATTAATTCAAAATTAATTCATATTATATTTTGAAATAGAACTTGTAACTTTTAATAAATTAATTCATAATTAATTTATATCAAAGTCACTAAGAATCGGATTCAAGACCTCTTATAAAATTAATTAAATAATTATTAATTCATAATTAATAATTAAATAATTTGAATAATCAATATTATTCAAATACCAAGTGAACACAAATTTTTGTTACTTATGTAACACCTGTAATTGGACAGTCCAATTACAATATTCTATATACATGTTTCTTATAGTAAAATGAGCTATCAAGGGGACCCGATGGACCTACAGTTTTGAGCTCCAATAATATTGGAATTATTAATTAAACTCTTTAATTAAATAATTCACTATTATTAATCTTAAAGTTACTCCACTAAAAACTTAAGATTGCACCCTCAAAATTGTAGATATTTTTTATACAATCTAAAATTTTTTAGTGTCTATTGATTTAATCATTACATATGATTTGACCCTTCATAAATAGTTCATAATTAGAGCAAGGTCAAATGTCCGTTTTACCTCTCTAATTATTTCTTGATCCTTAAGTACCATTGATTCTCTAATGAACAATATATTCATAACAACTTATGAATTTATCTTTCTGTTTACATATAAACAGAAAGTTGAGCGCTCTTATTGTTCAAGACTTGAATCAACCCTTAAGGGAACTACTTTTCTACTTCTCGCAAGAAGGAGTGGATTCCACTATTGTATAGAATGTTCCCAGCTACTTACTAAATCATATCCCTAAAGTATGAAGTTATTGATCGGGTATCCACACCGATCTCACCCATGTAAATCAAAGGAAATAACTTAACAAGTAGGAGTTCATAATACACTCAGAATTAAGATCAATTCATATATGATCATCTGGTTGATAAATATAAATCTCTAAGATTAACGGATATTATTTAGAGACTTATATTTATCGTGGTCCAGTCCTATATAATCTTTATTATATAAGGTGCCTTCATTTCCATGTCACCACATGAATAGTCTTGGATAAGACTATCGTATCAAATACGAAAGGGACCGCAACTGTAGATTTATCACAAATGAAGTACCCAGCTTCGTTTGTTTTCTACGGACTCTTTAAATTACTTATCTCAAACTAAATCCACCTGTATATAACACTTATACACTTAGTTTGAAATTACATCAGTAATCAAGGATGTTTCTCATGATATATACAATTTTTGCAAAATATATAAATTGAATGAAATAAATATTTTATTAAAAATTTATAAAACCGTTTACAATATTACAAGCTCTTAGGGCAGAAACCCCAACAATCTCCCACTTGCCCTAGAGCAGATGGGACATATCTCGTAATTCTAGACCCTCTAGATGACCTTCAAATACTTTAGCCGTTAAGGTCTTCATAAACGGATCAGCAAGGTTGTCTTGTGATGCAATCTTCATTACTTTTACATCTCCCCTTCGTACGATCTCCCTAATGAGATGATATTTCCTCTCTATATGCTTCCCTCGTTTATGGATTCTTGGTTCTTTAGAATTGGCCACTGCACCACTATTGTCACAATAAAGGATGAGTGGTTTATCCATGTCTGGAACAACTTCTAGATCAATCAAGAATTTACATAGTCATACCGCTTCTTTAGTTGCTTCACAAGCTACTACATATTCAGCTTCCATAGTGGAGTCAGCAATGCATGATTGCTTAATACTCCTTCATGTAATGGCTCCACTACCAAGAGTAAATACTGATCCGGACGTAGATTTTCTAGAATCTTTGTCCGACTGAAAATCAGAATCTGTATATCCTAATGGGATCAAATCCTCTCCAGAATATACTAGCATATAGTTTCTCGTTCTCTGAAGATACTTGAGAATATGCTTTACAACCACCCAATGATCAAATCCTGGATTAGATTGTTAACGGCTAACTATTCCCACCGAATAACATATATCCGGTCTCGTGCATAACATAGCATACATAAGACTGCCTACTGCAGAGGCATAGGGAATTCGTCTCATATCCTTAATTTGTTGAGGTGTCTTAGGACACTGTTTCTTAGACAAATGAACTCTATGACTAGAAGGTAAATGACCTTTCTTAGAGTTCTGCATCGAAAATCGCATAAGAATCTTATCGATAAATGATACCTGAGACAGCGCTAACAGTTTGTTCTTACGATCCCGTATCATTTGGATCCAAGGACATAACTGGCCTCTCTCAAGTCTTTCATTTGGAATTGGCTAGCGAGTCAGTTTTTTACGTCTGATAATATTCCTATATCATTCCCAATGAGTAGAATATCGTCAACGTAAAGTACAAGGAAAACCACTTTCTTATTGATAATCCGTTTGTATACACAAGGCTCATCAATATTTTGCTCAAAACCATAAGACTTGATCGAAGTATCAAACCTTATGTTCCAAGATCGAGATGCTTGTTTAAATCCATAAATGGACCTTTGCAACTTGCAAACCTTTCACTCTTGACCTTGGGATACAAATCCCTCTGGTTGTACCATATAGATACTTTCATCAAGATTACCATTCAAAAATGCAGTCTTGACGTCCATTTGCCAAATCTCATAATCGAGACATGCAGCAATGGAGAGAAGAATCCGAATGGACTTAAGCATAGCTACTGGCGAGAAAGTTTCCTCATAGTCAACTCCCTCTTTCTGAGTATAACCCTTTGCCACTAGTCTAGCTTTAAAGGTTTCTACCTTTCCATCCACTCATTTCTTCCTTTTGTAGATCCATTTGCAACCTATGGGTTTTATCCCATCTGGTTGATCTACAAGTTCCCAAACATAGTTGAAGTACATAGACTCCATCTCGAGATTCATTGCTTTAAGCCATTCTTCTTTATCAGAATCCTCCATTGCATCATGGTATGTCAATGGATCATCTACACTCTCATCAAAGATAGCAATCTGTGCCTCTCCGATCTTTCTGTAGCGGACTGGTAGTCTAATAACCCTCCCACTACGACGAGGTGGTAGATGATTCTGATGATAATCTGTCTGATGTTCAGACGTGGTCTGAATTATGTCTTTGTCAACAACTATTGTTGACGGGGTACTGGTCGAACCAGGAAGTAATTCCTCTAGTACAACTTTACTTCGAGGTTTGTACTTTCTCATATAGTTCTCTTCAAGAAACGTAGCGTTTGTCGATACAAACACTTTGTTTTCTTCAGGACTATAAAAAAGTCCGCCCCTAGTCTCTCTAGGACAATGTACAAATAGGCAAACTTTTGAACGTGGTTCCAGCTTCCCAGTCTTGTTCTTCAGCACATGTGCTGGACAACCCCAAATGCGAAAATGTCGTAAACTAGCTTTGCGACCATTCCACAACTCCAAGGGTGTCTTTAGAACTGACTTAGATGGTACAACATTCAAAATATACATTATAGTTTGTAATGCATATCCCCTAAATGAACTAGGTAATAATGAGAAACTAAACAGAGATCTCATCATGTCCAAAAGGGTCCGATTTCTCCTTTCTGCAACACCGTTCTGCTAGGATGTTCCAGGAGCAGTCAGTTGGGATAGAATCCTATGCTCAAGTAAGTAATCCTCGAACTCTGTATTGAGATACTCACCTCCACAATCCGATCGTAGAATTTTCAATGTTTTACCTAATTGATTTTCAACTTCAGCTCGAAATTGTTTAAACTTTTCAAAAGTTTCTGACTTCCGTTGCATCAGGTAAACATACCCATATCTAGAATAATCATCAATAAATATGACGAAATATTAATAACCGCCTCTAGCTTTAACATTCATAGGACCGCAGACATCCGAATGTGTAAGCTCTAGTGGTTCCTTAGCTCTAAGCCCTTTATCAGTAAAAGGTCTTTTGGTCATTTTACCTTCTAGACATGATTCACAAACAGGTAAAGTGCCGATCTTTAACTCACTTAAATGTCCGCTCTTTACAAGTCTATCTAATCTGTCAAGGTTAATATGACCAAGTCTTAGATGCCAAAGATATGTGTCATCATTTTCAGAAATCTTTTGTCATTTTGTTTTTGGTTTTTCAACCTTAAACATTTCAGTATTAAACAGTGGGTTATGCATTAACGGTCTTAACACATATAAATTGTTTTCTTGTATTCCTGAACAAATTTTCAAACCATTTCTAGAAATAATAACTGATTTATTATAAAAAGAAACAGAATAATTAAATTCCAAAAGTTTAGATATAGAAATCAAATTTCGTTTAAAACCTGGAATAAAATAAACATTGTTCAGTATGATAAAACAATTATTATTGAAATGAAGTCTAACTTCTCCCACTGCCTTTGCTGAAACGACTTCCCCAGTCCTGACTCGCATGTTGAACTTGCCCTCACCAAGCTGCCTATAAGAGTCAATCAACTACAAAGAAGAACAAACATGATTAATGGCTCATGAATCAATTATCCAAGTGGATGAATCATCCTCCACTAAACAAGATTCAATGACTAGTAAATCATATTTACCTTTCATCTTCTTCTCTTTGAGCTCATTGAGGTATTTAGGGCAGTTCCTCTTCCAATGTCTATCCACACCACAATGGAAACATTTTCCTTTGGGCTTGGTGGCCTTGGAGCTCTTTTTGGTCTTCTTCTTGGTAGCTTGTGTTTTGAGCTTAGCTGTAGCCTTTTTGGTGTTTCTCTTCCTCTTATTTTTAGCAGAAGAAGAAGACTCAGCAACGTTTGCTTCACCAGACTTACTCTTATCCTTATTCATTGACTCATAAGTAGTAAGCTCATTAAGTAACTGTGTAAGTAAGTAAGTCAACTTGTTCATAACATAGTTACTCTTGAATTGCATGAAACTCTTCAGAAGAGTTTCCAAGATCATACTCACTTGGCTACGTTCGTCTATTGCCCCTCCATGGCTTTCAGCTGTGTTAAAGTGGGTCATCATTTTCAAAACATGCTCTCGAACAGATGTACCCTCCTTCATCTTAGCAGTCATCACAGCACAAACAGCTTTGTGCCGTTGCTGCTCAGAAGGTTGCCCAAACATGCCCTGCAATGACTCTAGCATCTGAGTTGCTGTTGTCATTGACTCATGCTTGATAGCAAGCACCTCGGACATCCCTACTAATAAGTAGCAGCGGGCCTTTTCATCAGCTGTGACCCATTTCTGATAAGTCTCACGCACAGCACGTCCAACATTATCTGCTGGCTGAGGAGGACAAGGTTGAGTCATGACAAACTTAAGGTCCTCACAGACCAGGACTGCGTTCATATTACTTTTCCATTTGACATAATTTTCTCCGTTAAATTTATCATTAGCAAGAATAGAAATCAACGGAGATACCATTGCTGAAAATAAATAAAATGGAATTCATTTAATATCAATTTGCAAAATTTAATATCATGTATTTTTGGCACAAAATTAAACGTGATGCATGATCCACAAATAATGAATTATTAAAATCCCTAAAATTAATTATTATACCACGATAATCTAACATGCCACAAATAGGTGCCACCGTAGGGTAGGTCAAATATTTGTATGTTAGATTGAGACATTCTCAATCAAATAATATAACAGAAAACTCTTTTTCATATATTATTTGACTACCGTTTTTCGGTCAGGAAAAATAATTAACAATTAATTATTTCCTTTATGAGTGTAACCCATCATTTCGGAGTCCATAGACTTAACTCGAGAATTGCCGCCGTAGGGTAGGTCAATCACAAGATACATCTAGAATTCCTATCCGTTAAGAAGTCAACCTTGATCAACCTAAATGGACACCATCCGTAGGGGGACGATAACAAAGCCGTCTCGAGGCGCCATTTAAGTTTTACGGTGTTGAACTAATGATGGAGACCGTGGGATATATTGTCATATATCCCTCTCCCACTCACTATTTTAGGGTTAGGGATTTCTATTAAATTTTCCTAGTCATTTTCTTAGATTATTAACGGCTAAAAAGATAATCTAAATTATTAGGAATTTGTGTGTTATTAAAGTTCGAAACTTATTAACACTTAATAAATTATCAGATTTTTAATATTTAAAAATCTAATTTAATTTATCAATTTAATGAATTACCGGATTTTTAACACTTAAAAAATCCAATTCAATTTATAAATCTAATCAAAATAATCAAAATTATAAAGACTATATTTAATATGAAATCATCCGATTTTAACTAATTAAAATCTAATCCACATTATGAATGCCAATTTATTGAAATCAAATTTCTAATTTGAAACCTATGATTTTCTATTAAAATCAATTCAAATTATTTTAAAGGCATTCCATGTATTATTTTTCTATTTATACTAATAAACAATTTTAATAGTAAAATAAAAATAATACATATGATGCATGTCATGTTATAATGTAGTGAGTAGGCACTTCATGATTCTATATGACATATTTTTAATACATGTGCATGTTATATATATTTATCCATTCATCTCATGAAAATAAAATAAATAAATAAATAAATAACATGTGTATGACCGGGTTCTTTGGTTTTAACGACCTACATCTAATTTTAAGATTACAAAAATTAACCAAGGCATTCCTTGGCCTTCACTTGTAGTCTTCATAGTCTTCATGGTCTTCAAGGTCTTCATGGGCTTATAATTAAATCTAATTTAATTATAAAAAAATTCTATCAAATAGATTAGACTAGAAAAACCCATTTCTTAATTTATGGATCCAAGAAAATTATCCAATCACATGGACATTTTCAATAGTATTACAATTGAAATGGAAACCCCGAAAATATGAAACATATAATTTAGGGGCTGTTTTAATTTTGTTTGTTTGCACATCTAATGTGCAACGCATCTAATGCGCATACATTTATTCATAATAAATGTCTTATTGGACCGTTCAAAACAGCCGCATTAATAATCCATTTCAATGTAATTAATTATATTATAAACGGTAGTTTTAAATACTATTAAATAAAACCAGCCGTTTTCAAAATAATTTTTCGTTTCGAATCATAATTATACCATTCAAAACAGCCACATTAACCATCCATTTTAATATAATTAATTATGTTTTAAACGGTAGTTTTAAATACAATTAAATAAAACCAACCGTTTTCAACATAATTAAAACAATCATCCGTTTCAAATCATAATTTCGGCACAGCAAATCAACCCCGTTGACATCAATCTTCACCTTTACATTTTTCAGAAAAAAAAAATAAAGCCTAAAATTATTGAATTACAATGAAAAAAAAATTGCCACAAACGGCTTATATATTGTAAAAATTGCCACAAACGGCTTACATATCAATCGAATTATTTAACCAAAGAACCATAAAATTAACGATCATACCATGCAATCCCATTCATCAAACATGAATATAAAATATGCATATCAATCATCAAATTAAAATAATAGTGCCTACTCATTGACATACATAATCAATACAAACATATTATTTTAAAATCCATTGTTTTATTGAAACCAGGCTTTGATACCAATTGATGGCTAGAAAAAATAAAAATCAACAATTTGTTTTTCATAAAATTAAGGATTTTGCGGAACATTGAGTTTCAAAAACTTTTTCGAAAACTCAAGAACCCAAGATTCATAAAACAATGAAATAAAATAATATAAATAAATAAAAATCAGATTTTTACCTTCTGTATTGATCTCTGTGGATTGCTCACCACCTTGCCTTCCTTGATATATCTCGAAACCAAGAAACAAGTGAGTGGGCACAATTATATAGAATTGTGCTCACTTACTTTTTGATTTCTTTCTAAAAAAAATCAAATTAAATCAATGATTATAAGAGGTGAGTGTTTGATTTTTGGTTATATAAAGAATAAAGACACAAATTCTTGTTCTTTGTATTTGTTGAAAAAAAAAAAACTTCTTTTTCTTTTCTCTTATTGTTTTTCAAAAACATAAACAACAACCAAAAACCTAGATGTAGAAAATAAACTTTTTCTTTTTATAGGCAAACAATTAGGGTTTTAATTAATTAATATTAATATTGACCCTAATCTTATTATAATTAAACTTTTGCCCCATATAATATAATTAATTCAAAATTAATTCATATTATATTTTGAAATAGAACTTGTAAATTTTAATAAATTAATTCATAATTAATTTATACCAAAGTTACTAAGAATCGGATTCAAGACCTCTTATAAAATTAATTAAATAATTATTAATTCATAATTAATAATTAAATAATTTGAATAATCAATATTATTCAAATACCAAGTGAACACAAATTTTTGTTACTTATGTAACACCTGTAATTGGACAGTCCAATTACAATATTCTATATACATGTTTCTTATAGTAAAATGAGCTATCAAGGGGACCCGATGGACCTACAGTTTTGAGCTCCAATAATATTGGAATTATTAATTAAACTCTTTAATTAAATAATTCACTATTATTAATCTTAAAGTTACTCTACTAAAAACTTAAGATTGTACTCTCAAAATTGTAGATGTTTTTATACAATCTGAAATTTTTCAGTGTCCATTGATTTAATCATTACATATGATTTGACCCTCCACAAATAGTTCATAATTAGAGCAAGGTCAAATGTCCGTTTTACCTCTCTAATTATTTCTTGATCCTTAAGTACCTTTGATTCTTTAATGAACAATATATTCATAACAACTTATGAATTTATCTTTCTGTTTACATATAAACAGAAAGTTGAGCGCTCTTATTGTTCAAGACCTGAATCAACCCTTAAGAGAACTACTTTTCTACTTCTCGCAATAAGGAGTGGATTCCACTATTGTATAGAATGTTCCCAGCTACTTACTAAATCATATCCCCAAAGTACGAAGTTATTGATCGGGTATCTACACCGATTTCACCCATGTAAATTAAAGGAAATAACTTAACAAGCAGGAATTCATAATACACTCAGAATTAAAATCAATTCATATATGATCATCTAGTTGATAAATATAAATCTCTAAGATTAACGGATATTATTTAGAGACTTATATTTATCGTGATCCAGTCCTATATAATCTTTATTATATAAGGTGCCTCCATTTCCATGTCACCACATGAATAGTCTTGGATAAGACTATCGTATCAAATACGAAAGGGACCGCAACTGTAGATTTACCATAAATGAAGTACCCAGCTTCGTTTGTTTTCTACGGACTCTTTAAATTACTTATCTCAAACTAAATCCACCTGTATATAACACTTATACACTTAGTTTGAAATTACATCAGTAATCAAGGATGTTTCTCATGATATATACAATTTTTGCAAAATATATAAATTGAATGAAATGAATATTTTATTAAAAATTTATAAAACCCTTTACAATATTACAAGCTCTTAGGGCAGAAACCCCAACATTGACCTCCTTGAACACTTGAGAGCACTCAACCAAAGTCCTCAACATATCCAGACAGAAAACTAGCCTAACCTATTTGGCTTCCATTCGAAACATGACCGGATCCCAAACCAAACTCAATCCTAAAGCCATCAAATAAAGAGAGAAAACCATTGGTTTCTTGTGAAAGTCACCCTCAGCCCTAACTGGCCGAGACAAGACACCAATCAAAAAACTAGAGACCAAGCAGACCATGTCTACTAGCCAGAGAAGAGGCAACCATAAGGGTTCTTTTTAGTGGAGGACGTCGGATCTAAGGAGCAAGTCGAGGTCGTGAAGTTGGTTGGAGAAGGAATTGGAGGCAATGTCGAGGTCGCTTTGCATGAGGAGCTTGCCACCAGTAAAGGAGGAGGGGGCTTTTAGGTGCTGGAGAGTGGAGAGGAGAGAGGGTTGGAAAGTGTGGAGGAACAGGTTCTCGCTCCAATGTTTGGAGTCAGAGACAAGGAGAGAGAAAGGATTGGAGAAAGAACAACTTTGTCCAGAGTAATGGCTTAGCGCTACAGCAATGATCGTGGCGATGAGAGAGTCAATAGTAGTAATGGGATTGAGAGTATACATTTGATAGGGGTATTGGTTGGAATAAAAATTGGCTTGTTGAATCAAGCTGTCCAACAAACCCTCTAAAAGGAGATAGCCATAATGACAACCTCTATTTTTTTTTTTTTCTATTTTGCCACCTTAGCTTGATAGTCAATAAGAATAATTATATTGGAGAAACATAATATTTATTTATTCTATGTAGCATATCATTTTTTTACAAACTATGAGAGTAACAGAAATACTCTAAAGATAACAACTAGCAAAAGAGAATCTAAATTACAAATAAGATAGTCAATGATACAAGATGCAAGATGAACTTGGATAAATGAAACCAAGTTATCTCAACCTTTTACAAGTGCCTACTTATAGAAATTTTGTGGCTTTAAAGGTAATAGATGATTGCATATCCAATTAATGCTTTGGTTGAATTTGGTGAATTTAGTTTGACTAATTTGATTGCTCCATACTTTGTACTATCTTGCCCGTCAAATATGGAACTGTTTGATTCAGAATTTGTCTTTGACTTGAACTACAAAGTTGTAGATTTTTGTCTTATCGTTTCAGAATGATAATGCTCAGGAAAAATTGAACTTTGTACCTCAAATTATGGCCCAAACACTGTAGTCGGTCCAAATTCTGTGGAATTTCAGTGCGGTCCGTTTAAAGCCCACATTTGACCTTTAAAACATCCAAATTTCATAGCCCACTTAATGCAAACTTGTAGCCCTTTGAGTTAGCTTTTCAAATCCAAAAGATCACAATAGTTGGAAATTTGTATAGAAAGTTATGCTTAATTATTCCACCTGCATTAAAAGAACAATGTTAATAATTAGGAGTGAAGTGAAAATGTGCTCAAGTTAAGGAAGTTAATGATACTATTAGTAGGATGTGTTTATCATGTTTTATTATTAATATCTATTTACCAATTATCACATTAAGTTGGGTGATAAACTGGGATACAAATTAGAATATGCAGTATTACTCTAAATTAATATATAAAACATTATACATCACTTTTCTATAATAAGTTTTCTTTTCTTTTCTCTGTTTTTTTTTCCTTTTTTTGGGGTTGCATATCAAAAACAGCTCGCTTGACTTCTTCTTCATTAAAGTTCTCATCCAGGAAAGCGACCTGCCTACTGTTTAGACGCAGTTTGAAAGGAGAAAAAATCCTAAATTTCATTCAATGAAGTCTTCTTGTAGAGAACACAAACTAAAGTCTTCTCGCTCATAATAAAGTCTTCTCTTTCAAAATTAAAAGTTGACTAAATCAAAGAAAAGCATTCGCTAGTCTCTCTAACAATAATTAAAACTTAATTAAAGAACAACATTCACTCCTCTCTTTTAATAGCCTGAAGACAACTTTTTTTCTTAAAAAAAAATAATAATTAAATTAAACTAAAGCAAACACTTTGAAAGGGAATGTGTAAACGAATAATGTTATATTATCCAAAATTTTACCTAAATTTATTGTCCATAGATATCACAAACTTATCTATAACTATCACGTTATAAATATATCATTTTATATTTAAGTTAATTGTTATAAATCATTTTGTTACATCATTTGACTACAAAATTTTGATATACTTTTAGGAAATGTATTATTATTCATGTGCAAAAACTAGAATTTAAAAGGAAGAAAAAACGATTAAAACTATAAAATTTCAACAAAATCAAAATATATTGATGGAAAAAAAAAAAAATTGGCTGTATTTGGCTGTTGATTAATGGGCTTCACACGCTTCTAGCTTTGTTTTCCTATTTCAAGTTTGAAAAATTGGTTTATTTGCTTCAATAATTCACGTAAACTGCTAACTAATTAGTCAATCAATGACTTTTCTGAATTTCAATGAATGTTAATCACATACTAGTCTTGAAAAGCGCAACGCTTGAATATCTTGGGAAATTCGTGTTCTATTCAAATTTGGCTCAAATGTTCAGCTAAAAGTCATGTATATGTCTGGAAACAATCGAGCTCCACCTGAAGATGATGATCAGTTTTCATTAGGAACACTTTTTTCTTCTGCTTCTAAGAGACAGAAATCCTCTCCAGCTTATGTTTCTGGTAGCAATATTCAATGGAAATACGATGTGTTCATGAGTTTTAGAGGTGAAGTTACAAGACAGGTATACATTTAATATATTTGTGAGTGTTATTTATTTATTTTAAAGTAATGTTAGATTTCCCAAATTTTTTATCCAAATTCATAACCAAATGATGTGGTATGTGAGTTGTCAACATCTTATAAATTATGAGATGATTTGATAATTAATATGATCATTGTACATGAATTTGGACAAAAAATTTAGAAAGCTTAACATTATTCCTTTTTTTATGGTTCTAAAAGTATCTTCAAGAACTTTTTAAATGTTAGCTAAATTTTAGCTAAAATAATAATAAAACCATTTTCGTTAACAACTTTTGATTGAATAACTCGAACTTTTCTCTCTAATTTGACTAAAAGTGTGAAAATTCATGCTAATTTGTTTTTTTTTTTAAAAAAATTATCTACTTTATCACAAATTAAATATTAAAATAATAAAAAAGAGAGTTTGACTAGAATTTCTTACTCTGTATATTTAGTTAGAGTGATTCAACTTTTTTAAAATAGTTAATAATATGAAGAGTAGTTGGATTCAATAAAATGTCACACTATCAACCATTTTAGTTAAGGACATTGGATAGTTAGTATGATTGGAAATGTTCTAACAGATTTGAAAGTTTTTCTAAATATGGTGGCTTGAACAAAGAGCAATACATTATAATATAGACTACTCAGCTTTAATTGTATGTTAGATTGATTTTACAAAATTTGAGCTGATTCCTTAACTAAAAAAGATGAGAGTAGGACAATATTGTAAGCAACTTTATAAATCGATTAACAAATTAGTAGTGGTAACCATTTAATTTAGAAAATTATTTTTCATATTTATATTGAATTATTGTTCTTGTTTATAGATCTCAAGCAAAATTGATCAAGATATCATTGAAGAAATGTTAAGAAGATTGAATATAAACCCTCTATTTTTTTATTTTATGGATTTCCCAAAAATAGTCCCTAAGTAGCGATTAGAGACCCTAAATGGTCCATTGAAGTGCTTGAGATTATAAGAAACCCATAGGGATTGAATTAAACTCGATTGGAGATTAAATGGAAAGGTAAAATGGTGAATAAAATCGAGAAATTAATTAAGGTGATAAGAGACTAAATTGAAGATAAGTGTTAATATTTATGATCTAAGTACAATTGAGTTAAAAGCTAAGGGGAGGAGACCGATATTTTCTTAGGACGTGACCGTCAGTTTTAGAATTGGTTGTGGAGGAAAATAGAAACCAAAAAGTTTGGGTTGACTCACTAAAAATCAAAAAGAAAAATAGTGAGCAGAAAACAGAAGTTGTCTCGCGAGAAGAAGAGAGAAAGAATAAGAAGAAGAAGAAGAAGAGAAGAAGGAGCTGCCGCGACGGCGCTGGACCAGCCATCACCGCCAATCGAGCAGCTCGTCGAACCCGCCGCAGAACTAGACCGCTGATGAGTAGCAAAACGGCAGAAGCAAACCTGAAGCCGGCGATCGAGCGACGCAGAACCGCAAGGCAGAACCGACTCGATCGAAGCGAAAGACGACGCCGACCAGCTGCCATCCCGACCACCTGCAGAACCCATCTCGACCCAGCCCCAATCTTGACCAAAAACAACCCAAGACAGTCAACTAAATCCGAACCAAAACAAGGACGCGAAAGAGAGATCAACCAAGAGAGAGAGAGATCGTGCGAGGGAGAGGAAGGAAAGGAAGACCAAGCTGGAATCAAGCCATTTTCGCTCCAAACCAGTGCAGTTGCAGCCGTGATGCACCAGAAGCAAAGACAAAACAAAGAAAGAGAAGAAGAAGCAGCGAGGAGAAGGTAGCTTTGGCCATGTGAGGGAGAAGCTAGATCAAGCAATCTCAAGCTATTTTTGAGCTTCTCATCAAGTCTCTAAGCTCACTCAAGTTAGAGAACTAAGATTTGAGCAAGAAACCAAAATGAAAGAGGGGTAAGTTATTGATTGGGCTAAAATAAAGCACGATTTTATATTCTAAACCTGTGCTTTTGTGATGAAAACTCGAGTAAAATAGGGGTGTTTTAATGTTTTATAAGTGTTTTGTGCAGGAATGTAATAGAGAGGTCAAATTGTAATTTTTTTGGGTGTTGAAAGTTGTCGCAGCCTTGTTGCCCGCGTAAAGGGACTGCACTTAGGTATAGGCCTTGTTTCATGCGTGAATGACCTGCAGGGGTGTTTCAAGTAGTCCAAACTTTATGTGACAGAGCCAATTAAGTCAAGTGGGGATTCAATCACTCAGTGAAATGAAAGAATTGAATTTCACAATCACACATGAGCATCTCTCAAAAATTCAAAGACTCCAAGAAAAGGAAGCAAATTTTCTATTAAAGGAAGTTTGTGAAGCAGTCAACTGTCAGCATGCAAAGAATCTCAGAATTAAGTTGAGCATCTAGTTTTTCAAAGGAGAAATGAGAGAATCAAGGTGAAAAACAGGAAAATTGAGATTGCGGGTGGAGAAAAAAAAAAAAAAAAGATAATGACACCCTAAACTGGGCAGCTATAAAGGTTTCAATTTTCACAATGAAAAGGAGACTATTGACAGAAGAAAAATCACAGAGAAAACAACAACAGAGGACTTTTGACAGAAAAACACTTTTAGAGCCAACGGCGGCAAAGGAAGAGTTGAGGCTATCAGCGCGACTGTATCAATTGGCTCAGTGGTGTTCAAGGAAGGCTTGCAAAATTATACAGTGACTTCTTCCTCAATTTGTTTTCTCAATTAATACAATGTTTTTAATTTTGATTTCAATTTTTCCCATTGTGTTAATTGGTTTCATGGAGAACTAAACGATTTTATCTAGGAATACAATGTAGCCAGCTATTTCAATTCTTGTTCAATGATTTATTGGTGTTTAATATTTTTATTCTTATTATCAGTATTCTGTTCTATTGTTTATATATGTGGTTAATTAACTTGGGCCTAATTAATTAACCTGATCTGTTAACTATATTGCACTTGGAAAAGGCGACTATAGTTTAGACATCAATAGAATGGCATGAATCTTAAAGAATAGGAATATACCTATAAGGTTTGTATAATCATTGTGGATAATTGGATCCTAAAGAATTCAGACTAATTAATTTCAATTATCGTTGTAGTATAGTGGTGAGTATTCCTGCCTGTCACGCGGGCGACCCGGGTTCGATTCCCGGCAACGGCGCCAAAAACTTGATGGATAAAAATCCTAATGCACTGATTACAATAGGTCGCGTGCAAGTATACACGGCCACAATATAATATACTGGCAAATCAAGGTCCTTCCCACAGAGACAACTGCTAATTTTTAAGTATCAATTACCAACTTCCTTGAAACCAATTTTATTCAGACTTCTTAATTGACAAGAATATTTATATATTAAAATTAAAAATACAACTTAACTAAACAAATAATTAAAAATTACTTATAAAGACAGAAGACCACGACAGAATAAAGTATCTAGGAAATACAATTTCACCAACTATTCCAATGACTTATTCTCATTAAAATAAAATAAAATAAGATAAAAATTCTATTGCGTATTTAATCGGATAACTCTTAAATCTTCACTAGCCTCTTCTGAATGGTCAAGTGAAAATATTCCGAGAAATTAAACTGCTATATTCCTATACCGATTAATTAATCTGAATTCTTTAGGATCCAATTATCCACAACGATTACACAAACCTTAAAGGTATATTCTTATCCTTTAAGATTCATGTCATTCTATTGATGTCTAAACTATAGTCGCCTTTTCCAAGTGCAATATAGTTAACAGATCAGGTTAATTAATTAGGCCCAAGTTAATTAACCACATATATAAACAATAGAACAGAATACTGACAATAAGAATAAAATATTAAACACCAATAAATCATTGAACAAGAATTGAAATAGTTGGCTACATTGTATTCCTAGGTAAAATTGTTTAGTTCTCCATGAAACCAATTAACACAATGGGAAAAATTGAAATCAAAATAAAAAACATTATATTAATTGAGAAAATAAATTAAGGAAGAAGTCATTGTGTAATTTTGCAAGCCTTCTTTGAACACCACTGAGCCAATTGATACAGTCACGCTGATAGCCTCAACTCTTCCTTTGCCGCCGTTTGCTCTAAAAGTGTTTTTCTATCAAAAGTCCTTCGTTGTTGTTTTCTCTGTGATTTTTCTTCTGTCAACCGTTTCCCTTTTCATTGTAAAAATTGAAACCTTTATAGCCGCACCAGTTTAGGGTCTCATTATCATTTTATTCCACCCGCAATCTTAGTTTTCTTGTTTTTCACCTTGATTCTCTCCTTTCTGCCTTTGAAAAACTGGATGCTCAAATTAATTCTGAGATTCTTTACATGGTGACAGTTGACTGCTTCACAAACTTCCTTTAACATCATAAACTTCCTTTGACAGAAAATTTGTTTCCTTCAATCCTCGTGAGTAATTTTTATTTTGAATTCTTTCCTTTCACTCACTGATTGATTAAATCCTCACTTGACTAAATTGGTTTTGTCACATAAACTGAAAATCTTCGAAGCCATTAATGACTATTTTTCAAGATCAAAATGAGTAAGGAAAACTTTGTTGCCATTGAAATGCACGTTTGGACCACTTGAAACATTGCTGCAGGTCATTCACGCATGAAGCAAGGCCCATGCTTAGGTGCAGTACCTTTACGCGGGCAACAAGGCTGCGACAACTTCCAGCACCCAAAAAAATTATAATTTGACCTCTCTATTAAATTCCTGCACAAAACACTTATAAAACATTAAAACAACCCTATTTCACTCGAGTTTTCATCACAAAAGCATAGGTTTAGAATATAAAATCGCGCTTTATTTTAGCCTGATCAAATATCCCCAAACCTAACTCTTGCTTGCCCTTGAGCAATAAATCTATAAAACAGAAACAACAAAAATTAAACCACATCCACTTTCGTAGGTAAACACGATGACATTTAGCACATGCCACAAGCCTTTAAACCTCTAGGTATCCCTAGCAGGAGGAGTTGTGTCTCCTGAGGGTTTACCAGCTACGATACCCACAAACGTAACACAATCATGTTCGAACAAAACAACCAATCTTCCAGCGCCTTTTTCAAGAAAAATCACTTCACCTGAGATCTTGAACCTTGACTAAAAATAAGTCACTAGTAATTCTCACACAATCATCGGTCATCTCCAACTCATCACCCAACAATTAAAGCTCGACAATACTAAACACACACATCATGGCCTTATGTCGCTTCGACTCTATGCCTGAAACGCCCCAATCCGGACCGCCACTAGGCTCCTATCCGAATGGTACGCCCGGGCACCCCAACGAATCCCTCTAAGCCCATCTTGATGGGGAAGAAGGCATTCGAGGAACGAACCCTTTTAACTTGAAACTTAACTTTAGCGAAAGCATAATCTTTTAAATCTAAAAGTTGAAATGGTTTGGGTTGGGTTGACACTATTCATTTGGTCATTTTTAAAACTAAAAACCGGCAGCATAACGGCTGTAATTTGGAAAAACTAAAAACCTGGAAAACAATTTAAACACTTCAAATTATAATCACATCCAACCCAACTTCTCTCAAATTCAGTTTATCAACATAAACATAAAAATCTGAAACTTTTAAAGACACGATATAAACATGCATTTTTCAATCTAGTAAGCTTGATTTTTCAAGCACAAAATAAAACACTTTTACACAACTCAAAAATATCACTCCTTTTATGCAAAATGTACAAAATATATGCAATAAAAAAAAAAAACTCAAAATATGCTTAATACATTCTTCAAGATGCAACTGCCAGTACTGACGCCCACTTGAATGCGAAGGAGGAAGGCTTCCCTAGTCTTCACCCACACGAGCACCTGAGGAGGTTTTTATAAACAATTTGAAGAGTGAGCTATAAAGCTCAGTGAGTGCAATAGTTTATAAATTTAGCTTTACTTTTCAAAAATTTCCTCCTTAGAAAACTTTAATAAAAGTTTCTATTTCCTAAAACATTTAAAGCTTAAATCTCATTCAATTGCGTAGCATTAATATAAACAATTTATAATAAACTTGTAAAGCATAAATCTGAATATACTTAAAATAACTGAACTTTATAAAAACATCATTCGTAACCCTAATCTCTTGACCACACGGCGACTTAGCTAAGGCCGCAGGTGTGGTAGGTCACAAGGCGATGTATCTGACATCCACCGCAACCAACTCTCTGAGACCTCTCAGCAACTACGTGCGGAATGCTGCATCGCTAACCGTAGTGCGAGACCATATCCCACAAAGTAGGGGCGACACACTCACTCATAACTCTAACCACACAGTTAGTGACTCGATTCCCCCAACCCTTGCCTTACTAAGTGGGATATACCGTACGGGTCTGAACTCGATAAACTGGTGGGTACTTATGGCCTTTGAAAACTTGTTTTTCTCTAATGCTATGCTTACAAATCTTTATACTTGGTGCGCAAGCACAAAAGCTTTAACTTGAAAGCTTTAAACTTGAGTCCTTGGACTCATTTGCTTTACAAATACAATACATGTATTTAAATACAAGAACTTATACATGCAAAAGCATAAATCTAGCTTATCAATGTAAAAGCATAAAATCATTTTAGAAAACTTTTTGAAAGTGCACTCACACTAAACTTGGGCTTAATTCGGATGAGCTTCAAACGCCCTCTCGTGATCTGGTCGGATGCTCTTCACCTACACAACATATATATATTCATAAATTTACATTTGCGTCAACTTCTGGAAACTCAAAATAATAAAAAAATTACATAATCGCGCCTAAGTGACCTTTTTTAGGCGTAACTCTCCATTTTTGGTTTCTTAATTTAATCTTCGACTTTTATTAATCCCAATACACCTAATTAAACTCATTAGGGTTATCCAAACTCTCAACAGACGCCATATAGGCCAATTTATAAAATTGCCCTTCGAACTAATTTAGCGCACGTTTTGGTTTCTTTCTAAATCTTTGGTTTTTCTAAACTCCCAATATGCTTAAATCCACTTATTTTTCAACTCGTTTTCACTCAAAAACAACCAACAAACAAATCATAATGAGATCCATTCCGAATCAACTTAAATCACCAACGAAATCATCAATTTCAAACTTAAATAACTCACCCCTTTTTTTTTTCGCGTTGACTACGCTTTGAGATTGATTTTGGGGTGGTTTTGGACTGGTTTGGAGATGGATCTGAGCTGAGATTGGACTGGTTTTCTTT
This sequence comes from Nephelium lappaceum, assembly GCA_021234005.1. Taxonomy (NCBI): domain Eukaryota; kingdom Viridiplantae; phylum Streptophyta; class Magnoliopsida; order Sapindales; family Sapindaceae; genus Nephelium; species Nephelium lappaceum. The sequence continues at coordinate 3,637,989 of CM038003.1, forward strand.
CTCTTTTCTTCCCCTATCTTCCTCTCTCTCTTTCTCCCTTGGTTCCGCCGCGGTTTGCCACTGGTTTCACCGTCGATCTGCACGCGTGGAGGAGCTGTTCTGGCCACGGATCAGCTCGGTCTTGCTCCGTTTTGGGTCGGGTTTGAGCTGGTCTTCGTGCAGGTCGAGCTGGAGCAGCTCATCGGCGTCTCCTCCGTGTCGATCGGAGCTGTCTCGTCGGTGATTCAGCTCGGTTTTCAGCATTGGTTCGCGACTGGTTTGCTGCACGTTGACTTCGGTTCACGGCTGGATGGCGACGGCAGCAAGCTGGTCGGTCGGCGTCGGTGATGGTGGCTTGGTCGGCGGCGAGATCTCCCTTCTTCTCTTCTTCTTCTTCCTTCTCTTCTTCTTTCTTTCTTCTTCCTTCTCTTCTTCTTTCTTTCTTCTTCTTCTTTCTTTCTTCTTCGCGAGAGCTGCGGGTTTTGTTAGTTTGATTTTAAAAAGTCAACACAACATTATTTGGCTTCTATTTGCCTCCACAATACTCTCAATAATTCCACTTACGCCCTAAGACAATTCCATTCTCCTCCCTTAGATTTTAGCTTAATCTTACTATGGCCATAATTATTAAATTCTATCTCCAATTTAGTCCCTTTTTACCTTAAAAATTATTCAATTTCATTTATCATTTTAACTTCCCGTTTAATCTCCAATTGAGTTTAAATCAATCCCTATGGGTTCTCTATGACCTTAAGTCTTTCCATAAACCATTTAGGGTCTCTAATCAATACTTAGGGACTATTCCTGAAAAATCCGTATAATATAAAAATAGAGGGTTTACAATACCTCACTGAATTTCACTCATTAAATAAATAATTTTTCTCATAGAGTCCTAAGGCAACACTCTCACAATATACAAGCATTTAAGAGTTTATGCATAAAAAAGAATTCAAGTCTTCATATTGCTTGTATAATAAATTATGAATTGTAAACGATAAGCACCAACAAGGTCTCTTGAAAGAATCAGACATCTAAAGACAGTGCAACATCCACAATTCTGACTCTAAGTAATCATGATATCCTATTAATCAGCAGATCTTTTAAAAGGATGTAACGAGGTTAGGGGTTTTGGCTACAAAGAACTAGAACAAGGTCTATAATGAGCAGCTTGGACTTTCTCAGAGACTATTCATTGCATCTCTAAAATTGTTGCATTTAGCATCGACTATCACTCCTCTAAGTGACCTTTATCCCCCTTTATTTCTTCATCATTTTTTTTTTTTTTTTTTTACAACTTGTCCACTATACCGCTGTCTTTGCATAACAACTCCCCTAATCTTGATTTTTTTTTTCTACAATAAAAATACTTCTTTCTTCCATCCTTTTAGCATTATTTTCTTTAAAATCCAAGCTCCTAAGATAAGGATTTATTTTTTTTTTAATATGGCTAGGCACAGGATAATTCGTGAGGGTGAAAGAAAATAAAGGCTACTATATGTTTGGCTTCAATTCGGTTTTAGGCTCACACACAATTTAGGATCGAAAAATTTTGGTTTCTTAGCCTTTTTCTGGAGGTAATTACACGCATATGCTTGCTTCATGTCAATAGGTTCACACAACGACTCAAAAATTTAGAAATCATAAAGAATTGCAAAGAATTTCTGCCCTTAAAGTCTAATCAAAGCCTAAAGAGACCAACTAGTAGCAACAAAATTTTCTGAAAAGTGTTTTATGAGTGGAAACGAAAAATTACCCTCAGAACAAAGCGCTAAAGGTTAAAATTACTCACAAGGGTAGTCTCCACTAATAGACCACATCTATGCATGCATAATATCTCTACATTCTCCTACTGGGTTCAAAGTCTTTGATAACATCAAACCATGCTTACGATTTTCATGACTCTTCCCTAGTCAAGATTACCAATTACATAGCGCAATAACTCTTCTCTCGAAAGCACACGGTCAATTTATTAATCAAATTTGAAACATGATTGTTTCCACCCCCAAACCTAGTCCAAACATTGTCCCCAATAATTTTTAATTTCAATGTTATAATTCTTGGGCCTTTTTGTTTGTTAGGTGACATTCAGAGTGTGCATGGGTGGTCAATAATTTTTATTGGCACAAACTGCAGAAAAAAAAAAGGGGGGGGGGGGGGGGGGGGGGGGGGGGAGGGGAATCATGGTGTGATACGTGTTTTACACTACTTACTGCCGATGTCTGTTCACCTATTTTTCGTCCACAACTCTTCTTTCACTTCCACCATTTCTTCCTTGAGGACTAAGTAAATTCTTTTATTTTTACATTGTTTACTTGCCTTTTATTTTTTATGTTTTTCTTTATCTTTTGCATGATATTTTCCGTGAAGTACTGTCTATTTACTGTCTTTTATTTTTAATTGTGGTTTTTATTTTTGTCATCCTGAACTTAGTTTTTTTTCAAACATTGGGGACAATGTTTGGACTAGGTTTGGGGGTGGAAACAATCATGTTTCAAATTTGATTAATAAATTGACCGTGTGCTTTCGAGAGAAGAGTTATTGCGCTATGTCGTAAGCATGGTTTGATGTTATCAAAGACTTTGAACCCAGTAGGAGAATGTAGAGATATTGTGCATGCATAGATGTGGTCTATTAGTGGAGACTACCCTTGTGAGTAATCTTAACCTTTAGCGCTTTGTTCTGAGGGTAATTTTTCGTTTCCACTCATAAAACACTTTTCAGAAAATTCTGTTGCTACTAGTTGGTCTCTTTAGGCTTTGATTAGATTTTAAGGGCAGAAATTCATTGCAATTCTTTATGATTTCTGAATTTTTGAGTCATTATGTGAACCTATTGACATGAAGCAGGCATATGTGTGTAATTACCTCCAGAAAAAGGCTAAGAAACCAAAATTTTTCGATCCTAAATTGTGTGTGAGCCTAAAACCGAATTGAAGCCAAACATATAGTAGCTTTTATTTTCTTTCACCCTCACGAATTATCCTGTGCCTAGCCATATTAAAAAAATAAATAAATCCTTATCTTAGGAGCTTGGATTTTAAAGAAAATAATGCTAAAGGGATGGAAGAAAGAAGTATTTTTATTGTAGAAAAAAAAAATCAAGATTAGGGGAGTTGTTATGCGAAGACAGCGGTATAGTGGACAAGTTGTAAAAAAAAAAAATCGATGAAGAAATAAAGGGGGATAAAGGTCACTTAGAGGAGTGATAGTCGATGCTAAATGCAACAAGTTTAGAGATGCAATGAATAGTCTCAGAGAAAGTCCAAGCTCCTCATTATAGACCTTGTTCCAGTTCTTTGTAGCCAAAACCCCTAACCTCGTTACATCCTTTTAAAAGACCTGCTGATTAATAGGAGATCATGATTACTTAGAGTCAGAATTGTGGATGTTGCACTGTCTTTAGATGTCTGATTTTTTCAAGAGACCTTGTTGGTGCTTATCGTTTACAATTCATAATTTATTATACAAGCAATATGAAGACTTGAATTCTTTTTTATACATAAACTCTTAAATGCTTGTATATTGTGAGAGTGTTGCCTTAGGACTCTATGAGAAAAATTATTTATTTAATGAGTGAATTTCAATTAGGCATAGAGTCGAAGTGAAATAAGGCCATGATGTGTGTGCTTAGTATTGTCGAACTTCAATTGTTGGGTGATGAGTTGGAGATGACCGATGATTGTGTGAGGATTACTAGTGACTTATTTTTAGTCACGGTTCAAGATCTCAGGTGAAGTGATTTTTCTTGAAGAAGGCATTGGAAGATTGGTTGTTTTGTTCGAACATGATTGTGTTACGTTTGTGGGTATCGTAGCTAGTAAACCCTCAGGAGACACAACTTCTCCTACTAGGGACACCTAGAGGTTTAAAGGCTTGTGGCATGTGCTAAATGTCATCGTGTTTACCTACGAAAGTGGATGTGGTTTAATTTTTGTTGTTTCTGTTTTATAGATTTTTTGCTCGAGGGCGAACAAGAGTTAGGTTTGGGGGTATTTGATCGGGCTAAAATAAAGCATTATTTTATATTCTAAACCTATGCTTTTGTGATGAAAACTCGAGTGAAATAGGGGTGTTTTAATGTTTTACAAGTGTTTTGTGCAGGAATTTAATAGAGAGGTCAAATTGTAATTTTTTTGGGTGCTGGAAGTTGTCGCAACCTTGTTGCCCGTGTAAAGGGACTGCACCTAAGCATGGGCCTTGCTTCATGCGTGAATGACCTGCAGCAATGTTTCAAGTGGTCCAAACGTGCATTTCAATGGCAACAAAGTTTTCCTTACTCATTTTGATCTTGAAAAATCGTCATTAATGGCTTCGAAGATTTTCAGTTTATGTGACAAAACCAATTTAGTCAAGTGAGGATTTAATCAATCAGTGAGTGGAAGGAAAGAATTCAAAATAAAAATTACTCATGAGGATTGAAGGAAACAAATTTTCTGTCAAAGGAAGTTTATGATGTTAAAGGAAGTTTGTGAACCACTCAACTGCCAACATGCAAAGAATCTCAGAATTAATTTGAGCATCCAGTTTTTCAAAGGCAGAAAGGAGAGTCAAGGTGAAAAATAAGAAAACTAAGATTGCGGGTGGAATAAAATGATAATGAGACCCTAAACTGGTGCGGCTATAAAGGTTTTAATTTTTACAATGAAAAGGGAGATGGTTGACAGAAGAAAAATCACAGAGAAAACAACAACGGAGGACTTTTGACAGAAAAACAAATTTAGAGCAAACGGCGGCAAAGGAAGAGTTAAGGCTATCAACGTGACTGTATCAATTGGCTTAGTGGTGTTCAAGGAAGACTTGCAAAATTACACAGTGACTTCTTCCTTAATTTATTTTCTCAATTAATACAATGTTTTTTATTTTGATTTCAATTTTTCCCATTGTGTTAATTGGTTTCATGGAGAACTAAACGATTTTATCTAGGAATACAATGTAGCCAACTATTTCAATTCTTGTTTAATGATTTATTGGTGTTTAATATTTTTATTCTTATTGTCAGTATTCTGTTCTATTGTTTGTATGTGATTAATTAACTTGGGCCTAATTAATTAACCTGATTTGTTAACTATATTGCACTTGGAAAAGGCGACTATAGTTTAGACATCAATAGAATGGCATGAATCTTAAAGGATAGGAATATACCTATAAGGTTTGTGTAATCATTGTGGATAACTGGATCCTAAACAATTCAGACTAATTAATCGGTATAGGAATATAGCAGTTTAATTTCTCTGAATATTTTCACTTGACCGTTCGGAAGAGGCTAGTGAAGAATTAAGAGTTATCCAATTAAATACGCAATAGAATTATTTATTTTATTTTATTTTATTTTAATGAGAATAAGTCATTGGAATAGTTGGTGAAATTGTATTTCCTAGATACTTTATTCTGTCGTGGTCTTCTATTTTTATAAGTAATTTTTAATTATTTGTTTAGTTAAGTTGTGTTTTTAATTTTTAATATATATATATATATTTTTAGTAAATTAAATATTCTTGTCATTTTGGAAGTCTGAATAAAATTGGTTTCAAAGAAGTTGGTAATTGATACTTAAAAATTAGCAGTTGTCTCTGTGGGAACGACCTTGATTTGCCAGTATATTACATTGTGACCGTGTATACTTGCACGCGACCTATTGTAATCAGTGCATTAGGATTTTACCCCATCAAGTTTTTGTTCAACTCGAAATTGATTTGTGTTGTTGATTTTGTTGGATAATTAGTGAGTGAATTTTGACGATTGAGTGGAGGGTTTTAGTTTAAGGTTAAGCTTGGAATTTAAGGTTATTATAGGGGCAAGTTGGTCCGATGAAAAGTCGAATGAAATGGACGTTATTTTGATGTTTATTGGGAGCTTAGGAACTAAAAAATTATCAAAGATTTAGAGAGAAACCAAATCGCGCGCTAAACCAGTTTGAAGGGCGATTTCGCAAATTGACCCTTATGGCGTCCGCTGAGTGTTCAGATGACCCTAACGAGTTTAATTAGGCGTATTGAGATTAATAAAAGTCGAAGATTAAATTAAGGAACCAAAAATGGAGGGTTACACCTAAAAAGGGTCACTTAGGGGCGATTATGTAATTTTAGTTATTTTAAGTTTCTAGAAGTTGAATCGAACGTAAATTTTACGTATATATATGTTGTGTAGGTGACGAGCAAGCTGGTGGAGTAAGGGAAGAAAGATAGGGAGCGTTTCAGAGCCTTCTGGAGAGCTATTCGGAAGTGATAGTTAAGGTGAGTGTCAAAATGATTTTTAATGAATTTTATGTTGATTTGAATTATAAATGAATGTTTCATGCATATTTGGATATTTTGGTAAAAGCGAAATTTGATTTAAATAAGTTGCATGGTAACAAATGATATAGTTTTTGTATTTTCGTTAAAACAATGATTTTTTGTTTTGAATAGCAAATTGAATGGATTTTAGTTTTTAAAAAAATAAAAAATAAAAAAATAAAAAATAAAACCTATGGCTTACCCAAAGAGTATCAGTATATTACCGGTCTGGATTGAGTACCCGAAGCGTGCATTGGTAGAGTTAGTAGTGTCAGTATGTCACTAATTATACTAACCGCGGGAGGTACCTGCAAAGAGTCATGTCAATCAGATGTCGAGAGATTAGCCCAATGCACGTAGAGGGTATATTATTAGCTAGTTTACCCAAGCGAGATAGAGTTCCGCTCTGAAGCGATGCAGGATTCCGCTACATGAACCAAATAAAGAGCGTTTCAAAATCCCGCTCTATACTAGGGTGTCATGTGGCACGGGTCACTATAGGTTGGCGGGAGCTGGATTGGTTGATAGGACACCTTCGAGCGGAGTCGAACCATATCCGGTTTTGTAATAATGAAAGGGGCTGATTGGTAGGACACCTACGAGCGTAGTCGGACCAGTTCGTTTCTTAAAAAGAAAAGGGTTTTAGAATAAAAACCCCGCAACCATAGGAGATCCATTTATGAAATGGAAAACCGTGCAACATGTGTTTTATAATATTAATGTATGAAACTCGATTTAAAATAAATGGATTTGATTTTAACTATTAAAACTGTTTTAGGGAGGTTTTTATAAAAACATGGTTTTTAAATATATTATATGACACTCACTGGGCTTTTAAAGCTCACCAAACATTTTCTGTATTTTTAAATAAACCTCCCCAGGCACATGTACCGTAGCTGCAGATTATCCCGAAACGATACCAGGCAGCCGCGACGATAGTGCTGATGTGATTACCTATTCCTATTTTTGGTTTGATATTAAGAGATGTATATATTTTATTATCTCTACATGATTTTGTAAATATCGTTTTGTGGATTTAAATTGGGTTTTTGAAGTAAATTGATGCATGACATATGATTTTGTTGATAATGAATTTATAAATTGAAATGTGAAATTGTGGTTGTGGTTGTATTGAAAAATGAGAGCCTGAGGCTCTGTAGTTTGGGGAAATTGTATTGTGACATTTTAGAAGTGTTAAATTTTATAATTTGCAGGGTGGCAAAGTCCAAAAAACAGACGGGATGCTGTCCAAATTTTTATAAAATACTTTGTAAAGGTTTAAAATAAAAAAATGAAAAATTTCCCCTCGTTTCCGCTGTTTTCAAAAAGGTTTAAGAAAGAACACGGCTTAACTCTGCGGGGATCCTTTAGTTGAACGAAAGGGCTAATTAGAGGGTCACCATAGGGTGCCGGCAGATTGCCTAGAGAAAGAGGTCTGTCATTGAATTAGGCATTGTCAAGTGTTATTAGGAACCTTATTGGAATAGATTCTCGTGTGGAGGAAATATATGAGCTTTTAGAACCTGGATTGGATGACATTTGATTTATTGGCATTTGGGGAATAGGAGGAATAGGTAAAACTACAATTGCTAGAGTTGTATATGAACAACTTTCAGATCAATATGAAGGTAGTTGCTCTTTTGCCAATGAAAAAAGAGGTCTCGCTTATTTACAAGAAATGCTTCTTTCGAAGGTCTTAAAGGAAACAAATTTAAATATATGTGATCATCATGAAAGGATCAATTTGATTAAAAGGTGACTATGCAAAAAAAAAAGGTCTTTTTGGTTCTTGATGATGTAGATCAATTAGAACAAATAGAAATGTTAGTAGGAAAGCATGATTGATTTGGTTTTGGGAGTAGAATTGTCATCACAACGAGAGATGCACACGTGCTAGCAAACAATGGAATCAATAGTTTGTATAAAGTACAAGGATTGAACTATCACGAAGCTCTTAGCCTCTTCAATTTAAAAAGCCTTCAAATACATACAACCAACAAACAATCATCTTGAACTCTCAAAGCATGCTTTACATTATGCAAATGGGCTTCCATTAGCTCTTCAAGTTTTGGAATCATTTTTGTGTGATAAAAGTGTTAATGAATGGAAAAGTGCTTTGAAAAGACTATGTGAAGTTCTTAATAAAAAGATTATGAAAATACTTTGAATCAGTTATGATTCACTAGAGGAGGTAGAGAAGAAAACATTCGTCGACATAGCATGTTTCTTCAAAGGGAAGGATAAATGTCAAGTCATGGAAAAACTAACTAGTTGTAATTTTTTTCCTGACATTGGATTTAGAGTTCTTATTGAAAAATCTCTAATAACTACTTTAAATAACTAACTGTTGCTGCATGATTTGGTACAAGAAATGGGTTGGGATATTGTTCATGAACAAAACCTTGATGAGCCTGGCAAATGGAGTAGACTGGTTGAATGAGGACATCTATCATGTGTTGACAAAAAATAAGGTAAGATACATTCCAAAACATACTTAGATCACATCATCATTTCAGCAAATGCATATATACTACACTTCAAAAAAAAAATTTACTAGTAAATATCTATTCATTTATTCTTTTCTCTTATTCAGGGAACAGAAGCTATTGAAGGTATAATGCTTGACATGCCTAAATAGGGTATTGCTCACTTGAATGGTAAATCCTTTTCAAGCATGAGCAACCTAAGGCTACTTAAAATCAGCAATTTTCACCCTTCTCAAGACCTTGAATACCTCTCAAATGAGTTACGGTATCTCAAACGGCACGGATACCCTTTAAAGTCGTTGCCTCCAACTTTTCTCCCCATGAAAATTTTACGACTCAACTTGTGTTACAGTCAGATTAAATATCTATGGAAGCGCATAAAGGTACTATAATTTGCCTTATTTGATAAATTGATAGTATAGTTCATGGAAACAAGTTTCTGATAATTTAGTTTTTTGCAATTCTAACAGCGTTTAAAGGAGATGAAGACCATCAAGCTCAGTTACTCTTGCAGCCTTATCAGATCACCAGATTTTACTGGTGTCCCTAATCTTGAGAGGTTGGATCTTGTAGGCTGCACAACATTGCTTGAGGTTCACCAATCAGTTGGATTTCTCAAACATCTTATGGTGTTAAATTTAAGGAACTGCAAAAGGCTTGTGAGATTCCCGAATAACATATGTGGTTTGAAATCTCTCAATGTTCTTGATCTCTATGGTTGCTCCAAACTAGATAAACTGCCTCAAAACTTGGGTGAAGTGAAGTTGAGTGTGTTTGGAGGAGCTAGATGTAGGTGGGACTGCAATAAGAGAAACACCATCTTCAATTGTAAATTTGACAAACCTTAAAATGTTATCTGTTCAAGGATGTAAAGGACAACGATCCAAAACCTGGAGCACTTTACTTATGCCATTGTTGCTAAAAAGCAAGGGTTTACTTGTGCCTTCTCTCGTTGGTTTACACTGTCTTAGAACGTTAAATCTTGGCTATTGCAATCTTTGGGAAGGAGCGGTCCCAAATGATATCGGCTCGTTATTCTCCTTAGAAGAATTAAATTTAAGCGGAAACAAATTTGTTAGCCTACCAGTAAGCATCAGTGAATTATCCAAATTGAAAATTCTATGGTTGGAGAAATGCCATCAGTTATTGCCAAAGCTTCCACCAGATATAGTTTTAGTAGTGGCGGAAAATTGTACTTCAATATTGGAAACAATATCAAGTGCACTAGAGCTTAGCACCTCTAAAGACATTACACTTTGGTTTTTCAATTGCTTCGAATTGGTTGAGAATCAACACAGGAAGAACACCTTGGGAGTTATGCTACTGAAACGTCACCTTCAGGTCTCTCTCTGTGTTTGTCTGTCACTCGTTAGTCTATGAATTGGCTGATACCAAGTACTGAATTATTATGGTCTCTCTAGTCATACATTGTCCATATGTGATGATTATTGATATAGTTTGAGTTTCCATATAATAGAGTAAATGTAAAAGAATACATACAAGACACTTAGAAGCATTACACTCAAGGACTTTGCATGAAAACCCTCATCTGCTACCGCCTGTATACACCTAACATACCCACATGTTCTCTGTATTTGGCACAGACACATTAGGTTTGGCTCCCTGTTGTACTTGCTGGTGGTAGTGTAATAGAAATTAAAGTCAAAATGGCTTATAGGTTTACGAAGAGAATCCTAGAACAACGAACAATGTAATCATGCAAAACTCCTAGCCAAAATCAATTATTTACTAATAGGTTCTACATCTGAATTCATTTCATACTGACTTCTATTATGATCAAGTGATGTGACATACAATAATTTTCGCACATGTACCATTTTACTTGAATGATATGTTGCTGATGATATCTTCTTTGTTGCTTCGTAATTTCCACATTTGTACATTTGTTTCTCTCTACTCATCAGTTATGATCTAATGTTACAGGAAGTCCCATTTTTCCTGGTTTCACAACCTTTGGTTGAGCTATTTATCTTGCAAGAGTTTTGAAAGTCATAAAGCAGAATGGTTAGGTGGTGGCAAAAACTGGTTAATGCTGGCTTTGGAAGCTATGGCCAAGGCCAAAAACATTGGAATTCTTCTGTGAAAAAATGTGGAAATCTTCTTCAGTTCAATTCTTGTTTATGTTTCTTTTTTTTCAGTAACTCATGTTTATGTTTCTTGAAATTGATATTGCACTTTACAACGTGTGCACATTTTTTTCTTTTGTTTTAAACATGATTTCAAATTTAATTTGCCATATGCAACCAAGTTAATTAAATTATGGATATGTTCAATTGACTTATGGCCAAACCATTATTTAGTGGAAATAATCTTCAAATAATCTTGATTTAACTAAGCAAAATAATAATAATAATAATAATAACAAAAAACATAAAATGTTCACACTTATTACTCTGAGACTTTTTTAAAAATCAATTAATCATTATGTATGTGTATTTCTCTAATCATGACGTACTATAGTCTTTTTTTGGACCATTAATTATGTAATGTTATAAAACTAACTTTAAATCTTTATATAATCAATAGTTCTTCAAAAAAATTTTAGACAACTAATTATATAACTTTGTAAAGCTAGCATTATATCATTACATAATAGTTTTGAAAGAAAAAAAATTTGGACGTCATGATTAGATCATAGTTGTAAAAAAAAAAAAAATGATGTTTTTACCATTGCTAAGCACCTAATTAATTAAAAATATATAACTTGCTAAGGAGTTTTAGGAGTCGTTTGTTTTTTCCACTTAAAACTTAATAGTGCTTAATTGCACTTATTAGGTTGTTTTTGTTTATTTTTTTAAATAGTCAAATAACTTAAAACTATCCAAAAGTAACTGAAAAAATTAACTAAGGGGTCGTTTGTTTTTTTGTTTGAAAACTTAACAGTGCTAATGAAGACTGAAGACTGAATAGTGACTGCAACCTGAAATCTGAATAATATATTTGTTTTTTTCTCTTGCATCTAAATGTAAAGTAATCTTTTTTGTTTTTTAAAGTTAAAATTATTTGAAAACTAGTAATTTGACATTTATATCATTTTATTATTACTTGTTGTATAACTTCATTTAATATAATACAAACAATTATAATAAATTATTTATCAAACATTAAAACACTTTTATGTATATATTAATAATATTTTTATTCATAATTAAAATATGACTAATTATTACAGTAAAGTATTTTTTAAAAAAACTATATATACATATATAAATTATTATAGTAAAGTAAATTAAATAAAAATAAATAAAATGATATTAAGTTGAATTACTATTGTTATATATTTAAATAAAAATAACATTAAAAAGAATATTGTTAAAATGAATATGTATAATAGCAAATTATGACAAATTTGGAAACATGTTTGTTAAAGTATTAAAAGAAATTTGTTAATGTAAAATTATGACAAACTTAGAAATATGTTGTTTTGGAGAGGATAAAATTGAAATAATAAATTTACAAAATCATCAAGTGATTTGGTATTCAGTGAAAAGTCAGAAAATGTAACTTTTTATTTTGAGTGATTTTTAGGTGATTTTAAGTGGTTTGACCACTTAAAAAAAAAAACCAAAAATCACTTAATTGACCTAATTCAATACCATTAAGTGTTAAGTGTAAAAAATAAACGGCCTCTAAGAATTTCTAACTTTTCACTTAATTGTAAATCACTTAATGACATTTAAAATTTTTATTCCAAATTTATCCTCCCTAAAATAACATAATTTCAAATTTATCCTAATTTTATATTGCTCAAATTTTCTTTCCTTTTTTTTTTTCCTTAATACTTACAAGACATATATTTGAAAAGAAAAGCCTAGATACATCTCATCTCAAACTGTCTTTAAATTAAACTAATATATTTTAATTTACAATTTAAATACTCATTTTATAGTTGTTTTCTTAAATATATTAATATAGTTAAATATAAATATGGTTAATAATACTATATTTTTTTTAATCATATTTTAATTATAAATAAAATATTATTAATATGTACATAAAAAATATTTTAGAATTTATTAAATTATTTATTTTCAGATGTTTATATTAAATTAATTAAAATTACATAACAACAAATAGTTAAAGGAATATAAATATCAAATTACTAGTTTTTAGATAATCTTAACTTAAAAAAAAAAAAAAAAAAAAACAATTATGTTATTTAAATTTCAGATTTCAGTTATTATTCAATTTTTAATCTTCAATCATACTGTTCAGTTTTAAGATGAAAAAACATACTACCCTGAGTAATAAATCAGTATTTATCATGAGAAGGTAATGAAACACATTTCTTGAAACCTAATGAAGGTTTTTTTTCTTTTTATTCATTTGAAAAATGGACAGTCCAAAATTTCCAAGATATCTTTAAAGGTTGCAGTTCCCAAATAATTTTGACCTTGTTGTGTAGGAAAAAGGGACCCAATTAGTAAACGATCATAAAAGTAGACGACAATGTCAGTGCAATTAAATTTCCCAGAGTTGAAAGCTTTAAACACACTTTGACCTTCTCTCGATGTTGTCTTGCATTTTTGTTCAGATTTTTGTCCCTTTCGTCTTCTTCACATTTCCTTTTTTTTTTTGTTTTTTTTGTTTTTTTTCCGTTATTTTTCACTTTTTCTCTTTTGTATTTTCAAAGATATTGTTGAGTTGCCTTGCATTTTAGGGCAAACCAAATAATGGAATATCTATTTGGAATAAAATTGAAACCGAGGTATAAAACCATGTATATATATAGTATATGTAACAGAGTCATACTCCCAACTAGTTTGGTTAGATGGCCAAACCTAACTAGCCACTTTTCACAAGCAATGCTAAGTTCGAGTACTCATGTTCATAAACGGTGAATAATTACCTTCTATCCCCTCTATATGTGGACAAATTATTCATAAATCACTCTAGTAAGAGGATAATTTTCTCATTTTGTGTGAGTTCTCATCTTCCTATTATTAAAGAGTAAAGTAAAAATAAAGTGTTGAGTTTTAGATAGTACCCTAGAGTCCCTTCAAAGGTGTCCTATTAGTTGTAAATGTACCTCCATGTGACTAGCTATAACATTGTGGTTACACACATTTGTCACAAAAGTGGATTGAAGACTTGTGGGTGGAAAGCTATAACATTTGTCAATAAAATGGCTTTCATCCTTAACAGACGTGTTGACTTGTCACACTTCCATCTACCAATCTTGATTTCACCTGTCTGCTCTCACACCTCAATCACACGTCTCTCATTCTCTACCTAGCCTCATCATCACCTTTCTTATTATTATTATTATTATTATTAGTGTTAGCATCGTTTCAAATGAATTCATAAAAATGTAGAATCAATTACTTAAAATTTAATTATATGTAAATTCTTTTAATAATATTAATTATTGAGGTTAATTTTAAAATATAAGATTTTCAAATTGGATTCAAATTTATTTGCATACATTTATTTCTTTTTATCAATTTTTTTATTAACCATTTATTCTTAATTTTCCAATCAATTTTGTTTAATAAATTTTATTTTCTACACTAGTAATAATTCATCAAATAAAAGATGATACATTTGACATAAAATATAAATTCATTAAAAGTTTGATATGATAGTTGTTACCGTAATCTCTTAAGACCACCTTTCTTCGCATGAAGATAGAATTCGTCTGAAGTCTCAGTATATTTTTGTACAACCATTTTATTCCAGAGCTTACACTACAACAAAAAAGCGCAACTATTCCGGAGTATCCATACCGGGCATTAAAAGCCCGGTATGGATACTAAGATTAAATTTAAAAAAAATTAGAAAAACGGGTTATCCATACCGGGCGGGTCGCGTCCGGTAAGGAAATAGAATTATCCATACCGGGTGGGTCTCGCCCGGTAAAGATAATCCTATTATCCTTACCGGGCGGATCTCGCCCGGTAAGGATAATGCATTAGCCTTACCGGGCGGGTCGCGCCCGGTAAGGATAATTGGATTAGCCTTACCGGGCGCGACCCGCCCGGTAAGGATTATAGGATTATCCATACCGAGCGGGTCCCGCCCGGTAAGGATAATCCAAGTATCCTTACCGAGCGCGACCCGCCCGGTATAGATAACCCAATTTCTTTACCGGGGGCGACCCGCCCGGTAAGGAATTATGGGTTTTTTTGCTCTCCCTCCCACTCACTTCTTCCCCCATTTTAAACTTTCTTTTCTCTCTCTTTCTCTCTCTTTCTCTCTCTCTCCCAACCTCTCCCTCCCAACCCTACAGCCGACGTGCCTCCCCCTTCGCCGACCGGTCACCGCTCCGGGAGCTTGCCGTTCTCTTCGTCGTGCGCCGCCGTCCGTAGATCTGCTTGTTGTTCGCCGTTCTCTTCGTCGTGCGCCGCCGTCCGCAGATCTGCTTCTTCTTCTTCTTCTTGTTCGCCGTGTTGTTGTCCGCCGTGTTGTTGTTGTTGTTGTTCGCCGTGTTGTTGTTGTTGTTCGCCTTGTTGTTGTTGTTGTTCACCGTGTTGTTGTTGTTGTTCGCCGTTCTCTTCGCCGTGCGCCGTTCGCCGTTCTCTTCGCCGTGCGCCGCCGTCCGCAGATCTGCTTCTTCTTCTTCTTCTTGTTCGTCGTGTTGTTGTTGTTGTTGTTCGTCGTGTTGTTGTTGTTGTTCGCCTTGTTGTTGTTGTTGTTCGCCGTGTTGTTGTTGTTGTTGTTGTTGTTGTTCGCCGTGTTGTTGTTGTTGTTGTTGTTGTTGTTCGCCGTGTTGTTGTTGTTGTTGTTGTTGTTGTTCGCCGTTCTCTTCGCCGTGCGCCGTTCGCCGTTCTCTTCGCCGTGCACCGCCGTCCGCAGATCTGGTTGTTGTTGTTGTTGTTGTTGTTGTTGTTCGCCGTGTTGTTGTTATTGTTGTTGCTGTTGTTGTTCGCCGTTCTCTCGCCGTGCGCCGCCGTTCGTAGATCTGGTTGCCGTTCTCTTCGTCGTGCACCGCCGTCCGCAGATCTGGTTGTTGTTGTTGTTGCAGTGATTGTGATTAGCCTTTTCGTTGTTGGTGCTGTGCTCTCCTGGGTACTAATGTGGCCACTGAAAAATGAAATGGACACTGAAAATATCCATACCGGGCACGTGCCCGGCATGGATAATAATTATCCATGCCGAGCACGTGCCCGGTATGGATAATTCAAGTATCTATACCGGTGGCTTCTATGCCGGGCACGTGCCCGGTATGGATACTCAACCATACCGGGCATTGCCCGGTATGGATGAGCTGTTTTGTTGTAGTGTTATCTCTGGAAACAATAGTAATACTATAACTAAAATAAATAAGATTCAAAGCATCACTATAGTTAAAGTACATCTCAACTAGATTGACATCTAATTAACTACTCATTATTCATATTTTCTAAATTTTAAATTAAATTGTGCTTGTATTGATTCAAAACTAAATGTTGAATGTTATATCTTTTTTTTTTAAAAAAAAAAATTAAAAATTGACTTATACAGATTAAAAAATAAAAAAAAAATCAAATTTAATTCATTTAAGCGAAAAGTAAAATATTTTCACTTTTAGTCTAGTGATTTTAAGAGTTATTTAAATAGTTTTATTACTTAAGAAATCAAACAAATGACTTTTTGGGACTCATTAAATGCAATAAGTGAAAAATGAAAAGTCAAATAAGCCCTTCGTTAAGTGCTTATTTGTAGTAAGAGTTCAAATTTCACATTTCCGAATTATCATCAAGTGTAGCGAGACCTCTCCCTTATAGTAGTTGAATTCTAAATTGTGCTCGTTATTTGACCCAATTGGTATGTTCAAGTCTCATCCTTGCCAATTAAATCACTGACTGTGAAGTGACATTTCTCTTATAGTGGAAGTTATATTTGATTATATTGGTGAAAGAAAAAAATAAAAATAAACATACGTAAACTATGGAATAGCTTGTAAAAAGGATAACAATTCAACTTTAATAATTATTACTCAATTTGGCTTTGCCTAGTTGAAAGCTTGAGTGACAGAATTTAATTCTGTCAATTACAAAAACTCTACAAACTTTCGTGCCTCTTTTCTGTAATTTCCAGGATCTATTTTCCACCCACAAGTCTTCAATCCACTTTCTTGCCTCCTTCCTCCCTATGACTAGCTATAACGTACATTGTGGGTGGTGATCAACACACATTTGTCAAAATGGGTAGACGAAAGTACTCATCAAATACGCCAAGGGAATCTTTATTTTTAGTTTTTTTTCCTCATTGGTTGTTTCTTCTTTAATGCAAATCAAAAGTGGAGGCTAGAAGAATAGAAAGTAAGTGTGAACGCTTATGGTCTTGGTCCACAGCTTTTTCTTCTTTCAATTGGATAAATTGTACGGATTTCTATTTTTATCTTTTTTTTTTTTTTTAATAATATCACATTATATATATATAAAACAACTTGAATTAGAAATATTATTAAGCTAAATAAGTAACTTGCTATCACCAAACTATATCATAGAGTAATTTATAAAACTCTTTTTTTCTTTTTTGTAAATATCATTTATAGTGTAACCACTCGAAATTGAGCCATTATCAAAATAAATGATGACTCTTTACCGTTCCAACAGTAGTATGATTTGTAAGACTCTTAATATATGATAAAAAAAAAACTAATACTTTTATGACTAATTGGGTCCCTTTTTTCTGCATAGTAAGCTGGAAATTATTTGGAAACTGCAGCCTTTAAATATATATATTGGAAATTTTGGACTATCCCTTTTTCTAACGATTGAGGAGAAAATACCTTCATCAAGGCCCAAGAAATTTGTCTCAGTGCCCTCTTGTGATAAATATTGATTTGTTACTCAGTAAGATTAACCCAAGGAGAAATTCTATGAAAGTTTTATTACTCTATAAGAAATCTAATTATTATTATTTTTTAATTTACTTCTGCAATTGTTAACATATGCTACATTATCCTATAAACTAACATGTCTCACAGCCTTTTTTGTTCAACATTTGATTATAACCCTAACCTAATGCAATTATATTTCGCAGAAAGTTTAAAGAATAATCAATTATGGTATTTTTATTAAGAAATTATAAAAAAAAATACTGTTATAATTATAATTTTTTTTTATAAATATCCATAAAATTAGCTTACTTTCTTTTTAAAAATCAGTTTTATGGATTATTATGACTAACTATGATGTTTTCACTATTTTTAATGCACAAGTGTTTTAAATTGTCTTTTAAAATTAATATGAAAGGGAACATTATTCATAAACCCGTTAGAAAACTAGATGGTCAATTGTATAGTACTTTTGGGAACAAATCAAATTTGAATTTGATCGATGTGAAGGCATTTCCCTTATCTAGTTGGTTAATATAAATTGAAATCCAACCTTTATAATAAAATGGATACATTGCATTACCTTCTCTTGACTTTATCCATAAACCATAATCACATTAAACCCTAAATTATAAAATTAATCACATTAACATCTCCTCCAACCATTGACTAATAATTGACCACCTTTAGTCAATAATGGCAAAAGGGCAATATGCTTCTTTCAACTTAGAAAAATAAATAATAACAGAAAAAAAAGTTAGTCAATACTATATTACCATGTCAACGCTAAAACAAAATATCATATTTTATTAAATAAATATAAAACAAAAAATATTTTACTTCCTCAGTCATATTTCCTCACTACAACTCACCAATCACCCCATCACCAATGTAGTCTTGAAGCCACTGCTAGCATCCAGCCTAGCACCTCCATCGTTGGTCCAGCCATCACCATTCATGTTGGATAGTGGCACTGAACTATTCATTAGTGAAAGAGGTCTGCATCTCTAATGGCGATCAATCTTGATCAAAGATGGAGCCATTTTCATCTTTGATGGAGATTGGCTCCATCAAATATTGACGTCTCTCCATCTTCGATGTAATTGGTCTTTATAGGCAAAATGGAGTCAATTCCACCTTTGATGGAGTCGAGATGGAGATCAACTCCATTAGAGATGGAAGCCGCTCCGTCTCTGATGGAGCTAATCTTTATCAACAAGATGGAGTAATCCATTCAATGTGATGGAGTAGATCTCCTTATATCCATCTCTTATTCTTTTTTTTTTTTTTAAATAAAAAATTACTTGAAATTTGATTACAAGATTAAAAAAAAAAAAATTGGTTTGAAAAAAGACATTATCATATGATTTGGGGTGGAATAGTTTGTGGTTGAATGAAGTGAAAGAGGTTTGAGTTTAGAGGATCTAGGTTTGCAGATTGGTTTGAAGAAACCTAGGTTTGAAGAATTTGATTTAAAGAAATCTTGGTTTGGAGAAGGATTTAATAGAAGATGAAATAAAAAAATATTATTATTTTTTATTCATTAATTAAAATATTTATAAAAAATTAAAAAAACAGAAGGGGCAATATAGGTATTTTATCTCTATCGTTATTGACTAACGGTAGTCAACTGTTAATCAACGGTTATGGGAAAGTTATTGCAATATAAATTAATTCAATATTAGTTCAGAGTTATATTAGTTCAGAGTTTAGTATAATTATGGATAAAGTTAAAGAGGTTTGTGCAATTTATCCTAACAAAAAATTATAAATGGAATTGATGGTTGGTAATTAGATCAAATGAATTAAAGCTTACCGCATGAATGAAAAATAAAATTATAAATAAGTGCTTCGTCAAAATTAAGATAAAAACAAGTACCTACTTCATTATTCAAAATACTATTAAGAGGACCCAGTTTGATAAAGTCAATAGGCAATGATTACATTTCAAAACATCAAAAGAGGAAAAATGCAAAAGGTTAAGATTCCCTTGGTCCATTGAAGATAACGTTCATCTATGGTTTTGACAAATGTGTGTTGATGACCACCCACAATGTGGATCGAGGACTTGACCCACAAGTCTTCAATCAACTTTCTAGTCACATAGAGGAATGAGGCAAAAGTCTTTTCTTGCCTCCTTTCTCCATGTGCTAGCTATAATACTGTAGGTGATCATCAATACATTTAATATATTTTTTTGGAGAAGACACATTTAATATTTTTTATGCATTAATTAAAATCTACCGTTTATATTAATTGATTAAAATTTTATAAAATAATAAAAAATAAAATAGTAGGGGCAATATGGGCATTTTGTCTCTATCGTTATTGACTAAAGGTAGTCAATTATTAATCAACGATCACGGGAATGTTATTGCAATTAATTCAATAGTTCAGTGTTCAATACAATTATGAATAAAGTCAAGAGATTTGTACAATTTATCTTAATAAAATTATAAATAGAATTAATGGTTGGAAATTACATCAAATGAATTAAAGCTTACAGCATGAATTAAAAAAAAAAAAACAAAAATTATAAATAAGTGCTTCATTAAAATTAAGATAAAAACAAGTACCTACTTCATTATTCAAAATACTATCAAAAGGGCAAGGTTTGATAAAGCTAATAGGTAATAATTACATTTCAAAACTTGTCTGCTAAAGTAATTTAGAGCGCCTTTGGCGTCGTTTTCAAAATATTTTTTTAGCGAAATTATTTTTAAATAATATTTTTGAAAATACATTGGATTTGATTGAATTTTTTAAAAATTATTTTTAAAAATTGAAAATTATATAAATATAATCTATATCATTTTAGAAAATAAATAAAAATAGTAATTTAGATGGAGAATGATAGTAATTAAAAAAAAAAAAAATTGGTTTGAAAAAAGACATTATCATATGATTTGGGGTGCAATAGTTTGTGGTTGAATGAAGTGAAAAAGGTTTGAGTTTAGAGGATCTGGGTTTGCAAATTGGTTTGAAGAAACCTAGGTTTGAAGAATTTGATTTAAAGAAATCTTGGTTTGGAGAAGGATTTAATAGAAGATGAAATAAAAAAAATATTATTATTTTTTATTCATCAATTAAAATATTTATAAAAAATTAAAAAAACAGAAGGGGTAATATAGGTATTTCATCTCTATCGTTATTGACTAACGGTAGTCAACTGTTAATCAACGGTTATGGGAAAGTTATTGCAATTTAAATTAATTCAATATTAGTTCAGAGTTTAGTATAATTATGGATAAAGTTAAAGAGGTTTGTGCAATTTATCCTAACAAAAAATTATAAATGGAATTGATGGTTGGTAATTAGATCAAATGAATTAAAGCTTACCGCATGAATGAAAAATAAAATTATAAATAAGTGCTTCGTCAAAATTAAGATAAAAACAAGTACCTACTTCATTATTCAAAATACTATTAAGAGGACCCAGTTTGATAAAGTCAATAGGCAATGATTACATTTCAAAACATCAAAAGAGGAAAAATGCAAAAGGTTAAGATTCCCTTGGTCCATTGAAGATTACGTTCATCTATGGTTTTGACAAATGTGTGTTGATGACCACCCACAATGTGGATTGAGGACTTGACCCACAAGTCTTCAATCAACTTTCTAGTCACATAGAGGAATGAGGCAAGAGTCTTTTCTTGCCTCCTTTCTCCACGTGTCTAGCTATAATACTGTAGGCGGTCATCAATACATTTAATATATATATATATTTTAGAAGACACATTTAATATTTTTTATGCATTAATTAAAATCTATATTTTATATTAATTGATTAAAATTTTATAAAATAATAAAAATAAAATAGTAGGGGCAATATGGGTATTTTGTCTCTATCGTTATTGACTAAACGTAGTCAATTATTAATCAACAATCACAGGAATGTTATTGCAATTAATTCAATAGTTTAGTGTTCGATACAATTATGAATTAAGTCAAGAGATTTGTGCAATTTGTCTTAATAAAATTATAAATGGAATTAATGGTTGGAAATTAGATCAAATGAATTAAAGCTTATAGCATGAATTAAAAAAAAAAAACAAAAATTATAAATAAGTGCTTCATTAAAATTAAGATAAAAACAAGTACCTACTTCATTATTCAAAATACTATCAAAAGGGCAAGGTTTGATAAAGCTAATAGGTAATAATTACATTTCAAAACTTGTCTGCTAAAGTAATTTAGAGCGCCTTTGGCGTCGTTTTCAAAATGTTTTTTTAGCGAAATTATTTTTTAAAATAATATTTTTGAAAATACATTGGATTTGATTAAATTTTTTAAAAATTATTTTTAAAAATTGAAAATTATATAAATATAATCTATATCATTTTAGAAAATAAATAAAAATAGTAATTTAGATGGAGAATGATAGTTTGTTTTGAAAATATGTTTTGAAAATGATAAAAAATTTTAAAAGTTGTTTTTCATTTTCAGAAACTTATTTCACAAAACATTGATCTAGACACATTTACTCTATTTTTTTTGCCCTTAAAAATGAAAAGCCGCTTTTAAACATGGGGTTAAACAAACACCTTACTTTCATTCATTAACAATGGCATTTGCAATTTTAATCGAGAATGAACAACCATACGCGCAACATAATTAAGAAATTTGCACTGTAATCAAAAACCGTACGCAAAGCATAATTAAGAAATTTCTTGGACAGTTCAGCCCCTGAAAAGTTGATGGAAAATTTGAGGTTGTCTCTCTCTGTTATGCTATAAAATCTTAGAAGGGCTGTGTTTGCTACTGTTAAGTGTGACAAGTTGGTAGGTGGAGGTGTGACAAGTCAACATGTCTGTTAGGGATGAAAGCGATTTTATCTACAAAAATGTTATAGCTTTCCACCCACAAGTCTTCAACCCACTTTCTCGACAAATGTGTGTAACCCACAATGTTACCTTTAATAATAACAACAGGGGTGATGATAAGGCCAGGCTGACACTGAGAGATGTATGACTTGAGGTGTGAGAGCAGACAAGTGAAATCAATTGGTAGGTGGAACTGTGACAAGTCAACACGTTTGTTAAGGATGAAAGCCGTTTTATTTCCTGGACAGTGCACTGTAATCAATAACCATACGCACATCAAAACAAGAAATTTCCTGGACAGTGCAACCTCTGAAAGTTGATGGAAAATTTGAGGTTGTCTCTCTCTGTTATGCTATTGACATAAGGATTGTGTTTGCTACTGTAAGGCTTGCATTTCTAAGTCCTCTGTTTCTGAAAACAAACAAGCTATCAACTCTTCAATGGCAACTTCCAACACTCAGAAAAAACGAGCTACTGCTGATGATTCTTCACTATCGGCTTCTAAGAGGCAGAAATACTCCCCAGCTTCTTCTTCTGGTGGCAATAGTCAATGGACGTATGAGGTGTTCTTGAGTTTTAGAGGTGAAGATACACGCAACAACTTCACTGATCATCTGTATGCTGCTTTGAATCAGAAAGGAATTTACATATTTAGAGATTATGAAAGACTTGAGAGAGGAAAAGAGATTTCATCTGAACTCTTGGAAGCAATTGAAAGATCAATGGTCTCAGTCATTATCTTATCCAAAAACTATGCTTTTTCTACATGGTGTTTGGATGAACTTGCAAAGATTGTTGAGTGCATGGAGGCAAAGGATCGGACTGTTTTCCCAGTGTTTTACAAGGTAGATCCATCAGATGTGAGAAAACAGAGAGGAGATTTCAAGACAGCCTTTGATAAACATGAACAAGATTTCAGGGATAACCTGGAGCAGGTGAAGAGGTGGAGATCAGCTCTCAGAAAGGTTGGCGAACTCGCTGGATGGGCTTTAGATGACAGGTAACTTTGTATCTTTAAACTTTAAAGCCTTGAAATTCTATGATTTTTGTTACGTTTAACATTGGTTAAGCTACAAAGAAAAATTTCTCTAATGCTTCTTTTTGACAAAATTTTTACGCCTTTACAAGCTTTTCCTAGTTGGGTGGCTTGAAGAGAACATGCTCTTAAAAAATAATGCAAAATATAAATTATTATTTCCTGCTAGGGTTTAAATAGTTAGCATTTTTCTTTACTGCAGTTCTGAAGCTAAGTTGATCACTGATCTTGTCGATAAGATTTGGAAAAGATTGAATCAAATTCAAAATTTGCCAAGTATCAGTCAGGGACTTGTTGGAATAGATTCTCGTGTGAAGGAGATTTATAAGCTTCTAGAACCTCATATTTTTGATGAAATTCGCTTTGTTGGCATTTGTGGGATGGGAGGAATAGGTAAAACTACAATTGCTAGAGTTGTATATGAACAGCTTTCATACAAGTATGAAGGCAGTTGCTTTCTTGCCAATGTTAGAGAAGTCTCTGAAAAAAAGAGTCTTGAAAGTTTACAGGAAATGCTTCTTTATGAGGTCTTAAAAGAAAAAAATTTGAATATATGTGATTATCATAAAGGAATTAGTTTGATTAGAAAACGGCTATGTGTGAAGAAGATCTTTCTTGTTCTTGATGATGTGAATCAATTAAAACAATTAGAAAGGTTGGCTGGAAGGAAAGATTGGTTTGGTTCTGGAAGCAGAATCATCATTACAACCAGAGACGAACATGTGCTGACAAGCCATGAAATTAATAATATATATAAGGTCAAAGGATTAGATTATGATGAAGCTCATAGACTCTTTCGTTTGAAAGCCTTCAAACGCATGGGACAAACAAATGATCATGTTAAGCTCTCAAAGGGTGTTATATGTTATGCAAATGGACTTCCACTAGCTCTTGAAGTGTTGGGATCATTCTTGTGTGATAGAAATGTCAATGAATGGAAAAGTGCGTTGGAAAGATTACAAGCAATTCCTAATCCAGAAATTGTGAAGATACTTCGAATTAGCTATGATGGATTAGAAAGGATGGAAAAGGAAATATTCTTAGATATTGCATGTTTCTTCAAAGGAAATGATATAGACCGAATCATAAAAATATTAGATAGTTGTAATTTTCACCCAGTTATTGGAATAAGAGTTCTTGTAGAAAGATCTTTGATAACTATTGAAAATAACAAATTGCAAATGCATGATATGGTGCAACAAATGGGTCATGAAGTTGTTCGCGAACAACACCCTGTTGAGCTTGGCAAATGGAGCAGACTATGGCTGTGTAAAGATGTCCATCGCGTGTTGGCTGGAAATATGGTAAGATATTTTCTAAAGAATGTAGCTAATTATACATTAATATTTCACATAATGCCTAAATATCACGGTTCAATTAATTTTTTTCTATTAATTATGCACATTGTTCATTCTTATTATTAGGGAACTCCAATTATTGAAGCCATGATAATTGTCGATTATAAAAAGGATTTTATCCATGCGAATGGTAAATGCTTCTCAACCATGACTAATCTAAGGCTCCTCGATATCAGTAATGTTCACATTTCTGAAGACCTTGAGTACCTATCGAATGAGTTACGGTTTTTGAAATGGTGGGGATACCCTTTGAAGACTTTGCCTTCAAGTTTCAATCCGCAAAAACTTTTTCAACTCAATTTGTGTTATAGTCGCATTGAGTACCTATGGAATGACATTAAGGTACATTACCATAATTGTTTTTAAAAACATTATAAAGGTCATGAAAGCTAGTTTTTGAATAATTTGTTTTTGTTTATACAGTCTTTCAGAGAGCTAACAACTATTGAGCTCAATTACTCCCAAAACCTTGTTAGAACTCCAGACTTTACAATGATTCCAAACCTTGAGAGGCTATATCTTGCTGGCTGTACAAGATTACTTGAGGTTCACAAATCAGTTGGATTTGTCGAACGGCTTGCTGTATTGGATTTGAATAACTGTGAAAATCTTGTACAATTTCCAAGCAATGTCTGTGGCTTGAAATCTCTTCAGATTCTTAATCTTCGTGGCTGCTCAAAACTAGACAGACTGCCCCTCAATTTAGAAGAAATGGAGCATTTGGAGGAGCTACATGTCGCTGGGACTGCTATAAGACAATTGCCACGCAACGTCTGTGGTTTGAAATCTCTTAAGATTCTTAATCTTCGTGATTGCTCAAGACTAGACAGATTGCCTCTTAATTTGGAAGAAATGGAGCATTTGGAGGAGCTAGATGTCGGTGGGACTGCTATAAGACAATTGCCACACAACGTCTGTGGCTTGAAATCTCTTAAGATTCTTAATCTTTGTGGCTGCTCGAAACTAGACAGATTGCCCCTCAATTTGGAAGAAATGGAGCATTTGAAGGAGCTAGATGTCAGTGGGACTGCTATAAGACAAGTACCATCATCCATTGCACAATTAACGAACCTTAGAACATTGTCATTCTGTGGATGTAAAGGAGGATCACCGGAAACATGGAGTTCTTTTCTGTTTTCAATTTTGTTGCGAACTAGAAAGCCTGGCTGCATGGGTTTGCTGTTGCCCCCTCTTGCAGGTTTGTCCTCTTTGACAACATTAAATCTCCGTGACTGCAATCTTTCGGAAGAAGCAATCCCGAGAGATTTTGGCTTCTTATACTCCTTAAGAGAGTTATATCTCGGTGGAAACAACTTTATTAGCCTGCCAGATTCCATCAGTCAATTATCTAAGCTTGAAATTCTTTCCTTGGACAAATGCCATAACCTTCAGTCATTGCCAAAGCTTCCACCTGGATTAGAAATTGTATGGGCACAAGATTGTACTTCCTTGAAAACAATATCAAGTGTCCTAGAACTCACCTCTCGAGGGATTGCACTAGACTTTTTCAAATGCTTCAACCTAGTTGAGACTCAAGGCAGGGACAACAACAGTTTGGCAGTTATGTTGCTGAAACAATGGCTTCAGGTTTCTCTTTCCTAAACAAATTTCTGATATATTTCCTTCAAATTTTCCAGCATTTGTCTTCTGTAGTTTCAATAATCATATCAAATTCTGAGTCCTGTTGCTATGACACTTTTTTGTTTCATTATATTGATAAAATAAAAGGTGTTTGATATTTACAACAAGGTGTTCATTGAAAAGAAACTCTAAAAAAACAAAATAGAAAAACAGAGAAACCATGGATGGATATCAAAGCAATAGTTCATAAATGGTGACCTCGTAAGAGTTATAAGGCAGAGAACATATAATCACAATCATGGTCTGTAAAACTGTTTTGATCACGATAACCAATCTCATGAACCTTGCGGTGATGACTCTCTGTTGTCAGGTGCACCTGAGCTAATGCTGTGTTGTTGCTTGTTTCTGCCATGATTAGAATGATGATCATTACTAGTAACTTTAACATTTATATATATCTTTTGCCCTTTTATATATGTATCATTTCATCTTTTTTAATACAACATTTTCTATTGCAGATAAATGTTACCAATTGTGGTTCCTTTTTACCGCCATTCCAGTCTGGTCCACATATTGTTCTCCCGGGAAGTGAAATTCCAAAATTTTTCAGTTGTCAGAATGAAGGGTCTAAAGTAAATGGAAGATTACCTGATGACTGGTTCAATGATGAACTTATCGGATTTGCTGCGTGTGTAGTGTTTTCACCCTGTGATCATTCGGATCGTGTCGAGATTGGGTGTGATATAACGACAACTGCCGATGATTTTGATGCCCCTTTCTCAACTATCAAATCTGATCACCTTTGGTTGAGCTATATACCACGCGAAGGATTTGATTATCATGCTCCATTTGAAGCTGTTAAGGTAAGCTGTTACATCCATTGTAACAGACGAGATTGGAGGAAGGGTGGTGGCATTCGTCCAGTACCTTTGGTGAAGAGGGGTGGCATTCGTCCACTTTACAAGCGCGATGTAGAGTATCTTGAGGACTTATCAGCAACAGATTTTCGAATGTGTTTGGTCAATCGGCATGAGATTGATGGGGCCATGACTCATTTTGGTCTGAGTCACACTGACAGCATTCATTTTGGTCAATTGCAATTCTGCTTTGATGCACGTGATGATGACAGTGAGATGACTCATTATAAAGGGGAGGTTTGGGGGTGGGAGAATGAAATCGGGCCCACCAGTCGATTGTCATTACCCGTAATTCACCCGAGATTGTTGCAAGAATGACCTCTTTTGGACAAAAATGTCCTTAATGATAACCCTGTGGGTCATGGGTTCGAGTGGCGGGGGAGGCGAGAAAAGCAGGCAAGGGGACTGTACAGTACCTGCCACCAAATCCATGTGGGCCGAGGCCGAGGGGAAGGCCCACGATGGGGTGGCCGGGCCGGTCGCAGCCGAATCCCTTTGGGCTCAGGCCGGGGTCCAAGAGGGGGCTGGATCGGGCTCGTTACAAGAACCATATGCAGACTTGCACTACAGGGCTATTATAGGCAAATTTCAAACTCAAATATCTTTTATTTTTGTTGTTCCCATTGATTGGCTCAGGACATGCAATGCTGATAATTGACCTGGCATGCCGTGCAGGTGGTATTCTAAGCAATGCATTGCGACCACCAGTGCCAGAATCTTGTGATCTCGAGTGGAGATCCTTGATGGAGAGATGCTGGTCAGCAGAGCCACCAGAGAGACTGATCTTCACCGAGATTGCAAATGAGTTGCGTTCAATGGCAGCCAAGATTCCTCCGAAAGGACAGAACCAAACACAACAGCCACCCTCCTCCTCAGGACGGCCCCAAGTTCAGAAATAGTTCCGGATGAGTTAGTTATACTTGTAGTATCTTTGCAGATTGTGTTTGCCAGTTTGTTGACTTTGTTTAAATCCTCAAGCCATACAAAGACGTCCCCATGTGTTTTGTTTAAAATGGAACATATGAAATGTCTCATTTCTTTTTTAATTTTTTGGTTTTTGAATGGAAGTTATAGGTCTCATATGTATTTTCAGGTTAGAATTGAAAATCATTTGAAAACTCTAACCATTTGAAAACTCTACTTCGCTGATACTTCCTCTTCTGTTTCTCTTCAGCTTCCTCCTTTGGCATCTATTCATATAAAACCCCTCTTCTACTATCAACACATTAGACAGAAATAATCCTGTACAAGAACAACTCACTTGATTTAGTGACTGCATACAGACCTAGAAGTAGATAAGAATGATCGGATGGTATGGTGACTCTGAGCAGTTCCCACTATCAGCTTGGATGCAGAATAAGAAATGGCTTCTCTGACCAAAATCTTTCGAATTGATGTACCTCTGCATATTTTAAACTTCAGATCCATCTGCAACCCCACATTCAATTATGGAAATACTAGAACATGAAAAAAACTATAAAAAACTCACAGACTGAATTTTTTATTTTTTCAACTAAAGATGGAGCAGATTGTTAAAAGCACTGGACTTGAATTACTAATTATTGAAGAAAACAAATATGGAAGTTAAATAAAAAAACAGAGCTCAAGTAACATACCTATTTCAAGTTGCAGAAGCCTTCATATACAGCAGGAACAGAGCCAAAGCTTTAACAAGTGAGAGCAGCAAAGACTTGCCATCTCGATCCACAATTTCTACATTTGGCAAACACTTTAGAAAAACCAACCAGAAGACAACGAGGAAACCAAGTGCCTCCACAAATATTTACCACTCGCCATGTCCACAAACGTCCAAAACCCAGACTCCACAGCTACACGAACCTGCGCACACACACACACATCAAAATTCCAGTCTTTCAGCAAATTCAAACCAAACCCACCAAAAAATTCCTACCTTTAATCAAAGTCAAATCACACCTAGATAAAATTCCAATCTTTAATCAAATTCAAGTCAAACCCAGACTGTGATCACTGGATCTGACTCAAGCAACATTGCCGTGTTGCCTTCTGGGTTCTCATATCTTCCTGATGGACTTGAGTCAAGGCCTCTAGTGATCACTTCTAGACAAGAGGAGAAGAGCACAGAAGGAGGATCTTTGCTTAGTATAGCATTCCAAATCACAAATAACTCTCCCACAGCCAGGCTAACCATGGAATCAGTGGAGTCTGTAAACACATTTTTGTCAATACATGCTATCCAAAACAAACACATAAATCTTATCAAAGACCTAAAAGCAACTCCAAAATAATTTTATCTATATACAAGATATAGCTCCAACATCAAATGTAGGGATGTCAGCATGCTGGTGGTGTTTCTATCCTACAGAAAGTAACTAACTTAAATTTCCAAATGTCATTTCCTAGAGACAGCGATTCCAACCTTTGAGAATCAATTGATATCGTAATATGCAAGGAAACAAAATGCAAAGAAGAAATGTATTTCATTATTTTAATAAGACAAATGATGGTCTTGATCAATCATCAACTATAAAAACAGCAGAAACTCTACATATGTATTCAGATGTTGTTCATGTAAGTATATTGAATTTTTGGAAAGCTATAAAAACAGCGGAAACTCTACTGCAATTCTTATAAAAGTTTTAACCCACCCTGCTGATAATTCCTGGCTACGTCTACCATGTTCAATTGTCAAAATGATGGGTCTGGAGTAAAAGGAAGACTACCTAATGACTGGTTAAATGAGGAATTCATTGGATTTACGGTGTGTGCAGTGTTTTCACTCCCTGATCATGATGCGAACCCCGTATATATTGATACGACACCCACGATCAAATTGAAATACAATCCCAAGAAAGATTAAAACAGGTTTATAATGAAAACTTTGACCCATTGATTATGTCACAATTGCCTTTAATTGTCTCGTTGTCCAATTGTATATTTGTCTTCCATGATTGCTATCTTGGTTTCCATCAGATCATTTGGACAGTGTCCAGATTAAGTGTCATACATGGACAACTACTAGTGGTTTTAATGTCCCTTTTTCCTACCCAAGTTTCACAACTATCGAATCTGATCACCTTTGGTCGCGTGATAAATTTTATTATGGTGCTGCATTTTTAAATGGTGGTCTAGGCATTAGTGTTCCCTTTATCATCTTTGGTAAAAAATGATTGTTGGTGAAGAGGTATGTGATGGAGTGAAAAAAACAAAAATCAACAATTTGTTTTTCATAAAATTAAGGATTTTGCGGAACATTGAGTTTCAAAAACGTTTTTAGAAAACTCAAGAATCCAAGATCTATAAAACAATGAAATAAAAATAATATAAAGAAATAAAAATCATATTTTTACCTTCTGTATTGATCTCTGTGGATTGCTCACCACCTTGCCTTCCTTGATATATCTCGAAACCAAGAAACAAGTGAGTGGGCACAATTATATAGAATTGTGCTCACTTACTTTTTGATTTCTTTCTAAAAAAAAATCAAATTAAATCAATGATTATAAGAGGTGAGTGTTTGATTTTGGTTATACAAAGAACAAAGACACAAATTCTTGTTCTTTGTATTTGTTGAAAAAAAAACTTTTTCTTTTCTCTTGTTTTTTTCTCAAAAACATAAACAACAACCAAAAACCTAGATGTAGAAAAGAAACTTTTTCTTTTTATAGGCAAACAATTAGGGTTTTAATTAATCAATATTAATATTGACCCTAATCTTATTATAATTAAACTTTTGCCCCATATAATATAATTAATTCAAAATTAATTTATATTATATTTTGAAATATAACTTGTAACTTTTAATAAATTAATTCATAATTAATTTATATCAAAGTCACTAAGAATTGGATTCAAGACCTCTTATAAAATTAATTAAATAATTATTAATTCATAATTAATAATTAAATAATTTGAATAATCAATATTATTCAAATGCTAAGTGAACACAAATTTTTGTTACTTATGTAACCTGTAATTGGACGGTCCAATTACAATATTCTATATACACGTTTCTTATAGTAAAATGAGCTATCAAGGGGACCCGATGGACCTACAGTTTTGAGCTCCAATAATATTGGAATTATTAATTAAACTCTTTAATTAAATAATTCACTATTATTAATCTTAAAGTTATTCCACTAAAAACTTAAGATTGCACTCTCAAAATTGTAGATGTTTTTTATACAATCTGAAATTTTTCAGTGTCCATTGATTTAATCACTACATATGATTTGACCCTCCACAAATAGTTCATAATTAGAGCAAGGTCAAATGTCCGTTTTACCTCTCTAATTATTTCTTGATCCTTAAGTACCATTGATTCTCTAATGAACAATATATTCATAACAACTTATGAATTTATCTTTCTGTTTACATATAAACAGAAAGTTGAGCGCTCTTATTGTTCAAGACCTGAATCAACCCTTAAGGGAACTACTTTTCTACTTCTCGCAAGAAGGAGTGGATTTCACTATTGTATAGAATGTTCCCAGCTACTTATTAAATCATATCCCCAAAGTACGAAGTTATTGATCGGGTATCTACACCGATCTCACCCATGTAAATCAAAGGAAATAACTTAACAAGCAGGAGTTCATAATACACTCAGAATTAAGATCAATTCATATATGATCATCTGGTTGATAAATATAAATCTCTAAGGTTAACGGATATTATTTAGAGACTTATATTTATCGTGGTCCAGTCCTATATAATCTTTATTATATAAGGTGCCTCCATTTCCATGTCACCACATGAATAGTCTTGGATAAGACTATCGTATCAAATACGAAAGGGACCGCAGCTGTAGACTTACCACAAATGAAGTACCCAACTTCGTTTGTTTTCTACGGACTCTTTAAATTACTTATCTCAAACTAAATCCACCTGTATATAACATTTATATACTTAGTTTGAAATTACATTAGTAATCAAGGATGTTTCTCATGATATATACGATTTTTGCAAAATATATAAATTGAATGAAATGAATATTTTATTAAAATTTATAAAACCGTTTACAATATTACAAGCTCTTAGGGCAGAAACCCCAACAGTATGGCATTCATCCAGTATACATACAAGCAAGATGTAAAGTATTTTGAGGATGTATCAGCAGAGCAATGACTCTCTGTTGGTCCTTTTTTTTTCCCCTTTCTTTGCTAGACATTTAATAATTTAGTTATATATTAGCATGAAAAAAATAGTAAATGACAAGATTGTCACACTTTTTTTCTCCTATGCATCACTCAAACTTAAATTGTCTTATAAAAAGTCAACAAAAACAAAATCCTAATGGAGAATCTTTGCTCTTACCAATGTGGGAAGTTCTATGGTCCAAGATTTTTAATGTACAATCCACCTATGGCTGACTGAGATTCATATGCCTTGTATATTAGAGTGTAGCAGAATCAAAAAAAGGTACTCTAGAATGGATTTCCTCTTTAGTTTTAAAGAGAACATCAGTAGAAGTTGTTGAGAAGAATGTTCAACTTACACAAGCAGAACATAACAAACTAACTTGTCCAAGTTAAGCTTGATCAACATCAAATGCATAAGTTAGTAATGATCAAGTGGCAACAGCATGATAACCTTGATGCTTTAGCTATATCAGATTTGTTCTAGTATTGGCGGGAAAATCAGTTGAGAAGATCTAGCTCAGCTAATGTTTAACCAATCAAAATCAAGTCTAGAGGTCACACATTTCTTATGTAACTAGTTCTAGTGTAAATATATATATATTAGTGTACTGCTTATTGTATTCATGAATGGAAAAAAAAATAAAAATTCTCTGCAGCATATGTTGTGGTTACAAGATCGATCTTGATTATTTCTCATTTAGATTTGTTTGTTTTAAGAGCAACACTTTAGTTCCAAGTTTCAAAGATCTTCAATATGGTATCAACGCACTTGAAAACCATGTCTTCTGCATCTAGTGGTGGAGCACACAGTTCTTCAATAAGTGGATCAAGGTTTCTCTCGCCGATGAAGCTCGAGCTCACGGTAAAGCTAGTTTACAATAACTACCTGTTATGGAGGCAGTAAGTTCTTGCAGGAATCAAAGGTAATAGACTAGGCTTTTATATTGATCAAAATATTGCTCCTCCTAGTCGATTAAATCCAGATGGAACTATTAGTGATGAATTCTTAGATTGGGAAAAACAAGATCAAATCTTGTTATGTTGGATGCTATCATCCATAAGCCAAGAAATGCTACCTCATTTAGTTGGTTGTGAGACGTCATGTGAGGCTTGGTTGAGCATTGAACAACTATTCAAGTCTCAATCTAAAGCCAACATTATGCAATTGAAATTGCAGTTACAAACATTGAAGAAGAATGGTCTCTCGATGAAGGAATATTTGACCAAGAAAAAAAGTATTATGGATGGTCTTTCTTTCACAAGATATGTGTTGAGTAAGGAGGATAAAGTAATGGCAAGATTAAGTGGTTTGGTTCTAGATTATGACTCATTTGTGGTTTCAATTACCTTGGTACCTGTTAGTCACACAGTAGCTGATATCACTGCCTTACTACTCACTCGTGAGGCAAGAATTGAGAGACACATACAAACAGAGAGTCGGAGTGTTAACATGGCAATAAATAGAAGAGGTGGAGGTAATAATCCTAGTGGTTTTGGCAAGGAAAATATGAACACAAATATTCATTTAGCTGGAGGTAGACAATCTGGTTAGAATACTGTTGGCAGAAGGGGTCGTGGTAGAGGAAGAAACAACAACAATAATTGACCACCTCGTCAAATCTGCCACAGGCCAGGACATGGTGCTATAAGATGTTACTATAGATTTTATCAGTCTTATAAGCATCAATGCAACACTTAATCTGGTGGTAATGGTAACAATCCATATCTTGGTAATGTTGGAAACATGACTTCAATGTATGCTGAATAGGATATTGGTTATTTTATATTATCATACGCGAGTTCATTTGGAACCTCTCAATGGTTTCTAGACAGTGGAGCAACTGACCACTGCACACCTGATGTATCCATTCTCATGAACAAGTTAGATTTCCAATGAAAGGAGAGAATTTATGTGGGGAATGGAGCAGGTTTGAGTATCTTCTCAGTTGGATCAAACTCTTTTTATCTTAATAGACATGCTTTTCTACTCAAAAACATATTGCACATTCCTCAAATTACCAAAAATCTCATTAGTGTCTCCAAATTTGTTAAGGACAATGATGTGTTCATTGAATTTCACCCCTGTTGTTGTCTTGTCTCAAGAAGTCAAGTGTCTTCACAGTTTACTCATTCAAATTCCAAGTTTAAACATATGAGGTTGGGACATCCATCCTCTTCCATTGTAAAAAACATTTTGAATAAATGTAAAGTTTCCATTTCCAATCGCAGTACCTTTTCTGTCATGATTGTCAAGTGAGCAAATCTCACACAATCATTTCAACAATCAAACACATCCTATTCTTATCCTCTTGAACTCATTGTAGCTGATGTATGGGTCTTGCACCCATTACATCTTTAACAGGTTCAAGATTTTATGTGAGTTTTCTAGATGCATACATTAGGTATACATGGTTCTCTCTGCTCAAATCAAAAGCTAAAGTAGCTTAAATTTTCGAAGTGTTCAAAGCTCAAGTAGAGGTTTAATTCTCTTCCAAATCAAAACCCTTCAAACTGATAATGGAAGAGAATTTTTAGTCCTTAAATCCTTTTAGGAAGAATGTAGAATCAGTTTCAGACACTCTTGCCCCTATGCTCATGAACAAAATGGGCTTATTGAGAGGAAGCATAGACATACAGTTGAGACTATCTAAGCCTCCTCTCTTAAGCATCATTGCCCTCTCGTTTTGGTCAGAAGCATTCAGTACTGTTACTTAATTAATAAAATGCCAACTACTGTATTGCAAGGAAAAACACCCTTCTCTTACTTATATGGAAAAGAGCCAGATTATTCACTCCTTAACGTGTTTGGGTGTTTAGTGTATCCACATCTCAGGCCTTACAATCATCATAAGCTGGAGTATAGGAGTGAACCTTGAACGTTTCTTGGATATTGCACTCAATACAAAGGCTGCAAGTGTATGAGCTCTCAAGGAAGAATGTACATAACCAGAAACGCAGTTTTTAAGGAGGATATATTTCCTTTTGCCAATTCAATGTCACAAGCTGTAGAAAATATCATTTCAGTTCTGTTACAAATATGCAATCTTCACATCCTTCTTTATTTCCACCAATAGCCACTCCATCACTTAGTCCTACTCAAGAGTGGTCACAAGGGTTTGATCACAATACTGATATTAAAGGTTACTGTAACAAGCCTGATCCAGCCCCCTCTTGGGCCCCGGCCTAAGCCCAAAGGGATTCGACTGTGACCGGCCAGGCCACCCCATCGTGGGCCTTCCCCTCGGCCTCGGCCCACATGGATTCGATGGCAGGTACTGTACAGTCTCTTTGCATGCTTTTCTCGCCTCCCTCGCCACTCGAACCCTTTGGGGTCATGGGTTGGAGTGGCGAGGGAGGCGAGAAAAGCAGGCAAGGGGACTGTACAGTACCTGCCACCGAATTCATCGTGGGCCTTCCCCTCCACCTCGGCCCACGATGGGGTGGCCGGGCCGGTCGCAGTCGAATCCCTTTGGGCTCAGGCCGGGGCCCAACAGGGCGCTGGATCGGGCTCGTTACAGTTACAATCGAACTGCAAATGCTAAACATGATTCACAGAAGTCAGTTGATAATTCTCCAAGTAATATTGCATCAGCTGTTGATATTCCTGCACATTCTCAACATTCACCTTCAGCTATTCAAAATATACATCCTATGGTAACAAGAGCAAAGGCATGACTATTCAAGCCTAAAGCTTGGATTGCTCTTCTAGACGAAATAGAACCAACAACTCTTTTACAGTCTCTATCTCATCCTAAATGGTTAGCAATGATGCAGGCAGAATTCAAGGCTCTTGAGGACAATCATACTTGGTCTTTGGTGTCTCCACCTCCTAGAAAAAAGATTATAGGATGTAAATGGGTTTTAAAATCAAAAGGAACCCGGATGGAACTCTTCTTAAACACAAAGCTAGACTTGTAGCTAAAGGGTTCCATCAACTTGCCGGTTTTGATTTCATTGAGGCTTTTAGCCTTGTGGTGAAACCTGTCATAGTGAGAATTATTCTATCCATTGCAGTCTCCAATGGTTGGAGTTTAAGGCTGTTGGATGTCAATAATGCCTTTCCAAATGGCATTCTTAATGAGGAGGTGTTTATGCAACAACCACTTGGCTTTGAGGAGGGGAATGGTAATCAATTAGTTTGCAAACTCCACAAAGCCTTGTATAGACTGAAGCAGACACCTAGGGCCTTGTTTGACAAGTTTAAAAACACTCTTTTTCAGCTTGGTTTCAACTCATACAGCGCAGACCAGTCACTCTTTTGTAAGTTCACAAGTGATTTAAGTCTTTACATTCTTGTGTATGTTGATGATATCAGAATTATTGGTTCAAGTGTGTAATAGATTGATAAGCTAGTTAAAGAGTTGAATCATTCTTTTGCTTAGAAAGATCTGGGTATGTTGAACTACTTCTAGGAATTGAAGTATAAAAAACAAACACAGGTCTGCACTTGTCACAGCATAGGTATGTTCAGGAGTTGCTTAAGAAAACCAAGATGGAAAATGAAAAACCATACTTCTCACCTATGATTGCAAGTGTAGGAAGTCAGTTATCAGCTTGTAGGGGCAATCCAATTGACAATGCAGCAGACTATAGATCAGTTGTTGGGGCATTGCAGTATGTAACAATCACAAGGCTTGATATTGCGTTTGCTGTCAATAAAGTTTGTCAATTTATGCAAACTCTTTTGGATGAGCATTGGAAGGCTATGAAGAGAATACTTAGACACTTGGAAGGATATTTAACTTAAGGTCTTTTCTTTGACAAGTCAAGCAATCCTAACTCATGCTATGATCTAGTAGGCTTTTCAGATGCGGATTGGGCATCTAATTCAGATAATAGGAAGTCTACTTAGGGTTTTGTATATATTTTGGATCAAACCTTGTTGCTTGGAGTGCCAAAAATCAACACACAATATCTCGATCTTCAACTGAAGTTGAATATAAAAGTCTTGCCTCTGTAGTTGCTGAGCTGACATGGATAAGATCTCTTCTCCAGGAACTTAAGGTACCTCAACAAAGAGTTCCCACAATCTGAGTTGATAATCAAAGTACAACTGCTATGGCAAACAACCCAGTTTTACATGCAAGGACAAAACACATTGAGTTGGATCTTTACTTTGTTAGAGAAAAGACCATGCAGAAGCAAATTTACTTAATCATGTGCCTTTGGTTTATCAAACGGCAAATGTTTTAACTAGGTCATTGTCAACTCCTAGATTTCAGTTTCTGAAGGCCAAACTCAATGTGTCAGACTCCCTATTGGGTTTGAGGTGGAGTGTTGAGAAGAATGATCAGCTTACACAAGCAAAACATAACAAACTAACTTGTCCAAGTTAAGCTTGATCAACATCAAATGCATAAGTTAGTAATGATCAAGTGGCAACAGCATGACAGCCTTGATGCTTCAGTTATATCAGGTTCTGTTCTGGCATTGGCTGTAAAATCAGTTGAGGGGATCCAGCTCAACTAATGTTTAACCAATCAGAATCAAGCCTAGAGGTCACACTTTTCTTATGTAACAAGTTCCAATGTAAATATATATATATAGTAGTGCACTACTTATTGTATTCATGAATTGAAAAAGAAATAGAAATTCTTTGCAACATATGTTGTGGTTACAAGATCAATCTTGATAATTTCTCATCTAGATTTGTTTGTTTTAACCTCAACACTTTAGTTTCAAGTTTCAAAGATCTTTAATAGAAGTATCAACCGATCAAAGCCATGATGATGACAATGAGGAGAATTCAGTGGAGGAAGGCCAAACTGGAAGTGAAGATTCTAATGCCGATTCAAGAGGAACCGCATCAGGAACATAGTCAATAGCTGACGTGATTGAGGAAACAATTATAGAGATGATGATGAGGATACAATTAATTTAACACAGGAGGTACTGATTTTTTTCCCCCTTCTATAATTATGTTCTCATTCAGCAATTTCATGTACAATTTGCATGATTAATTAAGTAATATTGTCAAAATTGAAAAAGTTGGTTCAAAAATTGACAATTTATATGTTCCCTGCTGGGTGACTAGCTAGAATGATAATTACATGTTGAGTGTGCATTGAGTGTCTTCGGCTTTTAAAGATAGGTTATGGTCGCATTTTGACACGTACTGAGTAGTTTTGTGTATATTGATGGATAAGCCCAATCTTTGCAATTTTAACAAGATGAAGATTTTTTTTCTTCTGGAAAGCTTTTGGCCATTTGGGCCGAAATACATGTTTTTGTTGTTGTTGTTGTTGTGTTGTTGTTTTGTTTTTTGTTTTTTTTTTTAAATAAAAAAAGGTGTTTGCTTAATGATAAACCCTCAACTCCACGCCAATAAAGTTATAGGATTTAGTCATTTTCCCTTTCTCATTCTCAACCGTAGAATTTTTTATAATTGATCATTTGTTTTTATTAATTTTGATTTAACTAAAATATGAAAGGGGAAAAACAAGCAGTCATTGGTTTAAAAAATTGGGGTTTGTCCTTTGTGACCTAGGCTTGGGCTCATTGTAACTTTGATTAAGATTGGTTTAAATTAGATGTGCATTTGACAAATACATCTCGTTGAATTTTAAAAAATTCTTATCTACGTGCATCAAGAAAAATAGAAAAATAGTTTTGATGTTGTTTATTTCCTAACATATATTATATTAAATTTCTGAAAAAAAAAAATCATATCTAGGTAAATTATAATTACATATTATATATATTTTTTTAAACAATCTTTAATGGGTTATGTTTAAGAAAGGGATGCATAAACAATGTTAGTGGGATGCATAAACACCACTTTTTTTCTTTTTATTTAAGTTTACTTATCAAATTTGTAAGTAATGATTCACGATATATCATTCACACACCAATTTAATATTTTTATTAATGATGAATTTTTGTCAATTAAAATTATTAAGTAAAAGGGATGGCTGGTGCCTTGAGCAACTAAGGTGGTTCGCCTTAAGTTTTCAAACTAGCTCAACTTCCTCTTAGAGACATCTATCAGAATTAGTGCTCTCTACAGTGACAAAATACGCCTTGGAAAGTATGGAGGGCGGGGGGAAGCCAATCTCACCAGATGTTGAGAATCCTGCTGAAAGTGAGAAATTTCTGTTCTGTTCGAATGGGTGCGTCTCATGCACATTGGGTAACTATATATATAACTGCAGCATTGGGAGAATTCTCTTATCACAAACACATTAACTATCGACCAACTTTAAAAGCCTAATGCGAGTAATATTCAATTACAATTGAATAGTATAATTAGCACAGACATCACCAATTCTTAAGCCAAAATAGGAAAATTGATTCCTCACAAACAAAACATGTACGAAAAGCAACTGAAATGTATTCCTCAGGAAATGGAGATATGATTGCTACATTTTCATTTATTAATCCTGGAAGAACTATTTGTGCCTCCAAGTTATAGGATGAGGATGTTGGAAGGCTGATTGGAAGCTATCTTGAATTGGCACCAATTTTGATAGCGTATAATGTCTTTAATCACAAAATACGCTAATTGGAAACTATCTTGAATTAGAACCAATTTTGATAGCGTTGGCCAGAAACGCGAAGAGCGGCTCCGTAACCATCGCCATCGAGTTCTTGTTCTCATCTAGCGCCTGCACCACGTGGACGACTCCAGGATGCCGCAACCACACTAGCCTCCCTGCGTCCGCACGCAACAGATCGAGGAATGCGTCCTCCGCCGCCCTCAACAAAACCACACATGTACACGCCTCCGACAGCGCCTTCTAGTCAAGGAGCCAGACGCAGACCACTGGATACTGCTGGTCCTGACGGGTGTTGTCATGCACCCTCGCGAAGTGGAGTTTCCAGGCCAGACCGGGACTGGCCGAACCGATCTGGTCGAGTAGGTCGTGATCTTGCAGAGCCCGTGGCCCCGTCACCTAGTGAATGTTTAATATGAAGGGGGTGGGCTATTGTTGGGCCGAGCGTTATATAGGGTTTTGTGATGGGCCTCAGCTTTTTAATACGAGGGATAGACCCAATTTTTGAAGAATCGGCCTTACACTCTGATTAAACGTTGTTGTAAGTACACTTTAACAGACAAAAATTGCAACTACACCACAAATTATTATTTTTCTTAAAATAAAGAGTTCATTCAAAGGCATAATCCCAAGCACTAAGGGCATGTTTGACACATGAGAATGGGAGTAGGTTTGAGATTCAAAAATCCCAAACTTTTTAAATGCCATGTTTAGAGACCAATTGAAAAACAATGGGTTTAGGATTTAAGGAATCCCAAACTCCTTTATTTCCTAATTTTTTGGAAATCCTCATTCTCATCGTCTTTTTCTTTTCTCACACCTCCATCTATCTCTCTTTCTCTCACCTTCCCTCATTCTCTCATCACACATCCATAGAACCTACATCACTCTATCCTCTCTTCTCTTTTTTTTTTCCTCCTTTTAAGATTGGGATCTGATTCTGGGTTCATCATCGAACCCAAAACCTAATGGTTCTGGGTTTTGGGTTCATCGTCAACCCAAAACTAGATGGTTCTAGGTTCGACGATAAACCTAAAACCATCTGGTTTTGGGTTCGATCAGAAACCCCTTTTCTGTATATATATATTTTTTTTCATGTTTTGTTGTTGTTGTGAGAGATGATAATGTTGATGAATTAGATTAATGATATTGATGAACTGTGGATTGATGATGTTGAAGACACTGGGTTTACGACGAACTGTGGTTGTTTTTTACTTTTTTCAAATTTTTTATAAAATTGATTTTATATAATAAAAAATTTAAATTAATTTTATTCCAATCCAATCCCAACCTATATCAAATAAAATATGACATAATTTTTAATCCAACCCTAAGTTCTACCAAATATGGGAAAGTAATTTTTTAATCAAATTTATTTCATTTCATTCCAATCTCGCGTGTCAAATGCCGCCTAAGAATATTGGAAATACAATAATAATAAATGGCAAAAATCGAATGTCAGTAAGACCCAAAGCCATTGTATCACTTGTGGATGCATGATTTACGACAAGAAATGGGTTAGAAAATTGTTCATGAACAACACCGTAATGAGCAAGGCAATTGGAGTAGGTTATGGCTGTCAAAGCATTTGTGTGATGTGTTGACAAGAGATAAGGTAAGATATTTCTTCTTATAAAATAAACCTGTACATTGTCTATGCAAAATGCAATATATAGATCAATGTAACATTTCTGTACATCGATCGGCAATTCACTTGCTCTTTACTTTTTGTTTATTAGGGAACACAAGCCATTGAAGGTATAATGCTTGACATACCTAAACCAGGGATTACACACTTGAGCAGAAAATCATTTTCTGACATGAGCAATCTAAAACTACTCAAAATCAGTAATGTTCAATTCTCTGAAAACCTTGAATACCTCTCTAATGAGTTGCGGTTTCTTAAGTGGCATGAATACCCTTTGTATACAATGCCTCTAAGTTTCCATCCGGAGAATCTTTTTAAACTAGATATGGGCTACAGCAACATCAAATATCTTTGGAAGGGCATTAAGGTACTGAATCTTGACTTCTTTGAATAAATTGTGAAGTGATCAATGGAAGCCTTTTGATAATTTTGCCTTATGTTTATGTCAGCATTTCAAAGAGTTGAAAATCATTAAGCTCCATTACTTGCGTAACCTTGTCGAAACTCCAGACTTTACAATGGTGCCAAATCTTGAGAGGCTGGATCTTGATGGCTGTACAAGATTACTTGAGGTTCACGAATCAGTTGGATTTCTGAAACGGCTTTGTTGTACTGAATTTGAAAAACTGTGAAAATCTTCCGAGTTTTCCAGCAAATGTCTGTGGTTTGAAATCTTTCAAGAGTCTCAATCTCCATGGCTGCATAAAACTGGACAAACTGCCACAAAACTTGCAGGAAGTAGAGTGTCTCGAAGAGCTAGATGTAGGTGGGACTGCAATAGGACAAGTACCACCCTCCATTGTAGGGTTGACAAACCTTAAGAAATTATCTTTCCATGGATGTGAAGGGCAACCACCCCACATATTGAGTTCTTTACTCTGGCCATTGTTGCCTAAAAGATATCAAGATTGCGCGGGTATATTGTTGCCTTCTCTTGCAGGCTTGTGCTTTCTGAAAATGTTAGACGTTGGTGACTGCAATCTTTTGGAAGGAGCAATCCCAGATGATATTGGATCTTTATCCTCCTTAGAAGAATTAAATCTAAGCAGAAACAAATTTGTTAGCCTACCGGAAAGCATTTGTCAACTATCAAAACTGAAAATTCTTTGCATGGAGAAATGCCAGAGGCTTCAGTCTACCAAACTTCCACCTGAAATAGTTTTTGTAGGGGCAGACAATTGTACTTCATTGGAAACATTATCAAGTGCAACAGAGCTGAGCACTTCTCAATGCACCGCACTGCATTTTTTCAATTGCTTCAAATTGGTTGAGAATCAAAGTCAGAAAAACAGCTTGCCGGTTATGTTGTTGAAGCGCCACCTTCAGGTTTGTCTCTCTACTTTTTTCAAGCGCTAGTTTATAATTGTGAATACTATGATATCATAACTTGTCAACATAAATTGATTTTATAAATGTGCGTTATCGTTAGTTGCATTTACACTATATATAAACGTTAATACTTCGAAGTTACCTTACATCACTTGTATGCAATAACATTGTACAAAGCACATGCCTTAACACATGCACAGGAAAACAATGCATTATATATGTGCACGTAGACGAAGCAACTTCTCTGTCCTGCTGATAATGGCAATATATGAGAACTTAATTTCCAATTTGTTTGATCTGTTTCTAGACTTAGTAGTCAAGTAAAAAGTATGCTTTGATTTAGACTATTGAAACAGCATGATAATCATGTTACAGGAAGTTTCAG
Organism: Nephelium lappaceum; assembly: GCA_021234005.1. Taxonomy (NCBI): domain Eukaryota; kingdom Viridiplantae; phylum Streptophyta; class Magnoliopsida; order Sapindales; family Sapindaceae; genus Nephelium; species Nephelium lappaceum. The sequence goes on from CM038003.1 coordinate 3,681,203, forward strand.
TTCATTCAACTCAGTTTCATTTATGTCTTCCTGCAATTGAAATTCCAAAGTAGTTTAGGCATTGGAGTGAAGAGCCTGAAGTAGAACTTGGACTGTCTCCCAATTGGTTTAATAACGAATTCCTAGGATTTGCTTTCTGTATACTGTTCTCAAACCTTGATAATGTATGTGAATTCGAGGTTCATTGTAGCATCACAATAAGGACAGAAACCAATGTGTTGGGTTTTGCCATCCCCAGTTTCACAACCATTGAGTCTAACCATGTTTGGCTGGGCTACGTGTCGCACAAAGCAATTGAGGGTTCTAGTTGGAAAGAAGATCCGAGCATTGCTAGACGCATTCATGCTGACCTTTTATTCATAAGTAGAGAATGCAAATGGATTGAAGATCCAATGAAAAGATGTGGGGTTCGTCTAGTTTACAAATAAGACTTGGATTCTTTCGAGGAATTAGAAGCAACGGAAAGTTCTCCATTCGAGCAAAACCATGATGTTTGTAACGCTTCTAGTTCAATTCATTATTTCATCTACATGCCTTGTATATCAGCATGGGACAGCATTAAAACATGGAATAGAACTGAAGAGCGTAAAGCAATGATATGCCAGAGTACAATTCCGTTTCTATTTTAAATGGAGATGTCAATCATTTTTTTTTTTTTTTTGTTGGCATCATTTGTTTTCCAGCCAGTGTAACTCATTTCTTCATATATAATTTTTTTTCACAAACAATTTAGTGTAAATTATAAATATACGCTTGTTGATCTGAGATTTTTAACCTATCATAACATATGTAGTTAAAAACATTGCTAAATTTATGTACACCTAGCAACGAAAATATTTTCATTTAAAAACATTGCGAGTGTGAAGTGGGAGTATGGAGTGGGGTTTTATAGGGGGAGGCTGGGCCAAAACGGGCCGTTTGATTAAACTAGTAAGGAAACTAGCGTTAGGTTTAGGCTTTTATGAAAAATTATGTGCTCATGGTGATGACCATGTGCGCGTGATTTCTTTGTGGGGTGCGTGGTTTTAAGTTTTAACTAGTTACTTTTACTGGAAACTGACTTTTCTTGGTCGAGGGGGCACCGCATGGTCGAGATTTCAAAGTTTTGGTAATGTCTGCTCTTTGTCCAAGAAATTAATACGTAGACTCTTTTATATTAATTGAAATCTTATACTATATAAAGTTTCTTCTCTGTATGTCAATATGAGTTATTTAGAGGGCTGCAGAGCAATGATACTCAAAATGATCAATGTTAGCAATATATATATATATATATATATGTATATAAAATTAATCAAAGTGGTGCAATTGGAGAAGCTTCAATCAGGTGTTTGTTGGTAAATTTTTCAATAAACCAAATTTATTAAAACCTTGCAAGTGCACAAATCGTTTGACTGAGTATAGCGACAAGCAAGGGTCGATCCCACGAGAAGTTATTATCTTTCTTTAAATTTCAAGTTTATTTAAACAATTAAATTAAATGAAAGAGATTTTCAGAATTTGGTTGAAATCTAATTGCAATAAGAAAACAAAATTTAATGAAGAAAATCAATCAAAGAAAAACTTAGCTAGGACATCTTATCCACCACTAAACAATCATTCAATCTATAAATAAATAAATAAATAAAGCATAATAATATTAATGCATGATAAAGACATTCACGACAAGGTATGATTAACTCATGTCGTATCGATTCTTCCTTAGATAATATGCAAATCGCATGATGTCTACGTAGATGCGTGTATTCCTAATTATAACCTAGTATGATGTCTACTCAGGTTAAATAACAGGAATCCATTAAGCATTAAAAGAATATGAATGTCACACAAATCCTAGAACATGATGTCTATCCCAAGTATTTATGAATTAATGTCTCTCAATTGGTTCGTAATCAATTGATTGTTGCAAATTAAGAATATTTCTGTATGATGTGCAGTTTATATTCCTACAACACAATCCTAAAAATATGCTCCTAAGATGGCCAATCAAAGAAACAAAATAAATAGGATACAATTTAAACGGAGACAATTAATTTTATCATGCAAAAATAAATTACTTCATTAAAAATAATAATAGATTGAATTCATGTTTAGGGCTTCAAATTAGCCCTAACTAACAAATAAATTAGCTACACATGATTCTAAAAGAAAACAAAAACATAAAAATAAAAATAAATAAAGAAGAATAAACCCAAGAATAGCTGCTGCCACCCTAAGCCTCTGATCTCTCCTCCTCTGCTGTCCGTCTGACTGAACGGTGAAAAACATATATTTATAGAGTGCTTAGGTCGGCCAAAATTAGGTTTCTTGGTGGCTAAGAAACTAAAAAAAACACGCGGATCTGCTTTGCGACCCATGGATGTGCGCGCGGGTCAAAACCCTACCCGGAACGGCGACAAAAGAGAGAAGCATCGAAAACACGCGGATCTGACCCGCCTGACCGAACCGGATCCACGCAACCCGCTCCGAAACGGCGCCACTTCAAAAACGCGCGGATCCTTGCGACCCGACCCGGATCCACGCGCTAGACCAATCAGCACCTTCTTCAAGCGCGCTTATGTGTACTCGACCACACCAGATCCACACCTAAGTAAGCGCGCCAAAACGACATCCTTTCTGCGCGTTTTACATGTTGTAGACTGGCAAATTGCAGTCAGGTCATCCGCTTCTTCCATTTTTCATTTAAACCCAAACAACTCTGAATATTTATGATTTAACCCCTATTTTGATTCTTGATTTTCGCACTTCTTCGATCCAGATTTCTGATTTCTTTGTACCGCAATTAATTATGAAAAACCACCAATTCCATTCTATTCTTCTCCAAACCTAAGATTACACATAAAAAGACGAAATAAATTAAAAGCACCAATTTTACTCAAAAACATAACATAAATAATAGGTAAAATAGGTATAAAATAATGATAATTAATGACCTAACAGTGTTTCATCTACGAGTTGCTCCAATATACAGAGTGCTAGACTTAGTGATCGTGAACTTGATCAATGATGTGTCACTTTATAATAAAAGATCTGAAAAAGAAAAGAAAAAAATTCTTACAAATGATGTGTCACTGTTCTAGCAAATGTGTGTTGATGACCTACATTGTTATATCTAATCAGATGGAGGAAGGAGGCAAGAAAGTGGATTGAAGACTTGTGGATGGAAAGCAGATCCAAAAAATTACAAGAAAGAGGCACGAAAGTTATAGAGTTCTTGTAATTGATAGAAATTTTGTCACTCAAGCTTTCAACTAGGCAAAGCCAAGTTGAGTAATAATTATTAAAGTTGAATGGTTTTTCTTTTTACAAACTATTCTATAGTTTATTTATTTTGAATTTTTAAAAAAAATATATATAATCAAATATAACTTTCACTATAAGAGAAAAGTCACTTCATAGTTTGTGATCTAATTAGTTAGAGTGAGACTTGAACATACCAATTAGTCAAGGAACGAGCACAACTTAGAATTCAACTACTATAAGGGAGAGGACTCGCTACACTTCGTGATTATTAGTAAATGTGAAATTTAAACCCTTATTACAAATATAATAAGAGGAATTGCTCAACCACTTATTTGACTTTTTATTTTTCACTTATTGCATTTAATGAGTCTCAAAAAGTTATTTGTTTGATTTCTTAAATAATAAAATTATTTAAATAACTCTTAAAATCACTAGATTAAAAGTGAAAATATTTCACTTTTCACTTAAATGAATTAAATTTGAATTTTTTTATTTTTTAACCTATATAATTCAATTTTTAATTTGACACAAAATATATATATATATGAATAATGGGTAGTTAATTAGATGTCAATCTCATTGAGATGTAGTTTAACTATAGTGATGCTTTGAATCTTATTTATTTCAATATTAGCTATTGTTTCCAGAGATAACCTCTGGAATAAGATGGTTGTACAAAGATAGACTGAGACTTCAAACGAATTCTATCTTTATGCGAAAGCTAGTCTTGAGAGATTACCACAACAACTGTCATATCAAACTTTCAATGAATTTATAGTTTTTGTTAAATATATCATCTTTTTTATTTGATTAATTCTTGGTAGTGTAGAAAATAAAATTTATTAAATAAAATTGATTGGTAAATTAAGAATAAATGGATTCATAAAAAATTGATAAAAAGAAATAAATGTATATAAATAAATTCGAATCCAATTTGAGTATCTTATATTTTACAATTAACCCCAATAGTTAATATTGTTAAAAGAAATTACATATAATTAAACTGAGTTTTTTTTTTTTTTTTAATGGAAAATTTTGAGTAATTGCTTCTACACATTTATGATTATTTATTTCATTTGAAAAGATGCTAACATTGAAAATATATATATAAGAGGTGATGATGAGGCTAGGCTGAGACTGAGAGACGTGTGACTTGAGATGTGAGAGCAGACAAGTTAAATCAAGTTGGTAGGTAGAAGTCTGAAAAGTCAACACGTTTGTTAAGGATGAAAGCCATTTTATTGACAAATGTTATAGATTTCCACTCACAAGTCTTCAATCCATTTTCTTGACAAATCTGTGTAACCCACAATGTTATAGCTAGTCACATGGAGGAAGGAGGCAAGAAATTTTTTTGGCTCCAACTGTAGGTTAAAAACATTAGGCTTTGATGTTTTTGTTTAATTTGGACTTTGATTTTATACAACAATTCACAGTGAATCGAATCTATACATGGATTTGTGTGGATCCTAGACTGAATTGCTTGTGATTTTGGACTTTTATCTTTTTTTTTTTTTTTTTAAGACTAGTCATTTTTTTTTCTTTTTATATTATCTTTCAGCTGATATGATTCCTTCAAAAGGACTCTAAAGTACTGTCTGGAATTCAATATTTTATTTTTACTCTACTTCCTAATAGTAGGGAGAGAGGAACCTATATCAAATGAAAAAATTATCCTCTCACTAGAAGAATTTATAAATAATTTGTCCACATATAGTTGAGTCAGAAGGTAATTATCTACTACTTGTGGACATTGGTACTCCAACTTTGCATTGCTTGTGAAATGCAGCTGGGTGGATTTGGTTATCACGTCAAACTAGTTGCAAGTATGACTATGTTGTATGTACTACATAGATATGGTTTTACACCTTGGTTATTGGTTTTACTCCAAAGAGATAGTCCATGCTCTGGTTTGCGCCAAAACACAAGGCAACTCAACAATTTCTTTGAAAATATAAAAGAGAAAAAGTGAAAAATAAAGGAAAAAAAAATGAAGAAAGGAAATGTGAAAATGATGGAAGGGGACAGAAAATTTGAACAAAAATGCAAGACACCATCAAAAGAAGAACAAAGTGTGTTTAAAGCTTTCAACTTTAGCAAATTTAATTACACTCACACTGTCATTTGCTTTTATAACTGTTTACTAATTGGGTCCCTTTTTCTTGAACAGCAAGCTGGAAATTATTTGAAAACTGCAGCCTTTAAAAATATCTTAGAAATTTTGGACCGTCCCTTTTTCAAATGAATAAAGAGAAAATATCTTCATTAGGCTCTAAGAAATGTCTCTCGACACCCTTTCATGATAAATACCGACTTGTTACTCAGTAAGATTAATCTTAGGAGAAATTCAATGAAATTTTTATTACTTTATAAGAAATCTAATTATTATTATTTTTTAATTTACGTCCGCAATTGTTAACATATGCTACATTATCCTATAAACTAACATTTCTCAGAGCCTTTTTATTCAACATCTGATTATAACCCTAACCTATGTAATTATATTTTGTAGAAAGTTTAAAGAATAATCAATTATGGTATTTTTAATGGGAAATTATAACAAAAAATAGTATTATAATTATATATATACATATATTTTTGAGGGAATTACTCAAAACCCTCTAGATATATACATTCTTACAATTGGAAATCATGTTTGTCTTTTATTATAACGTCATCCCATGCACTAACGATTTGACCGTAATTGACCGTAAGAGTTAACTACAGTAAGGATACTCTAGTCATTTTTTCTTTTTTTTTAAAAAATTTTTCTTTAAAAATATATTGATTAATATGTTGTTTGAATCTCCACTGTCCATCTGGATGGTGGATATCTGTTGATGCGAACTCCGTATATATTGATACGACACTCACAAGCAAATTGAAACATAACCCCAAGAAAGATTAAAACAGGTTTATAACGAAAATTTTGACCCACTGACTATATCATTCAAGAACCAAAATTATAAAGAATTTTGACCTATTGAATATATGATAATCAAGAACCAAAATTATAATAAGAATGATATTGACGCCACTCCCAAGACATAGATGAGAAGGTGAGAGATAAGTCATGGTTTCAATCGCCACAAGCATAGCTTGATAAGATCACATGTTTAACAATGAATAAAAGATAAACGAATCTCTCAATTAAACATAATTTTCATCATAAGCAACTTTTTTTTAAAATTTAGGTTTAATAAACCTTATATAGGCATACAATCCTAAACCTTATTGGAAACTAAATAAAACTCTATTTTTAATTGGCTCTGACTTTGACTTTGACCTTGACTTTGACTTTTACTAAACACACCCATATTGAGTTTTTTTTTAATGACTCAGCCTCCTAATTAAAAGTCTAATAAATTAAACTAATTTTAAACAATCCTATAATAAAAATTAAGCTCAAATTAATTAAAACCCAATTAACTTCAGTTTGATTCCAATTGTCTTCAATTAGCATCCAAAGCCTTCAAGATTAAGCACAATTGCCTTTAATTGTCTCATTGTCTAATTGTATCTTTGTCTTTCATGATCGCTATCTTGGTTTCCATCATTCCCTCTTTCCTCACAACGATTTGTCCTCAAATCGTGATCCATCATCATTGTTGTTTGAAGATGTGATTGAAACCTAAAAAGAATATTAGAAAAAAAAAAAAAATCTCACACACTCACTCACGTGTTTATCCCTCAAGACTTCCTATCCACGCTCAAACTTTTCCTTTTCTTTTTAAATCATTCCAGAAACGCGCATAATAATTAAAACGAACCAGCAAGATAAAACAAGAAACAAAACTCAAACCAGAAAATAAGAAAGAAAGCATACCAGATGGAATAAATAACAAGGCAAAATAGTTTTTAAATTAAATCCAATGAACGAGATGATGCCGAGTCAATCAATATGGCATGCAAACCAAAAGATAAAATAATATGTTCTTTGACACGGGATGCGGTAGTCTAAGAAACCAAAAGAAGACAAGAAATTGATGATGAAACAGACCAAGAAAAGTCAAAAGAAACCAAGAAACAATTATATTGATGGATTAAAGCAAAGATTGATATTGGTGTGCAGACTCACAATCAAAAGAACAACTGTTACATGTGATGTACGTGCAGATTGCGGATCAAAGAAAAGAAAAAAAAATTTGATGTTTCGTGCAGAATCAAAAATCGAAGAATTATATATGTGATGATTGTTTGTGACGTGCAGACAAGAAACACAAAACAAAAGACTCTAAGCAAAAGACAAAAACACAGCTTTGTTTTATATATATAGATAATGTCAAAACACAAAGCACATGGATTGACTTTTTGTTGATTGTTTAATATGCAGATTGCACGCACAAAGAAGAGAATATCAGGTTGTTGTCGCAAAACAAAATCAAGAAACAAGAAAAGATAGGGACTTGCGGTAGTTGAAACAAAATAAGAAAATAAATTGATAAATCAAACCTGATTTAATTAACCGAAGCTCTAATACCAACTTATGCGAACCCCGTATATATTGATACGACACCCACAAGCAAATTAAAACATAACCCCAAGAAAGATTAAAATAGGTTTATAACGAAAATTTTGACCCACTGACTATGTCATTCAAGAACTGAAATTATAAAGAATTTTGACCCATTGAATATATGATAATCAAGAACCAAAATTATAACAAGAATGATATTGACGTCACTCCCAAGACATAGATGAGAAGGTGGGAGATAAGTCATGGTTTCGATCGTCACAAGCATAGCTTGATAAGATCACATGTTCAACCATGAACAAAAGATAAACGAATCTCTCAATTAAACATAATTTTCATCATAAGCAACTTTTTTTTTTTTAAATTTAGGTTTAATAAACCTTATATAGGCATACAATCCTAAACCTTATTGGAAACTAAATAAAACTTTATTTTTAATTGACTCTGACTTTGACTTTGACCTTGACTTTGACTTTTACTAAACACACCCATATTGGGTTTTTTTTAATGACTCAGTCTTCTAATTAAAAGCTTAATAAATTAAACTAATTTTAAACAATCCCATAATATAAATTAAGCTCAAATTAATTAAAACCCAATTAACTTCAGTTTGATTCCAATTGCCTTCAATTAGCGTCAAAAGCCTTCAAGATTAAGCACAATTGCCTTTAATTGTCTCGTTGTCCAATTGTATCTTTGTCTTCCATAATCGCTATCTTGGTTTCCATCATTCTCTCTTTCCTCACAACGATTTGTCCTCAAATCGTGATCCATCGTCATTGTTGTTCGAAGATGTGATTGAAACCTAAAAAGAATGTTAGAAAAAAAAAATCTCACACACTCCCTCACGTGTTTCACTCCACTCACGTGTTTATCCCTCAAGACTTCCTATCCACGCTCAAACTTTTCCTTTTCTTTTTAAATCATTCCAGAAACGCGCACAAAAATTAAAACGAACCAGCAAGATGAAACAAGAAACAAGACTCAAGCCAGAAAAGAAGAAAGAAAGCAGACCGGATGGAATAAATAACAAGGCAAAATAATTTTTAAATTAAATCGAACGAACGAGATGATGCCGAGTCAATCAATATGGCATGCAAACCAAAAGATAAAATAATATGTTCTTTGACACGGGATGCGGCAGTCTAAGAAACCAAAGAAGACAAGAAATTGATGATGAAACAGACCAAGAAAGTCAAAAGAAACCAAGAAACAATTATATTGATGAATTAAAGCAAAGATTGATATTGGTGTGCAGACTCACAATCAAAAGAACAATTGTTATATGTGATGCACGTGTAGATTGCGGATCAAAGAAAAGAAAAAAAATTTGATGTTTCGTGCAGAATCAAAAATCAAAGAATTATATATGTGATGATTGTTTGTGACGTGCAGACAAGAAACACAAAACAAAAGACTTTAAGCAAAAGACAAAAACACAGCTTTGTTTTATATATATAGATAATGTCAAAACACAAAGCACATGGATTGACTTTTTGTTGATTGTTTAATATGCAGATTGCACGCACAAAGAAGAGAATATCAGGTTGTTGCCGCAAAAAAAAATCAAGAAACAAGAAAAGATAGGGACTTGTAGCAGTTAAAACAAAATTAGAAAATAAGAAAATAAAATGATAAATCAAACCTGATTTAATTAACCGAAGCTCTGATACCAACTAATGTGAACCTCGTATATATTGATATGACACCCACAAGCAAATTGAAATATAACCCCAAGAAAGATTAAAACAGGTTTATAACGAAAATTTTGACCCACTGACTATGTCATTCAAGAACCGAAATTATAAAGAATTTTGACCCATTGAATATATGATAATCAAGAACCAAAATTATAACAAGAATGATATTAACGCCACTCCCAAGACATAGATGAGAATGTGAGAGATACGTCATGGTTTCGATCGCCACAAGCATAGCTTGATAAGATCACATGTTCAACAATGAACAAAAGAGAAATGAATCTCTCAATTAAACATAATTTTCATCATAAGCAACTTTTTTTTAAAAAAAAAATTTAGGTTTAATAAGCCTTATATAGGCATACAATCCTAAACCTTATTGGAAACTAAATAAAACCATATTTTTAATTGACTATGACTTTAACTTTGACCTTGACTTTGACTTTTACTAAACACACCCATATTGGGTTTTTTTTAATGACTCAGCTTCCTAATTAAAAGCCTAATAAATTAAACTAATTTTAAACAATCCCATAATACTAATTAAGCCCAAATTAATTAAAACCCAATTAACTTCAGTTTGATTCCAATTGTCTTCAATTAGCGTCAAAAGCCTTCAAGATTAAGTACAATTGTCTTTAATTGTCTCGTTATCCAATTGTATCTTTGTCTTCCATGATCGCTATCTTGGTTTCCAATTGTATCAACATGATGGATGATGCAGATTTTATTTTTGTTTTTGTTTTTAATTTTAATTATTTTATAATTTAAAAATTATTTTTAATTTTTATTTTTTTTAGAATTTAAAGTTTTGTTTTTTTTGTTAACTAGATCTCAACCGTTTATTTTAGAAATAAACGGTTGAGATTTTTTAAAAGTTTAATTTTTTTTCCACAAAAGTAAGGTCACAAATTAGTTAATGAGGATATCTCATCATTTTGCTCTATTTTGTCAATTTTCAATCACCTCAAACAGTCAATATAATCAAACTATTAGTACAGAGGAGGTCATTATTATAAAATATAAAAATGATTTTTAATTATAATAAGATATATTTTCAGAAGTTTTTAGTAATTCTCTATATTTTTTATAAATATCCATAGAATTAGCTTACGTTTATTTCATTTGAAAAGATGCCAACACTTTAAGAGAGGTGATGATGAGGCTAGGCTGAGACTGAGAGATGTGTGACTTGAGGCGTGAGAGCAAACAAGTGAAATCAAGTTAGTAGGTGGAAGTCTGACAAGTCAACATGTTTGTTAAGGATGAAAGCCATTTTATTGACAAATGTTATAGCTTTCCACCCACAAGTCTTCAATCCACTTTCTTGAAAAATGTGTGTAACCCACAATGTTATAGCTAGTCACATGGGGGAAGGAGGCAAGAAATTTCTTTGGCTCCAAATGTAGATTAAAAACATTAGGCTTGGATGTTTTTGTTTAATTTGGAGTTTGATTTTGCTGGTCATGGCATTATACAATAACTCAATTTTGAGTTGTTTGTTTTAACTGCAGAGTTCTTATCGTAAACTATCTAAACTTAGTTGTCTTAGATCCCTTAGTGAATGTCAATTGTTGCAACTCCAGCATATTAATATGTAGACTCTTTTACATTAATTGAAATCTTATACTATATTAAGTTTCTTCTCTGTATATCAATATGAGTTATTTAGAGGGTTGCAGAGCAATGATACTCAAAATAATCAATGTTAGCAATATATATACATATATATATATATATATTCAGAGTAGTGTAATTGGAGAAGCTTCAATCAGGTGAAAAGGGTTTTTCAGCTGCGAATTACTCTGATATACAGAGTGCTAGACTTTGTGATCATGAACTTGATCAATGATGTGTCACTTTATTATAAAAGATCTAAAAAAGAAAAACAAAGAAAAAGAATCTTACAAATGATATGTCTATCATTGTGGCAAATGTGTGTTGATGACCCAAATCTAGTCACATTGAGGAAGGAGGCAAGAAAGTGGATTGAAGACTTATGGGTGGAAAGCATATCCAAAAAATTACTGGAAAGAGGCACGAAATTCGTAGAGTTCTTGTAATTGATAGAAATTTTGTCACTCAAGCTTTCAACTGGGCAAAGCCAAGTTGAGTGATAATTATAAAAGTTGAATGGTTTTTCTTTTTACAAATTATTCTATAGTTTACTTATTTATTATTATTATTATTATTTTTTACCAATATAATCAAGTATAACCTCCGCTATAAGAGAAAGGTCACTTCAGAGTTTGTGATCTAATTAGCTAAAGTGAGACTCGAACATACCAATTGAGTTCAGGAATGAGCACAATTTAGAATTCAACCACTATAAGGGAAAGGACTCGCTACACTTAGTGATTATTAGCAAATATGAAATTTAAACCCTTATTACAAATATAATAAGAGGAATTGCTCAACCACCTAACTAAGGGCTTATTTGACTTTTCATTTTTCATTTATTGCATTTAATGAGTCCCCAAAAGTTATTTGTTCGATTTCTTAAGTAATAAAATTATTTAAATGACTCTTAAAATCACTAGATTAGAAGTGAAAATATTTTACTTTTCACTTCAACGAAATTAAATTTGAATTTTTTATTTTCTAACCTATATAAGTCAATTTTTAATTGAACAAAAAAAAAAAAAGATGTAACATCCAACATTGTTTTTAATCAATACAAACACAATTTAATTAAAATTTAGAAAATATGAATAATGGGTAGTTTACTACATGTCAATCTAGTTCAAATGTATTTTAACTATAGTGATGGTTTGAATCTTATTTATTTTAGTATTAGCTATTGTTTCCAAAGATAACCTCTGGAATAAGATTGTTGTGCAAAGATAAACTGAGGCTTTAGATGAATTCTATCTTCACGAGAAAGGTGGTCTTGAGAGATTACCGCAACAACTATCATATCAAACTTTTAATGAATTTATATTTTATGTCAAATATATCATCTTTTTTATTTGATTAAATATTGCTAGTGTAGAAAATAAAATTTATTGAACAAAATTGAATGGTAAATTAAGAATAAATGGATTAATAAAAAAAAATTGATAAAAAGAAATAAATGTATGTAAATAAATTTGAATCCAATTTGAATTTCTTATATTTTACAATTAAGCCCAATAGTTAATATTGTTAAAAAAAATTACATATAATTAAATTTTGAGTTTTTTTTTATGGAAAATTTTGAGTAATTCCTTCTACACATTTCTGATTATTTATTTCATTTGAAAAGATGCTAACACAAAAAAAAAAAAAATAATAATAATAATAACAGGGGGCATGATAAGGCTAGGCTAACACTGAGAGACGTGTGACAAGTCAACACGTTTGTTAAGGATGAAAGCCATTTTATTTCTTGGACAGTGCACTGTAATCAATAACCATACGCACATCATAACAAGAACTATAAGGACTATGTTTCCTACTGTAAGGCTTTCATTTCTAAGTCCTCTGTTTCTGAAAACAAACAAGCTATCAACCATTCAATGGCAACTTCCAACACTCAGAAAAAAGGAGCTACTGCTAATGATTCTTCACTATCAGCTTCTAAGAGGTAGAAATACTCCCTAGCTTCTTCTTCTGGTGGCAATAGTCAATGGACGTACGAGGTGTTCTTGAGTTTTAGAGGTGAAGATACACGCAACAACTTCACTGATCATCTGTATGCTGCTTTGAACCAGAAAGGAATTTACACATTTAGAGATGCTGAAAGACTTGAGAGAGGAAAAGAGATTTCATCTGAACTCTTGGAAGCAATTGAAAGATCCATGGTTTCAATCATTATCTTATCCAAAAACTATGCTTTTTCTACATGGTGTGTGGATGAACTTGCAAAGATTGTTGAGTGCATGGAGGCAAAAGATCAGATTGTTTTCCTAGTTTTTTACAAGGTAGATCCATCAGATGTGAGAAAACAGAGAGGAAATTTCAAGACAGCCTTTGATAAACATGAACAAGATTTCAGGGATAACCTGGAGCAAGTGAAGAGGTGGAGATCAGCTCTCAGAAAGGTTGGCAAACTCGCTGGATGGCCTTTACATGACAGGTAACTTTGTATCTTCAAACTTTAAAGCCTTGAAATTCTATGATTTTTGTTACGTTTAACATTGGTTAGGCTACAAAGAAAAATTTCACTAATGCTTCTTTTGACATAATTTTTACGCCTTTACAAGCTTTTCCTAGTTGGGTGGCTTGAACAGATCATGCTCTCAAAAGATAATGCAAAATATAAATTATTATTTCCCGTTAGGGTTTAAACAGTTAACATTTTTCTTCATTGCAGTTCTGAAGCTAAGTTGATCACTGATCTTGTCAACAAGATTTGGAAAAGATTGAATCAAATTCAAAATTTGCCAAGTATCAATCAGGGACTTGTTGGAATAGATTCTCGTGTGAAGGAGGCTTATGAGCTTCTAGAACCTCATATTTTTGATGAAATTCGCTTTGTTGGCATTTGTGGGATGGGAGGAATAGGTAAAACTACAATTGCTAGAGTTGTATATGAAAAGCTTTCATACAAGTATGAAGGTAGTTGCTTTCTTACTAGTGTTAGAGAAGTCTCTGAAAAAAAGGTCTTGAAAGTTTACAGGAAATGCTTCTTTATGAGGTCTTAAAGGAAAAAGATTTGAATATATGTGATTATCATAAAGGAATTAGTTTGATTAGAAAGCGGTTATGTGGGAAGAAGATCTTTCTTGTTCTTGATGATGTGAATCAATTAAAACAATTAGAAAGGTTGGCTGGAAGGAAAGATTGGTTTGGTTCTGGAAGCAGAATCATCATTACAACCAGAGGTGAACATGTGCTGACAAGCCATGAAATTAATAATATATATAAGGTCAAAGGATTAGATTATGATGAAGCTCATAGACTCTTTCATTTGAAAGCCTTCAAACGCATGGGACAAACAAATGATCATGTTGAGCTCTCAAAGCGTGTCGTATGTTATGCAAATGGACTTCCACTAGCTCTTGAAGTGTTGTGATCATTCTTGTGTGATAGAAATGTCAATGAATGGAAAAGTGCATTGGAAAGATTACAAGCAGTTCCTAATCCAGAAATTGTGAAGATACTTCGAATTAGCTATGATGGATTAGAAAGGATGGAAAAGGAAATATTCTTAGATATTGCATGTTTCTTCAAAGGAAATGATATAGACCAAATCATAAAAATATTAAGTAGTTGTAATTTTCACCCAGTTATTGGAATAAGAGTTCTTGTAGAAAGATCTTTGATAACTATTGAAAATAACAAATTGCAAATGCATGATATGGTGCAAGAAATGGGTCAGGAAGTTGTTCGCAAACAACACCCTATTGAGCTTGGCAAATGGAGCAGACTATGGCTGTGTAAAGATGTCCATCGCGTGTTGGTTGGAAATATGGTAAGATATTTTCCAAAGAATATAGCTAATTATACATTAATATTTCACAGAATGCCTAAATATCGTGGTTCAATTAATTTCTTTCTATATTAATTATGCACATTATTTATTCTTATTATCAGGGAACTCCAACTATTGAAGCTATGATAATTGTCGATTATAAAAAGGATTTTATCCACGCGAATGGTAAATGCTTCTCAACCATGACTAATCTAAGACTCCTCGATATCAGTAATGTTCACATTTCTGAAGACCTTGAGTACCTATCGAATGAGTTACGGTTTTTGAAATGGTGGAGATACCCTTTGAAGACTTTGCCTTCAAGTTTCAATCCGCAAAAACTTTTTCAACTCAGCTTGTGTTATAGCCGCATTGAGTACCTATGGAATGGCATTAAGGTACTCTACCATAATTGTTTTTAAAAACATTATAAAGGTCATGAAAGCTAATTTTTGAATAATTTGTTTATGTTTATACAGCCTTTCAGAGAGCTAACAACTATTGAGCTCAGTCACTCTCAAAACCTTATTAGAACTCCAGACTTTACAATTATTCCAAACCTTGAGAGGCTAGATCTTGCAGGCTGTACAAGATTACTTGAGGTTCACCAATCAGTTGGATTTCTCGAACGGCTTGTTGTATTGAATTTGAAAAACTGTGAAAATCTTGTACAATTTCTAAGCAATGTCTGTGGCTTGAAATCTCTTCAGATTCTTAATCTTCATGGCTGCTCAAAACTAGATAGACTGCCCCTCAATTTACAAGAAATGGAGCATTTGGAGGAGCTGCATGTCGCTGGGACTGCTATAAGACAACTGCCACGCAACGTCTGTGATTTGAAATCTCTTAAAATTCTTAATCTTCGTGGCTGCTCGAAACTAGACAGACTACCCCTTAATTTGGAAGAAATGGAGCATTTGGAGGAGCTAGATGTCGGTGGGACTGCTATAAGACAAGTACCATCATCCATTGCACAATTAACAAACCTTAGAACATTGTCATTCTGTGGATGTAAAGGAGGACCACTGGAAACATTGAGTTCTTTTTGTTTTCACTGTTGTTGCGAACTAGAAAGCCTTACTGCATGGGTTTGCTATTGCCTCCTCTTGCAGGTTTGTCCTCTTTGAAAACATTAGATCTCCGTGACTGCAATCTTTTGGAAGGAGCAATCCCGAGAGATTTTGGCTCCTTATACTCCTTAAGAGAGTTATATCTCGGTGGAAACAACTTTGTTAGCCTGCCAGATTCCATCGGTGAATTATCTAAGCTTGAAATTCTTTCCTTGGACAAATGCCATGAGCTTCAGTCATTGCCAAAGCTTCCACCTGGGTTAGAATTTGTAGGGGCAGGAGATTGTACTTCCTTGAAAACAATATCAAGTGTACTAGAACTCACCTCTCCAAGGGTTAGACTAAACTTTCTCAAATGCTTCAACCTGCTTGAGACTCAAGGCGGGGACAACAACAGTTTGGCACTTATGTTGCTGAAACAATGGCTTCAGGTTTCTCTTTCCTAAACAAGCTTTTGATATATTTCCTTCAAATTTTCCAGCATTTGTCTTCTGTAGTTTCAATAATCATATCAAATTCTGAGTCCTGTTGCTATGACACTTTTTTGTTTTATTATATTGATAAAATAAAAGGTGTTTGATATTTACAACAAGGTGTTTATTGAAAAGAATCTCTAAAAAATACAAAATAGAAGAACAGAGAAACCATGGATGGATATCAAAGCAATACTTCATGAATGGTGACCTCGTGAGAGTTATAAGGCAGAGAACATATAATCACAATCATGGTCTGTAAAACTGTTTTGATCACGATAACCAATCTCGTGGACCTTGCAGTGATGACTCTCTGTTGTCAGGTGCACCTGAGCTAATGCTGCGTTGTTGCTTGTTTCTGCCATGATTAGAATGATGATCATTACTAGTAACTTTAACATTTATATATATCTTTTGCCCATTTATATATGTATCATTTCATCTTTTTTAATACAACAATTTCTATTGCAGATAAATGTTACCAATCGTATATGTCCCTTTTCACAGACATTCCTTTCTGCTCCACAACTTGTTCTGCCGGGAAGTGAAATTCCAAAATTTTTCAATTGTCAGAATGAAGGGTCTAAAGTAAATAGAAGACTACCAGATGACTGGTTAAATGATGAACTTATCGGTTTTGCCGCGTATGCAGTGTTTTCACCCTGTGATCATTCGGATCGTGTCGACATTGGGTGTGATATAATGACAACTGCCGATGATTTTGATGCCCCTTTCTCAACTATCAAATCTGATCACCTTTGGTTGCGCTATATACCACGCGAAGGATTTCATTATCGTACTCCATTTGAAGCTGTTAAGGTATACTTTACCATCTCTTGTGCAAGACGAGATGGGGAGAAGTGTGGTGGCATTCGTCCACTACCTGTAGTGAAGAGGGGTGGCATTCGTCCACTTTACAAGCGCGATGTAGAGTATCTTGAGGACTTATCAGCAACAGATTTTCGAATGTCTTTGGTCCAGCATACTGGTATGTTGGGGACTCTGGGTAGTCGGAGTAAAGAAAGGATTCATTGTGGTAAATTGGAATTCTGCTTTGACGCACGTGATGATGATACTGAGATGACTCCTCATAAAGAGGAGTCACTTTCACCAACCCCATGAATTTCTCTCTCCCTCACACCTTATTTTCTCGATCGCCGTCGTGTATCACCGTCTGGTCTGCTCGACTGCGCCTCTCCCTCTCTCCATCGCCCCCGTGTCATCTGCTGTGCGCTTCAAGGTTCTTCCATCATCTCTTCGTCTCTCTCCATTTCAACTAGACCTGGCCGCTTGACAACCTCTCAGCTCTCAACTCTCAGGTGAGTTCAGTTTGACCATTTTTAACCTGGCCGCTTCAAGCTCTCTCTTTGTACTTTTTTGTTGGGGGGTTTGGACTGAGAAGGGTGGATATAGTAGAATTTGGAGTGGAATCAGCAATACCCCCATGATGATTTTTGTTTCATTCGGACTTGGTAGCTTGTTTTAGGTTCAGTTGAGGTGGGGGGTTTTGTGATTTTCGTTCTTAAATCATGTAAAGTTTTGATTTTTATGCTTTTGGTTGGTTTTTGTTTGCATTTTATTAGCTAATTCAATGGAGGTTTTCTTTTTTTTTTTGGGTTTGGATTTTTGCTTTTTGAAGGTCAATTTTGTGCAGGAGGTTTTTATGTGAGTGGAGATTGAATTTGTTCTATTGGGTACTGTTGGACATTTTTATAACTATGCATGGCAGTTGATATTCTATTTTTTTTACTTGTTAATGTAGGAAAGTGATGAACTTTATCCATGAGAAGTCATTTTTAGTTGAAATTTTTGTCTTTGTGTGTGGTCTAGTGTGCACATGTGATGACTATGGCTGTTCAAAGGCTATGGGTTTTGTAAACAGTTGATTCAATGTGGTCATCTGAGTTTTTTTCTTTTTTCTTTTTTTTGTTTTTTTATAGATTTTTGGTTGGATAATCGATTGGTGTTGTGTTTAGATCTTAATTTTATGTTTGATTGACGTTCTACGGTTTGGATTGATGTTATTTGTTAATTGAGTTTTTCTAAATTTTGCATATTTTTAATGGATGTGTGCTCGTTTTGGATTCTGCATTATAGTTGAAAAACCAAGTGGAATGGTTGAGAATTCTCAACCATTTTGAATTTTCAATCAACCAATTTGGTTGAGAATTCTCAACCAAATTTCAGTGATATTCTTGGTAAAGAATTGAGTGAAACACATAACCTTCCCTTCACTCACTTTGCTCAAACAGATTTATACCCAAGGAAACATCAAAAACTCAAAATAACCAAGCAACAACAAAATTGTAATGTAATTGATGCTGGTTTTGCACTCACATGTGGAAGAGATTTAGTTCTCTTATTATGGTGGTCGGACCAGGTTGATGATTTGGGTCTATGTAAGGCCAAATTTCGGACACTGATCTTGGGTGGTGTACAGGGAACACTCCCGTGGATGCACAAGAGCTTCTGAATGGCAGTAGCATCTCTATGTGTTTTGTCAAATTTTTATATAATTTAATATCTTGTTTTCTGCAGCTCCAAAAACATGAGATTCATATTTCAATGTGTCTTGTTTTCTAGGTTGATGTGTTTTCATTTGGCATTGCGTTGTGGGAACACCTTACTGGGGAAGAACCATATGCAGACTTGCACTATGAGTGCCAGAATCTTGTGATCGCGAGTGGAGAGATGCTGATCAGGAGAGCCACCAGAGAGACGGATCTTCACCGAGATTGCAAATGAGTTGCGTTCAATGGCAGCCAAGATTCCTCCGAAAGGACAGGACCAAACACAACAGCCACCCTCCTCCTCAGCACAGCCCCAAGTTCAGAAATAGTTCCGGATGAGTTAGTTATACTTGTATTGTCTTTGCAGATTGTGTTTGCCAGTTTGTTAACTTTGTTTAAATCCTCAAGCCATACAAAGACATCCCCATGTGTTTTGTTTAAAATGTAACATATGAAAGGTCTCATTTCTTTTTAATTTTTTAGGTTTTTGAATCGAAGTTATAGGTCTCATTTGTATTTTCAGGTTAGAATTGAAAACCATTAGAAGACTCTATTTCCCTGGTACTTCCTCTTCTGTTTCTCTTCAACTTTCTCCTGCCTTTTCGCATCTATTCATATAAAACCCCTCTTCTACTATCAACACATTAGACAGCAATAATCCAGTACAAGAACAACTCACTTGATTTAGTGACTGCATACAGACCTAGAAGCAGATCACTTTAATAAATATGAGAGGTTCCTCATTCTATGACATGCATCGGTAGACTGGAGCAATACATTGTAGCAAAAAAACTAAGAATGTAAAAGAGGATACAATTACAACCTTGTGAATCACTAGCAGTTGATGGAGAGCGCTCTTTTTGGAACACAACTCTCCCATTATTAACAGCAAGAACCCAACAATTCTTTGACAGTTTCTTAGCACAATATTTAGCCACAGATAAGAATGATCGGATGGTATGGTGACCCTGAGCAGTTCCCACTATCACTTTGGATGCAGAATAAGAAATGGCGTCTCTAACCAAAATCTTTCGAATTGATGTACCTCTGCATATTTTAAGCTTCAGATCCACCCGCAACCCCACATTCAATTATGGAAATACTAGAACATGAAACAAACTATAAAAAAACTCAGAGACTAAATTTTTATTTTTTCAGGAACTAAAGAAACAGCAGATTGCTAAAAGCACTAGACTTGAATTTCTAATTATTGAAGAAAACAAAAATGGAAGTTAACAAAAAAAAAAAAAAAAACAGAGCTCAAGTACCTGTTTCAAGTTGCAGAAGCCTTCATATACAGCAGGAACAGAGTCAAAAGCTTTAACAAGTGAAAGCGGCAAAGACTTGCCGTCCCGATCCACAATTTCTACATTTGACAAACACTTTAGAAAAACCACCCAGAAGCCAACGAAGAAACCAAGTGCCTCCACAAATATTTACCACTCGCCACGTCTACAAAAGTCCAGAACCCAGACTCCACAGCTACACGAACCTGCGCACACACACACACATCAAAATTCCAATGTTTCAGCAAATTCAAACCAAACCCACCAAAAAATTCCAATCTTTAATCAAAGTCAAATCACTATAAAATTCCAATCTTTAATCAAACTCAAGTCAAACCCAGACTGTGATCACTGGGTGTGACTCAAGCAACATTATCGTGTTGCCTTCTGGGTTCTCATATCTTCCTGATGGACTTGAGTCAAGGCCTCTAGTGATCACTTCTAGGCAAGAGGAGAAGAGCACAGAAGGAGGATCTTTGCTTAATATAGCATTCCAAATCACAAATAACTCTCCCACAGCCAGGCTAACCATGGAATCAGTGGAGTCTGTAAACACACTCATTTTTGTCAATACATGCTATCCAAAACAAACACATAAATCCTATCAAAGACCTAAAAGCAACTCCAAAATAATTTTGTCTACATACAAGATATAGCTCCAACATCAAACGTAGGGATGTCAGCATGCTGGTGGTGCTTCTATCCTACAGAAAGTAACTAAGTTAACTTTCCAAATGTCATTTCCTAGAGATAGCGATTCCAACCTTCGAGAATCAATTGATATCGTAGTATGCAAGGAAACAAAATGCTCAGCATAGCAGCATCACAACCTTAATGCTAATTACTTAACAGCCCCATTACTTATACAGTGGAATGTCAAAAACCACATAGAACAATCTTCACTACAAGGCATTATCTTCCAAATACATCATCCGCAATGCCAATACAGTTGAAAAAAATTATCTACCAAGCATAGTTCCTTTTTGTAGACCTTATTCCAGTTCTTTGTTAGCCAAAACCCCTAGCCCGTTACACCCGATAAAAGGCCTGCTGATTGATAGGAAAGCATGATTGCTTAAAATCAGTTATTATATGTTTTGCACTGTCCTTAGATATTAATTCTTTCAAGAGATCTTGTTTGCGCTTCATTGTTTTTCATTCATGAATTATTATACAAGCAATGTGAAGACTTGAATGTTTCTTGATGCATAAATTCTTAATTGCTTGTATGTTATGAGAGTGTTTGCATTAGGGCTGGTGAGAAAAATGAGTGATTTCTAATAAGGCATAGAGTTGAGGCGAAATAAATCCGCGTTGTGTGCGTTTAATGTTGTCGAAATTCAACTGCTAGGTGATGAGCTGGAGATGACTGACAACTGTGTGGGGATAGCTAGTGACTTATTTTTAGTCGAGGTTCAAGACTACAAGTATGTTAGTTTTTCATGCAACAACACTAGATGATTTGTTAATGTGTTTGCACATGATTGGATTATGTTTGTGGGCATCGTAGTTGGTAAACCTTCAGGAGACACTACTCCTCCTACTAGGGACACCTAAAGGTTTAAAAGCTTGTGGCATACGCTAAATGTCATCGTGTTTACCTATGAAAGTGGATTTGTTTTTTTTTTTTTTTTGTGTTTTCAGTGTTGAATTGTTTTCCGGATTTTCTCGAGGGCGTGCAAATGTTAGGTTTGTGGGTATTTAATCGTGCTAAAATTACGCATGATTTTGTGTTCTTAATCTATGTTTTTGTGATCAAACTCAAGTGAAATGCAGTCATTCTGATGTTTTCTGAGTATTTTATTTAGGTATTAAAGTTGAGGGACTCAAAAGTAATTTGCCATGAAAAAGATGTAATTTTGCAAAAGTCATGGGCTTAAATGTAATATGCCTATGAGCCTTGTCAGGGAGGTGTGGCTTATAGGCTTCATTCGCACAAAAGGTGTAAGCCTTGACTGTGAGCAGTGACTTGTGACTAAGGGTTGCGGCGGCTTACAAGTTCTGATTCGCGTATTTCACTTACGAGAAAAACTGCAAAGATGAATTGCAATGTGTTGCTTGTGGATAAAGCTCACCAAAGACCAAATCAACCCTTTATGAGTAAATATTCGTGGAAATCTTGGATATGAGGAGAGAATCAAGCAAAGATAATCAGAGGATTTTTCTCTCATTCAAGGCAGGGAATCAAGGAATTGAAGGTAGTGATTTAAGGGATTCCGAGGATTAAATTGAACGAGATTTTCTCATTTTAAAGCCTATAAATAGGTTGCTTCGTTCAACAAACGAGGAATTACATATACAGAGATAGAGAGTGATGTAGAAGCAAAGAGGAGGAACCTTAGCAGTAGAGCGACAACAATGCGTTATTCAAGCAATTCCAGTGTTGCTGACTTCAGTATTGTCCCAAT
The DNA here is from genome assembly GCA_021234005.1 of Nephelium lappaceum. NCBI lineage: Eukaryota > Viridiplantae > Streptophyta > Magnoliopsida > Sapindales > Sapindaceae > Nephelium > Nephelium lappaceum. The sequence goes on from CM038003.1 coordinate 3,703,762, forward strand.
TCTATTTAAGTTCAATGACAGAGGGCATTCAAGAATAACATAGTGACTTATTTCTTTTCTTTCATATTTAATTCAATGACAATTGTTATTATTTTGATTGTTTTCATTGTGTTCATCAGCCTAATATTGAACTAAATATTTTAATCTAGGTTACAATGTCAACTTCTAGGTTTTAGTCTTTGTATATTCAAGCTTTAGGCTTGAATATTCAACAGTGAATAGATGGAAGGCAATCACTACTTTAGCTAACTTTAATATATCATCGTCATTTATTACATTATCAACTGCACGGCCCTTGCGCATTGTATCGCTCCTTGCCTCGAGTAAGGTGGCTAGGCTAGACACATCTGGTGACTCTCTATTGAAAATTCGCCATAGAACACTCTTCTCTTCATTCTGCACCTTACTGAACAATTTTCGATCGATAACCCTAAAAGAGAGTCTTGTTACTATTAAGTACTCCTGTTTCCAAAATCTATATATTCTCTCATCGAGTTCAAACCACATTTCATCACGGTGCCCACCAGGGACCACTATCTCTCTAGCAAGAAACCACAATATCATGCTTGGAGCAATCATATTATTATTGGACATTGATAAAATATGTCCAAAAGGGCACCCTTCTATAAATCGTTCCTACAAACCTCATCTCGCAATAACTCCAATTATTTTTCTAAGCCATTTGTGACCAATGTGCGTATTCCAGCCCATTTTGTGGAGAATTGTTTGCGAATTATGTATATATTAATATTCCATCTGTAGGAAAGAAAAACGGCAAATGGTTAGTATGACTTTGCTAAAAATGGTAATTAAATACACAAAATAAATCTAAAAATGGCAAAACAAAATCAACAAATCGCAAATTTTCAAAATTCTGCCAATCGGTTTTTTACTGGGTGTGAAAAACCAATCAATGTTATTGATAAGTTTTTCACATACACTTAAAAATTGATTTCCTATTTTTCAAGCCAAATCCATTTTTCAAGCCAAACCCAACCAAATTTAACCTAATCTAACCCTATTCATCATTACCTAACTTCCATGACACAAAACAAATCTACAAATGGCAAAACAAACTCAACAAATCACAAATTCCTAAAATTTTGTAAATCGGTTTTTCACTGGGTGTGAAAAACCGATCCATGTTATGCATCGATTTTTCACATCCACTCAAAAACCAATTTCCCATTTTCAAGCCAAACTGAACCAAATTTAACCTAATCTAACCTTATTCATCATTACTCAACTTCCATAACACAAAACAAATCTACAAATGGCAAAACAAACTCAACAAATCACAAATTCTCAAAATTTTGCAAATCGACTTTTCATTGGGTGTGAAAAATCAATGCATGTTATGCATCGGTTTTCACATCCACTCAAAAACTGATTTCCCATTTTTCAAGCCAAATCCTTTTTCAAGCCAAACCCAACCCAATTTAACTTAATCTAACCTTATTCATCATTACCAAACTTCCATAACACAAAACAAATCTAAAAATGGCAAAACAAACTCAACAAAGCAAGTTATTGTGCCAATCGGTTTTTCACTGGGTGTGAAAAACTGGTCAATGTTATTGATCAGTTACATTGACCAGTTTTTCACACCCACTCAAAAACCAATTCGCACAACGCAGATGATGACACTCCTGCTTTCACCTAAACAAGCATTTTTCAAGCAAAATACAACCAAATCTAACATAATCTAACCCTCATAATCATTATCCAACATCCATAACACAAAAATCTCTAAAAATCTCTAAACAAAATCATAAAATCAAGCATTTTTGTTACCGAATCCAAATGTCGCATACCTTGGCAAACGGAGGAGGAGAAGAAGCTCGGTGGTGGTCGGCAACGGTCTGACAAGGTCGGCAACAGAGCGAGATGGTCGGAGATGGTGGAAATGGCTCGTCAGGTCTAGATTAGGTAACGGGTGCAAAAACAGGTCAGTGATTGATTTTTGGAGTGGTTGGAAATAAGGGTGGGTTGGATCGATTTTTTGACCCTTTATATACAGGGGCCCTTTCGTAATTATACACTTTGGTTTTTCACAAAATTTTAAAAGTTTGGGGTTTATGGGTAAAATTATGGTAGAGGCAATATAGGTAATTTGGGTATAGGATGGAATTAATTTGTTTGAGGGGTTAAAAACAATATTTTTTTTTAAATAGTGGGTAAAAACAAAATTCACTCGTTTAGAATGGATATTTATGGTAATTTCCATATATATTTATATATATATATATTACTTCATTTATTAACTGTATATACAGTTAATAAATGAAGTAATGAGCTATAACTCAAATAATTTAATACAAAGCAACTACAGATGAACTGCAGAAAAAGTATAAAGGCATACACAAAACTAGGGGTGGCAAAACGGGTTGACGTGTTGGGTTGAGCTGTATTCGATTCGATTCGTTTATGAATTCGACCAATTCGACACGAATTTGTTTATAAAGCGGATCGATATTTTTAAATTCGACACAAATTCGTTTATAAACGAATAACACAACACGATACGATTAATTTGTTTATTAATAGGATCATAAAGGATCCAAACCCGTTAACCCGTCAACCCGTTAATTCATTTAACCCGTTTAATTCGTTTAACCCGTTTAATTCGTTTAACTTAAATAATATTTTAAACACAAATAAAATAAATAATTCACAACTAACGACATAATTCAACACATAAAAACTAACACATTAAATCAACTACATAACATTCCATATTATCCATATTTTAAAACCATAACAAAATAAAATCATGTTCCAACTCAATACAAATACAAATCCATAGAAATTAAAATTACTTAACACTATCATTCTCCATCACAAAACTTTATAATTTAAATTCTTCCCCCTTTGATTCCAATAGGACCTCCAACCTACACAAATATCACAAGAAAACAACATTAAATATCTACATTTACAATCTTAAAGTTTAGAAATATAATTATGAGAGTTTACCACTAAGTGATCGAAGTTGTATTTTAAACACAAAACATAATAAAAAAAAATCAAATTCCAATAACAACCTTTTAAGAAAAGATAAAGTTAAAAAAGATTATGCTTTGAATTTTCAATCTTATAAGTTTTCAACTTCAACTTGAACTTGACTTGAACTTGTATTTTAAACAAAAAAAAAAAAAAAAAAAAAACCACATTCTTAGTTTTCAACTTCAACTTGAACTTGACATTTTACTAGAAAACATGCTGCTTAATTATTGGAGTTTGTACATATTAACATATATATGTACTCCTAAGGAATTATTAGATAAACAACAAAAAATTGCCTAAGTTTGGAAAGGATTTCAACTTATATATTTTACTACAAACAACCAAAACAAAAACAAAAACAAAAATTACCCCAACAGACAGAGAGAGAAGGGTCGATATCACCAAACAAGGGGTGGATTCCGTGGTGTGGTGTGGCCGTGTGGGTGTGGGAGAAGGAAGGAGCTGCCGTCAGGTGTGGGAGAAGGGGAGGAGCTGTCATCGGTGTGGGAAAAGGGAAGGAGCTATAGTGCCGTCGGGTGTTGGAGGAGCTGCAGTGCTGTCGGGTGTGGGAGGAGCTACCATCGTCGGACGTCGAGTGTGGGAGAAGCTACCGTCGTCGGGTGTGGGAGGAGCTGCGGACTGCAGTCGTCAGGTGTGGTGTGGGAGGAACAAAATGAGACAATGAATTGAGGTGGTTGCTGAAATTTTGAAAGGAATGGATTAGATCTAGGGTTTGGTCAATGTTTATATATATATATATATATAGACGCATAATTACTTACTAACCCCTATACTTTTTAATATTATAATTTGACCCCTAATTTAATCGTGTCAACCCGCGATTCGTTTAAGCAAACCCAATTCGATTCGTTTAATAAACGGGTTAAGCGGGTCGACACGATTACGACACGAATTCATTTAACTCCAATCCATACCCATTTATTTTTCGCGAATTCGTGTCAACCGGTCGTATTATGACCCATATTGTCACCCCTACACAAAACTAACTCTCATCATTTTTATGAAAGAGACAAATACATATATATATATATATATATATATTATAGGAGTGAGTAAACAAACTTGTCTAAGAAATTAGATTACCACGGTAGTATGAAAAAAATAAAGAACGACGGTGCCACCTTACTTTAATGGAAGTGCTTTAAAGCAAATAAGATAATAGCTTTTTTTTTTTTTTGTCAAAAGAAAAGCTAGATTTTCTTCCTTTTGTCTCGGTAAAGCCAGATTAGGGTTTTATCTGCAAAAGATAAAGGTTAAAAATCAGTGCCAAAGCCATGGCCTGGAGGAACCTTGACCGTGATTTATGCTGCTAATATACAAAGCTGGAGGAGTCTACGCTTATTGGGCCGGTGCACCAAATCTCTTACCAATCAGTTCACTTGCATCCTTAGCTTAACACTTTCCATTAGTCTCAATGATCATGCAGTATGTTATTACTATTTTTTTTTAAATAATAATAATAATCATTCAGTAATATGTGATCTAACTATTATGTTAACATTGTTTAACAAAAAAAAAAACCTGGCATGTAAACCTAAAAAAAACTTATAGCGTAATTTGTGTAATAGTTTTCTTAAAATTTACTATCAGCTATTTTTCTTTTCTTTTTTTTCCCTGAAATCCTATCACATATTTTTCACATGCATTACTTCTTTATGTATATATATATATATATTCTAAATCACCCTTATATTTTTCTCATATAATATTTAAAAAAAGACTTGGATTCAGGACTATATATCAATTATTAATGGCAGTCATATATACTTATATGCCACTTCTCCACTGCCATACAGAATTGGCATTCTCTTTCTTGAAACTCAAGAAAATACCTGCAGATTCAACTACGAAGAACCTTGCAAGAACTGTACAAAGGTCCCTTCTTTTTTATTTTTCTCTTTATATATTAATCTATTTTATTTTTAAAAAATACCATATTAGAGCACAGTAACTAATTTGATTGTAGTGTGTGTGTGTATATATATATATATGGATTTAACTATGCAGAAGTTGAATATATAATTACTAATTATAAAAGCAATGGTTATTCTTTATTTATTATTTATTTTTTTTAACTCTTGATTTGTAGACATCTATGGAGTGCAATTTTTTATTTTATTTTATTTTTATGCCAGATACAAGCCCATGAATCAACCTAGCCTAGGCATGATTTGACTCTGAGAAGCAGTCTACGAAACAGCTTCCATATTAGAGAGAGCACCCCACACATAGGTGGGGAGATGACCTACACAAGGTTGGGAGAAAACCCACACAATTAAGATGGAGGGCTCTTTATTTGGGGTGTAAAACCAGTGCTTCACTGCAGGGGACGGGCGCACTGGGACACGAAGCGCGTTTTATCAACGAAGTTGAGGCCCAGCTACTATGGAGTGCAATTTAATGATTATCAATCAACTCTATATCTATAGCGATTTAGCATAATGACATGACACTATATATATAAAAGGAAAAAATCTAACATCCCCTGAAATGGTAAATAATCTCAATTTACCTTAACTTTTCAACATATTAGTCAAAAAACCTAGGATGAATATATCAAAATATTAACTTAACATTGCAAAATATTAACTTGATTATGCTACTCCTTACAAGTAAGAAAAGCCAGGATGAGTTCGCACAATAAAATTTTCCTGATTTTTGTGTTGTTTGAAAACTGAATGGCAAATACTATGCATAGCCTTAAAAGAGCCAAAAGCCCAAAAATTAAACATATGACGAACACTATGACACCTTTATTCTCCATCAAAACTTGATCCTCTCAACTTTGAACTTACAAATCAAATCAACAGCAACCACCAGCATTAAAATCAAAAGCACCCAAGTCAAAGAAAAACAGAGGAAACGAAGAAACAAAAAGGCACACAAAACCTATAAAGTACCTAACATTTTATAATTGTCTCATTTTCTCTCTCTCTCTCTCTTTTTTTTTTTTTTTTTTTTCTGTCATCACTTCCATTTGTCAAAATATTTACACCCATATTTAGACCTATATTGAGCCCAAGATGTCTCGCTCCCAACTAGATTTGATATATTGCATCTAATCTTATAAATTTGTGTTCATTGTATTGATCTTTAAAAATCTTTGTTAACTATGACATTAACAAAATTAACATTCACTATGAAAATGTGCACCACTTTAGTTATGTTTTCTTAAAGTAAATCAAAATATCATTAAAAAATACTAACACAAATTTCCTCAAATAGGGCCTAAAAATAGTATTCATAAGATCTTGAAAAGTAAAAGATGCATTACACAAACCAAAAGGTATTACTAGGTATTCATAGTACCCCGAATGTGTTTGAAAAACTATCTTGTGCACATCTTCTTCTTTCATACAAATATGATGATAACCAACCGACAATTCCAGTACCGTAAAAATACTAGCCCCATGCAACTTGTCTAACATCTCATCTACTATCGGAATTGGAAATCTATCCTTTACTGTAGCTTCATTCAAAGCCCTATAATATGTGCCGAATCTCCAAGTCCCATCTTTCTTCCTTACCAACAAAACTGGAGATGAAAATGAACTTGTGCTAGACTTAATCAATCCATTATTCAACATCTCTTCCACCTTTCTCTCAATCTCCCCTTTTTGAAAATGAGCATACTGATATAGAGGAACATTTACCGGTTTAGATTTATCTTTCAAGGCAATGTGATGATCAAAAGACAAGATAGTGGTAAACTTATAGACACCTTAAGAACACACTCGTGCATTTCCACCACCTTACGAACTGACTTAGGTAGCTTTAATAAATCTTCCTGCAACCTTTCATAATTCTTTATTCCTTTGGCTCCAATTTTATCACTCCCTAAACTTACAATCGCAAAACATTGTGCACCTCCTTTACACAACTTTTTCGTCATCTAAACTTCACACAGTTTAATCTCTTTGGTTGACAAAGCTATCTAGAAGCGTTTCTTACCTCCCGTTTAAACTCCTTGGTCATATTTTCAAAATTAGTGACCACCTTGCCAATCCTTTTCAACCAAGCATTCCCTAAAACTAACTTTAATCCAACTAGTGATAAGACATGCAAATCAATAATGATCCTCACCCCCTGCATATTCATCTTCACATCATGAACTATTACCTTGCACTTAAGCTTTTCACCATTAGCCACTCTCACATCAAATGGTTCTACCGTAACTCCTCTTAACCAAACCTTGTTAATAGTGTTGGCGTTAACAAAATTATGTGAAGATCTTGAATCTACGAACATGGATACCTCAAACTTCCCTATCCATGTCATAAGTCTCAAAATAGCAGGTCTCGATGCTCCTAATATAGCATTGAAAACATCTATTTGCTGTAGACTACCTAATTTTTGCCTAAGTAGGGATTAATTGATGTTATGACTTAATGTGTTATGTTGTAACTTGAATTATATGTTATAACATGTAAACTGCGTGTTGTAATAAATATAATTCGAAAATAAAACAGTAGCAAAGAAAAATCAACACAAGAACATTTTTAACGTGGTTTGGTGTTAAACTACATCCACGATGCCTTGCCCAGAGAGATCAACTATTAATGAACATATAGGTACAATCTACTTGTCTTATCCAACCTAAGATTCTCTTTTAGAATTGACACAAGATGAAGTACACATCCATTGGCGTTGTTTCAGCAAGTTCCCTTTGCTTTAATAGGTGACAGCAGTATGAAATCCCTTCAACCTGTGAGTCTGCCTCCTCTTTCTGTAGCCAAATGACTTGTTATCCTAACAAGCATTTACTCTAGACTCTCCAACCTCACAAGTCCTAAGTCTAGCACACAAACTTAAAGAACAAATCTCTCTAAGTGTTACCATGAATATCACTTAATCTTTCAATGAATATGTACTCATGAAAATCTCATAAAAGAACTACCTAGAGTCGAGAACCTCAAGTCTCCTAGACATGCAATTTCTAAAATGTTTTCAATCACATTCTTCACTCGAACTTCATGCACATAAACTACAAGTACCTTCACGATTTTTGCAACCATATTGTGCAGCTTGCACTCATAAAAAATTCCTACAGCAGCCTTTCATTCTCTATCGTTATATAGCCATATCACCGTACCTTGTTTGTCAAGAAAATAACCTAAAAGTTATTTCTAGAAAGTGAATGACAGAGAAAGAAATCTGCATTAATGAGAATCAAATCTAAGAAGAAAACTTCCCTATTTTGTCTCCATTGACCAAATCTTTGATTCCCATTAGTCTTACATGTCTATTCCTAGAAATATAGGAATAAATAAAGTTTTCTGCTAGATAAAAGATTAGTTGACAGATAAAATACTTTTCAAAACCATAGAAAGATATTTTCCAATTTACTCAAGTCAACAGAAAAGAAATTTCCTTATACAAAAATATTTCATTCAATACAAACCTATAAGGAAATTATACACTTTATTCATGACAATAAAAATATTGAATAATCATATAATCACTCAATATATCAAACAAATATCATTAGACGAGAATAAATTATTTTTGAATTCATTCAGAAACTTACACTAGAGCCTGTACTGTGAACTGTCAAGAAAAATTCATTATAACATCTAAACTGATGTCGCCACATTGACCTGCATATTATAACTTAGACAACAATCAACATAGAATGTAAACACATTGTAGTCCACATAAACACATGCTATCCATAAGTTTTACTGCACATAAAAAATCAAATATCATAGTCACTCAATGTACCTCAATGCAATAGATGCCAACTACATAAGAACTTAATGTCATAAGCTCAACTTAACTTGCCATAAGATGCCAACTACTAAGTGCACCACACACATGTGTACTAACAAACATTAAGTGACAACTCAGCCTTGTCATCCCTTTCTCCTTGATTAGCAACTCGGAGCTCACCATTATCACTAGTCTTCTCCTCATCACTAACATCGTCATCCTCGCAGTCACTCGATTCCGCTAACACCAATACTTGACCAAGCTTACTACAATGGTCCTTGCCCCATTTTCCTCCACACCTAAAACAAAAGCCCTTCTTTATTCGTTCTTGCACTTCCTCTTGTGAAAGTTTCCTAACTTCCTTAGATTTCTCCTTTAAACCCCCTTCAGCAACTTCCATTCCTTTCCAAGGAGCTTTGCTTTGAGAATTCTTAGGAAATCAACTCCCATCAGTTTTCTTGGATGGCCTCTTTTTAGAATAATAACTATTAGATAAAATTTCCACCATTCTCATAGCTTTAGGCAACCTCTATGGTTGCTTCAACTTAAGCTCCCTAGATAACCATGGTTTCAAACCTTTGATGAATATGCCAAGCAACGTCTCTTCAGATCATCCTCACACCATAGTCTGCAATCAATAAAACTTTTCAATGTAGTCTTACACCTTACCCTCTTGCCTGAGTTTAGCCAGCTATCCATGGTGATTGACAACTAGAGATGGTCTGCATTGATTCAAAAACTCTCGCTCAAACGCCGTCCATTCCATACACTTACCATCATCATCATATTGAACTTTAATCTAACGCCACCAGGTATTAGCCCTAGCATCAAGGTACATATAAGCCGTCAAAACCCTATCTTCTCTTGTAACATCATAGACCTTGAAATATTGCTACACTTTATCCAACCACTCGTGCGGATCTCCTTCGTCAAAGTAAGGAAAGTCAACCTTTGGCTTCCTTGGTCCTCAATGATGATGCCTAACTCTTCTCCCTGCATCCTCAAATTCGGATTCATCACCCTAACAATTTCTATGCCTTTCGACCCTAGGTAGTCGATCACGCTAAAATATACCATGATACGATATTCATTTTCCTAACTTTTGTAATGAATTCTTGAGTAGATTATGTTAGTTATTTAATATTTTATTTGGTTTTGAGTAATTATTGAGTCATGAGTGAAGAGAATCAAATGAGATAAATATTGAATTGTTTCAAAGGCAAATAAACCATGGGCTGAGTTCATTTAAAGAAACTATGTCACCACCATGGATTTTTGTCTTTGATTATTAATTTCCATGAAATTGCATGTTGTTGTTTTAAATCATTTGTAATGGATCATGTAGCTATCTTGAATTGAAGACAAAGTGAAGCCGTGAGCTTTGAACAAGCCAAGCTGCAAGTCCATGCAAAAAGTCAATCTCATGCCATGTGTTCACAAAGCCATGAAAGTGAACAAGAGACGTGCCATGCAAGTTCACAACAAGACAAAATTCATATGAAAAACAAAAGCAATTCTCGAAGAAGTGCGTGCAAGTCATAAAGCCACGTATCTACCAAGCACGGAAACTTGTCTGGCCCTTAAACAATTACAAGCAGAACATCCAGCCCTTGCACGTGCATCCGAGGCCATGCACCAGACCAGTCGTGATTCGAAAGCGGTTCATCCGTGATTCTGGAGAAAAATTTTCGCAATCTTGCAACGATTTGTGGAGAGATCTTTGGCATGAGTTGAGACCCTATTTGGCACCTTATAAAAGCATGTATTCAGTCACATAATATATAGCCTGGAGCTGCACCACACGCAACCAAAAAGAGTGAATTCTGCACAGGGTTGAGGGGCTGTTTGAGCGTCATTCTACAACTTTTAGCAGTCCCTCAACCACAAGTTCAGCAGCTTTGAGAGCCATTGCGTAGAAATATACATCATCAACCTCTGGAGAATTCAGAGCTGCAACTCAGATCATCATCAACCTCTGGAGATTCAAAACAATTACAGCAGCATCACCTGCAGATCTAGGTGCAAAACACGGCAAAAGTGGAGTGAATGAGCCATGTCCGATTCTTGATGACAGAAAGGATCACGCCAAGCACTGAGATTTTCCTTACCCTTTTTTTATTTTAATTGCATTTTATGATGTTGTTGGATATCTGTTAGGGTGTTTTGATGTGTATATTTTTTATGATGAGTTAGATCTTAGATCTAGGGTTACGATGTAACCCGAAATCCATGAACTCGCCTGTATAATATTAATTTTAATTTAATTCTCATATTTTGTGTTCCATTCTATTTTATTTTTAATGCTTCTAAATTAATTGATCATTAATTTAGATTATTTGATAACTATGAATGCGCTTGACAAAGATATTCACCTATTTAGATCTGAAATAGGATGACATGAATTATATAGGATAAACATATACCTATGTGGTTTGTGTGGTCATTAATGAGTCATTGAATGCTTAATGTGCTTAGATTGATTAATAGTTATAGACATATAGTCGGTTAATTAATTTAAGTCTACTCGACCATTCGAAAAAGGCGTGTAGATAATATAGTGTTTGATCAATCACATGATGAGAATGTATTAATGATTATAGAAATATAGGATGAGTGAAGGGATAGGGTGAAGTTGTAACTCTAGAGTCTAGCCTCCATTGGCCATGATTTAGTTTATAATTTGTTTTCATTATTTTATTTTATTTTTATTTTCATTTAACTTTTACAATTGATTCTTTTGATAGTTTGGATATGGTATAGTCTTGACTGGATTGGTAATTAACATAAGTAATATGGACAATCCTTATGGAAACGATACTCTACTCTTCATTGTATTACTTATGAACTATGTATACTTACACGTATTTCTAGTGTGTATTTTATTCACTAAAAATTTGTCATCAAGTTTTTGGTACCGTTGCTGAGGATTGTTGAAAGTTGTGTTGATATTAATAAGTCAAGACTTCCTTACTTCAAACAATTTTGCTTTTCTTTTTTTTTTTTTTGTTTTTGTTTTTATTTTCTTTTATTTCTCAGGAAATGGTCTATAGGAATTACGAGCAGTGTAATGCTAATGGGATGAACACATTTCAAAGTCCACTCAGAAGATACAATAATTGGAGTGATAGCAAATGAAGTGATAGTTGTTGGGACAATCAACTATCAGACCATTATACATCTGATTTCAATAAGCAATACTATCATCCTAATCCGAACTTCTACAAACTAGAGTGAAGTGATCAAACGAGTTTCACACGGAGTGAAGAACATGAACAACCCTTATATATGTGGCCATCATATCCACCTGATTTTCAAGACCAATTTCTACAACCTTATAATCCTCTAGATTTTCAGAGCTATTATCAGCAATTCAACATTTCTTCTCAAGAAGAGAAACCATCTACAATGGAAAGGATGGACATTTTACTTCAGGAATAATAGGCTATGCTACAAGAACAATAGACTTCAAGGCAACGTCAATAAGCTATACAAGTTCAAATAGATCAGTTATTTAGCGCGTGTCATAGTAGCCAATGAGAAACACATCCTAAGAAGGAAGAAGAGAAGCTTATACAGCTTATGAAATGAAATAATTTGTCTATAGAAAGGATAGGCAGTTTATTACAAAAACAAGAGGTTGCAATTCAAAACTTACTAGTTCGGGTGGATCGGTTGATTAGTGCACTTAATAGTAGTCAACATGAAGCACTCCTTAATGAGTTAAAAAACAATCTTGAAAAGGATGAGGAAGAATAATGTCTGGAGACCTTTTGGAGCGGTGGTGAAGAGTTAAACATGAGCAACTTAAGCGATGAAGAGCTTACTTTAGCAATTAAATCTTTAATTGACAATAAAAGGGTCACAAGTGAAGAGGAAGATGATATTGAGAAGACCCCAAGTCAAAAAGAAGAACTTGATGAGACATCTCGAGCTGAAATTACACCATATGTCTCACCGCAATCCATATCCAAGAGATTAGGTTTGAGGGTGTTCGTGCCTACAGATATTACTCGACAGTTGGTGGATAGGACTTTTACTCAAGCAAGGGAATTCATTAAGGATGAATTGGATAAGCAATATGGTGAAATCACAATAAGGGTTCTTGCTATAGAGGTGACTCATTAGAATCTCAGGCCTAACAAAATGCCACAAATAGAGGAGGACTGTGTTATGGTTGACATAGAGAACAACAATGTATAAGTTAAATGGATGGAAGAACTATGATCAAATCCCTACGAGTTCTTTAAAGGAAAGAAAGACTTCTGATTTCACCCATATGAAAGAGGAAGACAATTCAGGAAAAGTCTTGAAGGATGGAATGGGCAAGAGCTTTTGAAAATTCATCTTACATCATGTCAATAATGGCGCATCTACATTTTTTGGGATAAAATATCATGGAGCAAATTCAAGCACAGAGGGAAAAGGTCACTCCTCTACAAAAAGACTTACCCGTGGAAACCGGGTTGAGAAAGTCATGAAAGAAGTCAAGCTGAAGACTTTAAATCCAGTGCTGCTTGGGAGGCAACCCAAGAGTTTTTAAATTTCTTTTTGTTTAGTGTTTTTTCTTATTTTATTATTATTTTTTTAATTTTCTTTGAGTCTTTAATTTTGAATTTTTTTGTTTATTATTATTTGTAGGGTTACTCGGAAGAAAGGAAAGCAACGCAATTCAAGATCATCAATTCACCAATCCTAAGAGTGCTAGAGGAGTTTTTAAACTTCAATTTTATTGTGCTTTACATTGATAATATTACAAAAGTTAGGTTTGAGGATACATCTGCTTTATTTTGTTCTAGGTTGTTAATTTTTGCATTTGTTTTAGAACTAGTTTAGTTTTCTGCACAAATTATGGGATATCTGAATTTGAGGATTAGGTGTTTGATTGATGACGATGAGCATGCGAATTTCAATGACTGGATTTTGTTTGAAAGCTTTGAAGATTTATGCCTTCTCACATATGCACATTCATTTCCACATTCTTGACATTATAGTGGATAGGATGCTTGTTTAAGTAGTCCAAGATCTATAGTGGAGATTTCCTATGTGAGTGATTTGAGCTATCAGCGTTTATTTCTGAGGGAAATTTTTCTTTGTACTCTTAAACACTATTCAAATATTCTTCAATTACATAGATTGATCTCTATAGGTTCTGTTTGGAAGGAAATAATATGTTCTGCATTCATAAACCATTTGCTTTTAATGAAAGGTTTGATGACTTCTGAGAAGTGATAATAGGCTTTGTGTACTTAAACAAAAAGAAGGCCAAAACACTTTTTCCTACCTGCATATATGTGCGCCAATGGCCAATTTGAAGCCAAACACATAAAAAGCCTAAATGTTTTTTTTTTTTTTGTTCTTAACCAACATAAATTCATGCCCAAGCTCTAAATAATTTAGCCTTATCCTTTTGAGCTTGGATTCACAATTGAGATGTAAGATTTAAGCAAAAGAAGGTAGAGGCGAAAAAATGCAAATATTTGATGAAAATTAAAGTAGCGGTGAATGAGAAATACTTTATGCATGCTTGTAGTTGATATGAAAAAATATATATATATTGAATGTGCAAGCACAAGAATGAATGAAGAAAAAAATGTAGAAAGAAAGTGCAAAAGCAAAGATCGAAATTAAAAAGTAAACTAGTTGGAAAAGAAGTCAAAAGAAGTCAAAAGAAGAAGAAGAAGCATAGGAAGGTGAACCCATTGCAAGAGTTTGGCGCCTAATTAATTAAATTTTTTAAAACTCAATCTGTGATCCTAAGTTCATTTAAAAACAACTTTTATCATTTCTTTCTTTTAAGTCATTCACCCTTTGGCCACGTTATAATCATTTAAAAAAACCTAATTGATATCTTAAGAAGTTGAACTATTTTGTTAAGGTAAATAATGTTTGACATGTTATTGATATCTGATTCCTTCCATGAGGTTATTTGAATGCATATGAGCGTCTTTCTACTATTTAATCACATGCATTGTAAAAATTGGAGATTTTATTATGCATAACTTCCACCTTGTATGTGTTGTTGTTAAGCCTAGGTTCTGAGTGAACTTAGAGAGAGATAATTTGTAAGGCTTAGAATTGAAGTGAACTGAATCTTGACACTTGAATGTGTATATCGCGAAGCCTTTTACCGATTCCTCATAATTCATCACCCAAATTCTCATTCTCAGACATATCAAACCCCCATTCTTCATGCCGCCTAATAGCCCTAGGTGGTTCCCTCTCATCCATCCATCTATCAACGTCTTTAACACTATATTTACCGTGACCCCCTCGACGATTATGCCTTATTCGATTGAAATATAAGCTGATCTCTTCACGCTCTCCAGTCTCAGAATCTTCTCCATGTCATGAAACATGTGACTGCGGCACCTCAACATGAGTTCGTAATCCCTCTTCTTGAATTCTAAGTTCCTGTAACTGAATTCAAGGTTCCCTTTGTTAAATTCGAGGCTCCTCTTGTTGAGTTCATCCTTGGTAACCGTTCTCCTTTAGTTCCTTCGTAATGGTGGCTCTCCAAATTTCTTCAGTAACACTTAACAATTGCACCATTAAAGTAGATAAATCATTAGACAAATCATTCACTGACTTTGACAATTTCGATTGGCCCTCTTCCAATGTCTCTAATCTTTGTCGATTGGTTTGTGGCTCATTCACCCCCGAATTGGACGTCTCATCGGGTTCCATCACATAACTACTAAATATTAGAATAGTGCACTAGTTTGTGAATAGTACACCAGACAAGTTACCAAGAAAGAGAAGTCGATCACAATTGACACAATTAAATACCAAACCTTTTCTAGCCAGAACTTTCCTAGACATGCACTTTCACACCGCCACACTTATTTCCAACAACCAAGCACTCTCAATGGAAGCATCAAATTGTTGAGGACCTAAATCTAAATTCAACAAGCCTAAATCTAGAATTAAATAACAGAATTACCCAATCCTAGTCCAAGCCAATCCTAGAGTGAATTTTGGGAAAAAGCCAAAATAATGTAGAAACAAATCACCATCGTGACTTAAATTCTAGCCCAAGCAACCCTAAGCACGCCTACCCAGAATAGTCGAAAATAGACACAGCCAGTTTGCTCCAAAACTTGAGAGCTTTTATTAATAATTCTCAACTACAACTGAATGATGAATTATGAAAATCACTTGGCTATTTATAGCCATAATTTCCTAATTTTTCTAGGATTTATCTAATAGATAATTCTAATCCTATTTATCCAATACTATCAAAAGATAAAACTAATCCTAATTATGTAATTGATAAATGTAATATTATCTTAAGATAAAGCTAATCTAATTCCTATTTTACCCTATATATAAAATAAATAAAATATTTATCTCACAATAAATAAAATGTTTATCTCATGAAATAAATAGGATAACGAAAATCTAATCTAGCTTCTAAAACTTCTCCTTCGCAATCAGTTTTGCTGCATTGCACATTGCTAACCACATACTTCTTCTTTTCTTCCTGGTTGAACGACAAAGGTTCTCATCAATCTCCTTTTCCTGCATATTTTACCAATGTTACCTCAATCAATATTAAAATCCTGCAATTTTCAATGACAATTCTATAGTTCTTCTGCTTCTATTTAATATAAAAAAATGAAAACAGTAGCCAATTCGATTAGTTATAACAAGATACTAAATCATAGGGAAAAGTAAATATATTACATGTGAAACATAATATATACCTACCCTTACAATAATATCCCAGAATACCACAGTACCATAATCCTGAAAAAGTCTTTTATATATAAATCCAAAATTGAGGGAAGGAATACATAAGGAAGCCTAAAAACTTCAAAGATAGTAGTAAAAAATTTGAATAAAAGGATATGGTTATTTGGATTTCAAATACAACTTTGAATCTCATTGTTCAGACATTAGAACAACTACCCATAATTTAAAAACAAAAAAAAATCATGATATTAATCGATGTAATGAAATCCTATATACACAAAAAGTCAAAAACAACTTCCTCTTCTAGTGATTCCAAACCAGAATTTCAAACCAAATGCCCTAATCATATGATGTGGCTGACTTGGGCACCATCACCCAGTAAAAATTGTGGTGAATGTATGAATAATCATTAATTGAAATCCGTTAGCCACTTAATAATACTTGGAACCTGAAGAAGCAGACTGAGGTGGTGCAGGTGGCAACTGGGGTTAGGTGTACGCCGACAACCTGAGTTTGAACCGGAACTGACGTTACCATTCTCAGCTGAATCACTGTAACGCCGATTGTGACCACTGGATTCAGATCTAGAGTAGTCATTATACGAATCAAGGCTCACAGGTCCATTGGCAGCTGCATCAAATACAGATCTCCAGTCATCACCTGATGCGCCACTTGTTCTCGGGCTGCTTTCTGCAATTAGAGAAACCACGGATTAAAATTGATAATAAGTGTCTAAAATATATAATAACTCTAACCATCAACTATTTTTTATGTGTATCATTAATTTATCAAAAATCTAACAAAAGAAAAAAGCAAACAAAGAATCTCTAATTCAAATAAGAGATGCAAACCTTGAATTTGAACAGTGATAACCAATAACGATTCAATTCGTTGGCATTAAATATTAATTTATGGAAAGCGCTAAATTCACTCTTTTTCATGAGCTACTTATTAGAGAGGTCTTTAATCATTTGGGAAGAAAATTTGCAATCTCCCTACAATTATTTTTTTCTTTTTATTGTTTTTTCTTTAATAACTTTTAAAAAAATTTTGGGCCCAATTTATAATGGTAAAACTCGCAGTTTTGCAATAAGTCAGGCTATTTTTGTTTTGTGTCATTTGTCCCAGTACTTCTAAAAATATTTGAGTAGGCAAAAAGTCTCTTCCAAAGAAAAGAATTAAATATGAAAAAATTTCACGTTAATCTCTAATTTTTTACAAAATATTATTTTTTTACTTATTAATTCGTTTTTAGTTCTCATCATCCCCAACATTTTAAAAATTCATTAGTTTAATTATTCTGTCAATTGACCGTTAATCAAACTTGACAGTTAGAAGTGTATTTTGGTATTTTTGTTTTACTAACTATTAGAAATTAATAAAGGAAAAAAATTTATATATTTACCAATTCATCAAAATGATGATAAATGATGGAGATTTAATTAAGAAAAAAATTAAATAAAATATAAGTTTAAATATAAATTAAATTAAAAATATATAATAAAAATTTGAAAAAATTTGATGGGGATTATTTAATTAAAATATTTATAAATTAAAAAATAAAAAATAAAAAACTTAACTAAATAAAAATTTGACATACGTCTGAATCATAATTATTTAAAATTGATTAATTATTTATTTATAAAATTTAAAGAAAAAAAATTATATTCAATAAAAAATTTTAAAAATAAAAAATAAATTTGGTGTAGATGGATCTCCAGGGTTCTCTAATCGAACTTCAACCAAATCAGCAGATGAATCCACTGGTTCACACGAAGTCGACGAACTTCAACAAATATAATGAAAGCCTATCATAACCGATCGCGACGCGTGTATCTTTCACCTCTATTACACACGATTGTGACGCGTGCATTAATAGTTATTCAATGCTAAGTACAGCTCAGCTCTCCTGCTGACCCCCAAAGTTGACTGGCAGCCGGTTCAGGCAATAATAGAGAAAGAAGCTTCAAGGAATTTCAAAAGCTTTTATAGCACAGAGTCTCGATAAATATCTCGACATATAAACATCTTCTCTCTTCATCATCAATGCAAGTAAGTACATGTCTTCGTCTTCTGCCATGACTACTCCAATTACAAAATATGATGTTTTCCTCAGTTTCAGAGGGGAAGATACCCGCAACAAATTCACAAGCTATCTTCACAAAGCTTTGTCTGACAAACAGATACGAGCTTTCATTGACAGGGAGCTTGAGAGGGGAAAGGAAATCTCCCAATTTCTTGTCAGTGTCATTGAACAATCAAGAATTTCAGTTGTCGTGTTCTCTGAAAATTATGCTTCATCTAGATGGTGTCTTGAAGAGCTCGTAAAGATCATTGAATGCAAGAACATGCTTGGACAGATTGTGTTACCAGTTTTCTATGAGGTGGATCCATCAGACGTGAGGAATCAAACAGGGACTTTTGCAGATGCATTTGCTAAGCATGAACAATGCTTTCAGCAGGGCTTAGACAGAGTGCAGACATGGAAGGATGCTCTCAAGCAAGCTGCCAATCTATCCGGGCTGAATTCACGAGACATTCAGTAAGTGTTCAGCTTTATAAATATATATATATATATTTTCTTTTGCGGTGTCTAATTCAAGAGAGGTTTTTTTTTTTTTTTTTTTTTTTAAAAAAAAAAAAAACGATGGTATTAAAATAAAAGTATTCTCTTTTACCCGATACATTTTTGTTACCATTTTCATTTCTATTATAATTGAAAAGAAGTAATTTGATTGATATAATCCATGGTTTCAATGTATGCACACATATTATTTCACAAAAAAAAAAAAAAATTATACACGCGTATAATAGAAAAAAATCTCAATTATTACTATTAATAACCGGATTCATTTCAATTATATTCAGTATTATTTGAAATAAATCAAATTATCACAGTGGTAATTGGGTGTTCCGTACATAAGACGTTTGAGGTTAAGTACCTGTTAAGTTAATTATGTTTATATTTTAAATAAATGTTCTGTTTTTGTTGGAGCAGATATAGCATCTAGTATTGATAATATGCCTACAATTAACTCTAAAATTAATATAAACTCTCATGGAATTAACTATTCATGATATCGTAGGATATCTTGTTAGTGATAAAATCCAATTTCATTAAGCAATTTTAAAAAATTTTCCAATGGAAGAGCTAGCCTAATTCTTCGACAAGTTATTAGTAATATGTTGCTTAAAATGTATATGTTAATCAAACAATCAATCTTTGTAATTTCCTGTAACTTATATTTCTGGAATTGTTTTGCAAATTTGGTCAGGCCTGAGCATGTGCTCGTAGAGAACATTGTCAAATTCATTTTAAAGACGCTAACTGGCATGCTGTCTAGTGAAAACAAGCATCTAATTGGAATAGATTCGAAGATAGAAGAAACTGAATCTTTGTTACATGTTGGGACACTTTTTATCAAACAAGTTAAGTTGGTGTTAGATGAAGCAACAGAACATATTCACACTGTAGGAATTTGGGGCATAGGTGGTGTAGGCAAGACAACTCTAGCTGAAACTGTATTCAATAAAATTTCTCCTCTTTTTGAAAGTTCTCACTTTGTTTCGAATGTTAGGGAAGAGTCTGGACAAAGTGGTGGATTAATGCACTTGCAAGAAAAACTCTTTTCAGGATTATTAGGGGATGGAAATGTAAATAAAGGTGCTTCTTCTATAGGACGGACCTTTGTAAGAGATAGGCTTCGTCATAAAATGGTTCTAATTGTTTTTGATGATGTCACTGATTTCAGACAAATAGAATCTTTGATAGAGAGTCTTGATTGTCTCGGTTTAGGAAGTAGAATTATTATAACAACAAAAGATAAACAAATGCTTAAAAATTGTAAAGTGGATTATCTATATGAGCTTCAAGGATTACACCATCAGGAAGCTCTTGACCTTTTTTGCCGGTATGCCTTTAGAAAAAACCATTCTCCACTGGATTATGGGCAGTTGTCGTATAGGGTAGTAAAATATTGTGAAAGTGTTCCATTAGCTCTTAAAGTTTTGGGTTCTTTTCTATTTGATAGAAGTAAAGAAGATTGGGAAAGTGCATTAGAAAAATTAAAAAAGATCCCTCATAATGATATTCAAAAGGTTCTGCAAATAAGTTATGATGGATTAGATGATGAAGAAAAGAGGATATTTCTAAATATTGCATGTTTTTTTAAAGGGAAGGATAAATATTTAGTAATCAACATTTTGAATGCCATGGACTTAAAGGCAAAGATTGGAGTAGCAGTTCTCATTGATAAGTGTTTGATAACAACTTCAAACAATAGTATAACAATGCATGATTTGCTACAAGCAATGGGTAGAGAAATTGTTCGGTAAGAATCTCCTAATGATCCTGGAAAACGCAGTCGATTGTGTCATCACAATGACGTCTATCATTTATTCTCAAAAAATAAGGTAAGATTCATTTTAAGAATTTTTATTTTTATTTTTATTTATTTTTTTATCTTTATGCATTTGGTTGGAAAGTGAACTCTTACTAAATAAAAAGTTCTATATTATACTTTCACCCAAAAATATATATTATGAACTTTAAATATGTGATGCTAAGTTATCATTTTTCTTGACTTTCAATTAGGGGACTGAAGCAATTGAGGGCATCTCTTTGGATATGTCTAAATCAACATATATCTGTTTATCTCCTAATGCTTTTGGAAAGATGCATGATTTAAGAGTCTTGGAATTCTATACCCCACTTGAAACCAAGAATAAAAACAATGTGCATCTTTCTGATCAAGGCCTTGAATCTGTATTCAGACAGCTTAGTTATCTTCGTTGGGATGGATGTCCATTGAAATCATTGCAATCACATATTTATGCAGAGAACCTTGTTGCACTGGACATGCCTTATAGCAATGTTGAACAATTCTGGAGTGGTTCTCAGGTGGTTTTTCTTTTTTTTTCCTTCTTTTACCACCTAATATATTATAATATATCTCTCTCTCAATAATTCTATTTGTTTATTTATATTTTTATCTCACAGGTTTATCCGAAGTTAATACAAATGAACCTTAGTCACGCTGAGTTCCTGATCCATGTAGACCTCTCGCTAGTACCAAATATTGAGAGTTTGATCTTAGAAGGCTGTACAAGGTTGTGTGAAATTTCGTCCTCATCTGTTCTACATCTTGATAAACTTGTTGTCTTGAATCTAACAAACTGCAAAAGCCTTATGAGTCTTCCAACTAGCATTCAATCAGAATCTCTTAAAAAACTTGTTGTCTCTGGCTGCTCAAATCTGAAGACATGCCCTCAGTTGTCATGTAATATCGAAGAGTTACTTTTAGATGAAACTGCTATAGTAGAACTCCCTTCTTCCATCAGGAATTTATGCAGACTAGTTACATTAAGTCTCAGAAGTTGTTCAAGCCTTAGGAGTCTCTCAAGAGATATTTGTGAATTGAAATCTCTCCAACGTATTGATCTTTCTGGTTGCTCAAAGCTTGAGAAGTTGCCTGAAAACATAGGAGGATTAGAATCTTTGGTGGAATTCAAGGCTGAGCGAACTGCCATTAGAGTGGTACCATCATCCATCAGCTGTATAAAAAATCTTGAGAGATTGTCTTTTGAGGGCTGTAAGGATCTAGATTCACAAGGTTTGTTGCCCTCTTTGTTAGGCTTGTACAACTTGACGTATCTATGTCTAATTGATTGTGGTATCAAAGTTATTCCTGAAAGTTTAGGTCACTTATCCTCACTAAAAAAATTATGTCTAGGGAGAAACAGTTTTGAGAGCATACCAGCAACCTTTATATATCTTTCTAAATTGTTGTTGCTGGACGTAAGCTGCTGCAACAAGCTTCAATTTATACCTGAGCTTCCATTGACATGTATTGATGCACACAGTTGTGAAATGCTAGATGCATTACCGAGTTTAACAATTCTAGACACAATTGTGTCAGTGGACCGATTCATCACAGTTCGCTTCGTCCAATTGTGTCAAGCTGGATCGGAATGAACTGAGAGACATTATGACAGATTCTCTACAGCACCTGGCAACTTTATGGAGGAGAGGATGTTATGCTGAGGTATCTCTCACCCTTTCTCTATTAATATGATGTTGCTTTTATTTTTTATCATTTCGATTTGATACTAAAAGCCAATGATGTTACAATTTGCTTATTTTCATTTTACAGCGACGTACCAATGCACCATATGACAGGTCAAAGCGGTCACATGTACCATGCATCGGTGTATGTTTCCCTGGAAGTGAAATTCCAAAGTGGTTCAAATTTCAAACTAGAGGATGCTTTTTGACTATTAAGCTGAAACGAGGTTGGTTCAGCAACAATTTTGTTGGTTTTGCAATGTGCGCTGTTGTAGCGTTCCAAGATTATCAAGATGATGGCAGGGGCTTCTATGTTAGATGTAAATGCACATTTAAACATAATGGTGGTCGCTCCAGTCATATTGGCTACGGCAGTTTGTATGAACAGTACTCCGACTATCATGATAGTCTCCGTCGTATTAATTCAGAACATGTCTTTATGGGGTTTGATTTCTTTATGTATCCCCGTGATAATGGTATAGAAGGCTATAAGAATGAGGTCACTTTCCAAGTCTACCTGATCACAAATAGCAGATCTTGTGAGGTGAAAAAGTGTGGCGTTGGTTTGATGTATGATGGAAGAGAATTCGGTGCAATTGACTCAAGTAGTGATGAGGACAGAGAGGAACCACAGCCCAGGAGATTGAAGTTTCTCGGACCTCCTTTTAGAAAGAAACGCAACAAGGCAAGATATATGAAATGCTTATATTTGATTGCTAGTAGTTATGTTTTTTGGCAGACTTGATTTTAATAATGTTTAAAAATTAAATAATAATATTTTTGGTAGGGATTCAAATCTACAAAAGTGACGCGGAGGGAGGCTTGAACGGCTGGTGATGCGGAGACCAAGGATTATCCGGGTATCAATCAAGTTCAAATACTTATTTCTGTTTTCAATGTTGGTTTTTACTAGATGTCAATCTCATAGACTTGGATAATATACACAAATTGAAATTGTTTAACAAAAAACAGGGGTGATTTCTCATCTTGTCATCTTAATAGTTATATTTGATTAGATTTTACATATGGAGAGGTTTGACTTTGATAGACAGGTGCTTATTTAAATATAAACTCTTATAGGTAGGGGTGGGCATGAAAACATGGAACTGACCCAAAAAACCCGATCCACGAGTGTTCGATTCGATTCCCATGTTCAAATTCAAGGTGTTCACATCCCATGGTTAAAAAACACGTCTCACAGGTTCGATTCTAGGCCTCCAAACATGTGACCCAAACCATACATTGAGTACTTAAAAATGATGAATGGTGATTTTCATTCATATGTTTTGTCTGTCGATGTACAACCAATATATAAAGAAGAAATTTCTATAATCACCTACAATTACTCTCATTTACAGACAATCAATCAATCAATTAATCAATTAATCAATCAATTAATCTTACTAAGAAAGGAAATAATCACAAATTATTCTACAAAATCTCAACACTCCCTCTCAAGTTGGTGCATAGATATCACACATGCCTGACTTGCCTAAAAAATTTAAGAATACTCGATAGAAGACTGCTTTGGTGAGGATGTCGGTTAGCTGATCTTTTGATTTTATCTTAGGTAACTTCACAATCTTTTCATCTAACTTCTATTTGATGAAAAATCTATCCACCTCGACATGCTTTGTACAATCATGTTGTATTGGATAATGAGCAATGTTACATGTTGCTTTATTGTCACAAAACAATCGGATTGGTTGCCTGGATAGGTAACCCAAATCCTATAAGAGAAGTCTTTGTCATAATGCCTCACAAAGTCGTAGTTCTATACTTGTAAATTTAGCTTCTGTACTTGAGTGAATGATATTATTCTATTTCTTACTTCTCCATATTACAAGATTACATCCTATAAAGTAAAGTAACCAAAGGTAAATCGTCTATCAACTATAGCACCAGCCTAATCAGCATCAGTATATACTTTTGTATTGGTAATCTGTATTTTTTGCGAACAAGATTCCCTTTCTTAGAGCACTTTTCAAATACCTCAAAATGTGCATAACTGCATTCATATGTTGTTCTCCAAGAGTATACATATATTAACTCACTATACTTAATGCATAAGCAAGATTTGGTCTTGTATAAGCCAAGTACATCCATCTCTCCACAAGTCTCTGATATCTTTTTTTATCTGCGGGTATTTGATTAAGCTCAACACATAATTTCAGGCCTTCTTCTATTGGTGTATCAATAGGTTGATATCCTAACATTCCAGTCTTTTGTATAAGATCTAAGGTATAGTTTGTTTGAGATAGGAAAATTCTTGTACTTGATCGAGAAACTTTAATTCCAAGAAAGTATTTCAGATCATCTAGATCTTTCATTTTGAATTCTCTAGACAGATAATTCTACAGAGCTTTTCTTTCTTCAGGATCATTTCCTATAACCACCATTTCATCTACATATACAATAAGTGTTGTAATCTTACCATGTTACTTCTTCAGGAACAAGGTGTGATCTGAATTGCTTTGGTGATAACCAAAAGTTATTGTTGACTTTGAGAACTTTCCAAACCATGCTCTTGGGGACTACTTCAACCCATATAATGACTTCTTTAGTCTATATTACTTGACTCCATGCATCCTAGTAGAAGATTTGTGTATACTTCTTTAGATAACTGGCCATGCAAAAAGGCAGTCTTCCCATCGAACTATTGTAGTGGCCAATCCAAGTATATAGCTAAAGATAGTAATACTCGAACTGTGTTGATCTTAGCTACAGGTGCAATTGTCTTTGTGTAGTCAATCCCATAAGTTTGAGTGTACCTTTTTGCTACCCGTCTTGCCTTAAAACATTCAATACTACCGCCTACCTAGTACTTCACAATATAAATCCAACAACACCCTATTGGCTTTTTTCTTGGCGGACACTCCACGAGTTCCTATGTCTTATTCTTCTGCAATGATTTTATTTCCTCATTTATAGTTGCTTTCCACCTTGGATCAGCTAAGACTTCCTGCACACTATTAGGAATAACTACAATAGATAATTGATTTACAAATGACTTATTTGTTTTAGATAAACTATGGTTAGATACATAGTTACTCAAGGGGTATTTGACTTTACTAAACAGTTCAAGTTCATATCTGGGTTTAGGAATACCTCATGTGGCGATGTGGTAATTGTTTTGTGGATGGCTCAGACTATAACTAAGAACATCCTCAGTATACGACGATTGGTTAGGTATATCAATGAAGGTGTCATCGGACCCAAATTGTTCGAATGATGGTGGAGGTTGAGTTATACTGTCTCTCTTTTCTTCTGTTATTTCATTAGCATCTAGGTGCTCATCACCATTTGGTTTGAAAGTTATTCCACTCAAGTCCACTTCACTCACTTCCTGATGCACTGGTTTAGATTGTTTAGATTTACCTTCCTCAGAGATATGATAATCATAATCAATAGTCTGAATTTCTTGATGTTACTCCCCTTGAAGTTCAAACTCAGAGGAAAAATACATTGTATCTTCATGAAAAACCACATCCATTGTAATAAACATTTGTCAAGTAAGAGGATGATAACATTGATATCCTTTTTGGTATAAGGCATATCCAACAAACACACATCGCAAAGCACAAGGAGTCAACTTGGTGCACTGGTGCTTGTGGAGATGTACAAATGCCATGTAATCAAAAACATGATGAGGTAGATTTGGGATTGTTGGGATAACTACAGTCTCAATCAAAGTTTGGAGAGGTGTTCGAAAGTCAAGTGAGCTGGAAGGTACCCACTTGATTAAGTATGCATCAGAGGTAATTGCTTCTCCCTAATAAGATATCAACATATGTGTTGCTATCAAGAAAGCTTGAACAACCTCCAACAAGTGTCTATTTTTTCGTTCAATAACTTCATTTTGTTGGGGTGTATTGGAACAAGTAATCTGATGAATGATTTCGTGTGTTGCTAGGTAACGCCGAAGATTAGAACTTTGATATTCTCCACGATTATCATTGAAAATTTGGATTTCTTGGTGGGTTACAAATCTTCAAGATTTCAAAGAAAATATATTTGATGAAAAAAGCATTTGATAATGAAATTTTTGTGTGGCTCTGATACCTACTTCAAAATTATGAATGGTGATTTTCATTCATATTTTTCGTCTGTCAATGTACGACCAATATATAGAAAAGAAATTTCTATAATCACCTACAATTACTCTCATTTACGGCCAATCAATCAATAAATTAATCAATTAATCAATCAAACAATCAAACAAACTAAGAAAGAAAATAATCACAAATTATTCTACAGAATCTCAACAGGAGTCGCCCATCCCTATTTATAGGGTGTGTTTGGATGACCATTCATTTGGATTAATGTATATGACTTTATATGTGTTTGACATGATGATGGTATTGGATATGTGTGAACTGTGTTGGAAAATGATATACATATAACACAGGTTTCATGAAACCCAACTAAGACGCGGGTTTACTCATGTTGTGGTTATCAATTTGTGTATTGATACAAGTGTGATGTTTGTATGAACATGAAATTAATGTGTAGATGGAAGTGGTTTTGTTTTTGTGTTTTTGGAAAGATTTGAGTTGCAATCTGAAATTTTGATTTGGTTTTTGAGTTGGGAATTTTGTCATTGTATTGTTTTGTTGGTAATTTTGGATAAAGTTTTGAATTTTTGATTGTTGGTGATAAAGTTTTGGTTTTTGAGATGGTTAAATGTGGTTTGTTATTTTTGTATGGTTGAATTTTGTTCATGAAGTTGAGACTGTTGAAATCTAAATTTTTGTTAGGTTTTCTTGTTTGGTTGATAATTTGGTAATGATAAGTTGATTCTAGTAATTTGGAATTAAAACACTTGTAGGTTTTTATGTATATAATTGTGTTTATAAATGGATATGATATTGTTATAAGGTAGAATTGATAATTCTAAACCTGGCTGCGAATTGTCAACTGAGGTGATTTCTCATAATTTGAAGTTTAACAAAAACCAGGGGTGATTTCTCATCTTTTCATCTTAGTAGTTATATTTGATTAGATTGTACATGTGGAGAGGTTTGACTTTGATAGATAGACACATATTCAAAATTGAACTCTTATAAGGTGTGTTCGGATAACCATTTATTTGGATTGATACAGGGACATAGCCAAGATTTGCTACTAGGGTGGACTAGAATAGATCTTTTAAATAAACTCCAATGATATGAAAATATTTTATAAATTAAAAAATATAGACATATCTAGTTAAAGGGGATACAAAAAGTTTTACCCTGCAAAATTCATATTATAAATAAATATATTAACAAAAATAAAAGTAAAAAAATTGAACAAAATATTTAAATAATAAAATTTATCAAATATGAATTATAGTTAATGCTATGATATCAACAATCATTTTTTAAACATAAATAATCTACATTTTGACAATTATAATTCATAATTATTACTACACTTCAAATTAAAAGAGTATGTTAAAAAAAACACTAAAGATATTAAATTTAAAAAATATATTATGCAACTT
Organism: Nephelium lappaceum; assembly: GCA_021234005.1. Lineage (NCBI taxonomy): Eukaryota > Viridiplantae > Streptophyta > Magnoliopsida > Sapindales > Sapindaceae > Nephelium > Nephelium lappaceum. The sequence goes on from CM038003.1 coordinate 3,731,739, forward strand.
ATGATAAAAAAAAAAAAAAAAAAAGATAAAATATGGAAAAGTTAATAAAATTTAACATTCAATGTATGAAATAAAGTTATTACATATATAATATTTGAATAGAAATATAAATATAAATAAGAAAATACATTTAATAAGTTTAGAATAAATATATATATTTTTATATATCATAATAATTAATAAATGAAATACATTTGTTATAAATTAGAAGAAGTAAAAGTATAAAATATAAAAATATAGAAAAATAAGGCGATCAATTATATTACGCTAGTGGGAATGACATGAGAAATAAATTGTAAATAAAGAAGAGAAAAAGGTGGTGTAGAGAATGAGAGAGGCGAGAACCAAAGCAATATAAGCATGTTTTCATTCAAGTCATGCTTTCATTCAATGACTTGTTTTACAGAAGACATGCATACATACACCATGTTAAGTAAGCTAAAGAGTGGTTGGCTAAGCTATCATCATTACCTTTTTTTAAATTTTTGAAACAGCTATCATCATTACTTGCCAATCCCTCATCCAACAAGAATTGGCTACATTTGCACCAATCGCAATTTAATTTGTTAACAAAATAAAGATGAAAATCCTATTGTCTTGTCTCATAACAATATATAAAATTTGAAACAAATATAACATAATTTCTTTTTGGAGGGGCTAGCCCCCACAGCTCTACATCCCTGAATCGATATATATGATTTTATGTGTGTCTGACCTGATGATGGGATTGCATATGTGTGAACTGTGTTGGAAAATGATATACTTGTAACATAGGTTTCTTGAAACCCAACTCGGACATGGGTTTACTCGTGTTATGGTTATCAATTTGTGTATTGATACATGTGTGATGTTTGTATGAATATGAACCTTGTGTATTGATAGAAGTTGTTTTGTTTTTGTTTTTGTTTTTGTTTTTGTTTGGAAGGATTTGAGTTACAACCTGGAGTTTTGATTTGGTTTTTGAGTAAGGAATTTTGTTGAGTATTCTCAACATGGTTGCAAATTCTCAACAAGGTTGAGAATCTCAACCTTGTTGAGAATTCCCAATTCTACCTCGTATTATGCTTTATCATTAATTGTTGTTTAAATATAACTTTTCTTTCTTTGAGCAATATAACTTTAAATTATGCAATATAAATGTTTATTATAGGAGATATATGCCCATTTATCTATTATGAAATGGTATAAATTATGTTTCAATTGGTACTTCTAATTCCTTTACATTTTTACTCTTGATTGAGAATTCGCAACCTCGTTGAGAATTTCCGATTCTGCTTGATATGATGTTTTAATCTTTATGTTGCCTAATTGTTGTTCAAATATAACTTTAAAATGTGCAACATAAATTTTTATTGCAGGAGATATATGTTCATTTTATCTATTCTATTATGATATGGTATAAAATTTTAAAATGTTTTTTTCTTTTAATTGCCTTTTTAAGCTATAGATGGATCGTAAAATTACATACAAGATTAAAGAGTCTGAACATTTTCCTACAAAAGTCTCATGCTCATCAAAACTGGCATCCATTCAAGTCATAACAAAAAAGTTAAGTGAGGATCAGATGTCTTTATTTAACAAAATAAATAAATAATGCTTTGGAAAACTTATAGACATGCTTGAGCTATAATTTTCGGGTCAATTGAGTGCATAACTTGTTTTTAAGACAAATTGAGGGCTCGGATTTGGATGAGATGTGGTTTGCGCTTTCTAATGGCAAGCATTTTCTGTTTTTCAATTCAACAATTTGCATAGTTACAGGGCTAAATTGTTTTCCCCACCCCGAAATTGAAACTGAAGACGAATTTGAAGGCGGCGGTAGCTTCTGTGAAACAATATTGAATGATATCGCTGCATACACTACCAAAACTTTGGAGGCTATTTTTAAAGGAGCTATATCGACAACGACATGTATTTCATATCCTAAGCAATGTGTAAAATAACACAATCCAACATTTGTGATTCCCTAAGTTTGGAATTTGGAAATACTAATTGAAACATAATTTATACAGTATCATAATAGATAAAAGAACATGTATATACTATGATAAAAAGCTATGTTGCACGTGTTAAAGTTTTATATTTAAACAACAATTAATGACGAAGCATTATATCAAGCAGAATTGGGAATTTTCAACTAAGTTGAGAATTCGTAACACGGATGGTACTTACAAGCCGAATGGAACAAATTTTCCCAACTAGGTTGAGAATTCGTTACTTGATTGAGAATTCGTAATATGGATGATACTTACAAACCAAATGGAACAAATTTTACATATAATAACCGATCAATTTTACCAAATTTTATACATAATATGCACAAGAAACAGACCGTGATACACCATCAATGCAAAGCATAATACTTACAAACAATCAAATTTTACACAACACTAGCTTTAAAAAAAAAAAATCCATATTCCATTCACATGATTTCCATCAGAAAGGGCCCATCTACATGATTTCTGCTACCATCAATCATCCTCAAACTTACCATTTCATACCTTTTCGTTTAGCAATGACACTCTGAACTTCAATATGAATGAAGAAGGGACAAAATCATAATTTTCTTCCTTGTAGAAAAAACTTCCTGTAAAATATCATTAAGTTAATTTTGTCTATATAAATTTCAAGTTTTGTTGTAAGCTTCATGGATTTGGCATTTCAAAGAAAAATTATCATTTCTTGCTTTTGTAGACATTTATCATTACAATTACTTGTTGATTGTACCTAATAAATTTTGTTTATTCAACTATTTTTGGTGGTGTATATCATATATTGTCAGTGACAAGTAATACCACAAATTTTATCTATGAGCTAAGGTATGACAGAAACTACTACATGATTTGATTTTGAGTTGATAATTTGATTAAACTAAATAAAAAAAAAATTTAAAAAAAAGATGTAATTTTGTGTTCGTAAGAGTCGGTTAATACCTATATCTCTTAACAAAGCGAGATCTTAAATCTGAATCTTTCAACCTTTAACTGAAAAAGGGAAGACAATAGTTTCAAATTTTAACCGAAATAAGGTTGGACGTGGGCCGAAAGGAGCTCTCCCATAAACAAGCCCAACCTTAGTTTTAGTTTACTCTACTAACTGAACCCACTACTTTTACTGATTGCACTGTTTTAAATGGTTAACTAGTTTTGTGTTGCGACCGCATATATGGAGATTGGGCTTGGGAACAGTCGATTCCCATTGATCAACTTACCAACTTCAACAATGAATACACTTTTGAAATATAGCTCACTTGCTCTGTGATTTAACGGTACCTCTCTCTTGCTTCTTTGTGAGGCTACTGACACATGACCTCCTCCTCTGTTAAATTTTTGTTTTTGCTAGACTTTTTATAAAAGGAGTTTAAAATTGAGTAATGCATAAAATTGTAATAATATTGACCATCCACTACTTTTTATGTTGTTATATCATTAGTTTATCAAAAGTCTAAAAAAAAAAAAAAAAAGCACTAACAGAGAATCTTTTATTCAAATTAAAGATGTAAACCTTGAATTTGAATGGTGATAACTAATAACGATTCAATGTGTTGGCATTAAATATTAATATATGGTAAGTACTAAGTTCACCCTATTTCATGAGCCACTTATCAAAGGTCGTTAATTACTTAGGAAAAAAATTTGCAATCTTGACCTTTTTTTTTTTTTTGGTGTCATTTGTCCTAGTACTTTTATAAATATTTGAGTAGGCATAAAGCCTCTTTCAAAGAAAAGAAACAAGAAGGAAGACAATAATATCAATTAAATATTTATAATAGTTATTTAATGCTAAGTGCTCTCCTAGCTGGTTCCCAAAGTTGATTAGTACCCAATTCAGACAGTAATAGACAAAGAAGCTTCAAGGAATTTCAAAAGCTTTTATACTATGCAGTCTCGATCGAGGGTTTGGTTACCTTACAACTCTTGATCATCAAAACCACTCGATATATATTTGAACATATAAACATCTTCTCTCTTTATCATCAATACAACTACGTAGATGTCTTATTCTTCATCTTCTGCCATGACTTTTTCAATTCCTATCCAAAGATTCTTTAATTATATCTTTGAGTGTATACTTACTGTAATATTTTAGTGAAATGATAATGAGTGTGCTAGTATAGATGTAGAAATGTATAGATTATAAGTTTCTAAGCAGAATAAATATCATTTAAATGTCATTTAAGAAAATGATATGCGCTTCAATAATATAGTTGTTGAACTAAATAAATGTGACAAATTGAATTGTGATAACTATGATATTTGGCACTGCAAGATTCAGTATATCCTAGAGGAGCAAGAGGCCCTCAAAACCTTAACCAATACCATGGTTGAACCTGAACATGGTAATTTTGCTCAACACAAAAGAGATGTTGAGGTCTATCAAGCCTGAAAGATAAAGAACAACACTACTCATATAACAATGTTGTCTCGCATGGCTAATGACCAGTGCATGTACGAAGAATATGAGACGACACTAGATATTTGGTTGACTTTGAAAGACAAGTGTGGTGGGACATCAACCCTTAAACTGAGGAGACTCATAACCAAGTTTGATACTTATCAGAAGCGCTACGATTACAACATGAGGTAGCATAGGAGAGAATTGTCAAACATGATACATGAGTTGAAATCAGTTAGCCATGTTTTAACTGATGAGCAACAAGTACAAGTGGTGATCTAGTTCCTCTCAAAAAAATGGGAAAACATAAAAATCAATATAACCCATGACGATAACATCAAGACATTTAATTATATCTCACGTCATGTTGAACTCGAAGATGAGCGCCTAGAGACGGCCAATGCTTCAAGTCAGCTTTATTTGGTTAAGTTTAGTATACGTAAGGATTTAGGCTCTAAGCGCAAGAAAGGATGAAAGAATATAAATTGAAAGAAAGGGAAAGAGAATCTCAAATCCAATATGGATGAAACTAAAAAACAAGAAGTGTAAGCATGGTGGTGCAAAGAATGACAACAACTAGTTAAAGTATTTCAACTGTGGCAAAATGGGTCATTTCACTAATGAATACACTGAGCATAAGAAAAAGACTCAAGAGTCATGAACCACATGGTTAGAGACAAATGAGCATTTATAGAGTACCGTCGAATCAGGCGAGGAACAAAATGAATCTACAAGAGGAACAACTTAAAAGTTTAAGTGAGAAGAATTGAAACCTGCAAATTGATGCGACAAGATGGCCAAGTATTGCTTCTCCATGATATCTTCTATGCTCCAGAGATTCGATGAAATTTTGTCTCTGTAATTGTCCTTCTAGGTTTGGGATAATGTAACTTTTTTATAACAATTGTTTGAGTATTTGTCTAAATTCAATGTGCTTAAGTACTGAAACTCTGATGGATAGTTTCACCATATTTGAATTTGATGGTAGTATTAATGTGATAGTTGTCATTCATTAATTACTTCTACTAAAGTTGCCAATATTGATGTTAATATTTAGCATGCTAAACTATGACATATCAGGCAGAATCAAATGAATAGATTAGCCAAAGAGAGATTTTTAGGTTCTCACAATAAGATAGATTTGCCTATATGTGAAAATTAATTAACTAGAAAACCATTTAGAAAATGAATTAGGAATAAGAATCTATTATAGTTAATTCATTCTTATATCTGTGGACCAATGAATGTGAAAGCAAAAAATGGTGCCTCGTATTTTATAACATTCGTAGATGATTGCACTAGTCTTGATCATGTCTATCTGATCTCCCATAAAATCTAAGGCATTAAATTGCTTTAGATTGTATCTAAATTTGATAGAAAATCAGTTGGATAAAACTATTAAGGTCTTGTGAACTGATCAAGGACAAAAATATCTCTCTGAATAATTTGAGACATTGTGTTATGAGAAATGTATTGATAGACAGTTGACCATTCCTAGGACTCCGCAACAAAATGGTGTTGCGGAAAGAAGAAAAAGAACATTACTAGAGATGGTAAGATCTATGATGGCACAAAGTGAACCTCTTAGTGACTTACTAGGAGATATGCTATTAACAGCTGTTGATATTCTGAAATAGAGTCCCTACAAAATCAGTATCTTCTACACTCTATGAATTATGAACATGAAGGAAACATGACCTTACTTACATGGAACCTTGGGGGTGTGTATGATATATACATGACTTTTCTAATAAATATGGAAAAATGGGTGCTAAAAGGAATAAGTGTATCTTTATTAGATACTCCAAGCACTCAAAAGGATATTTACTCATAAGAGAAAACTCAAATTAAAGCATTACTGAATTAGAGTTACTAGATGTGAACTTCTTAAAGAATGAATTTTCTAGCAAATGTGAGGTTGAAAAGGAATTTCAATGTTATGAGTTGAATGATTCGGATGTTCTATATTTGAACACTCAACTAGAGGAAGATAGAGAATTGTTTAAATACTCTATTTCTAGTGAGAGTGATAGAGCTACTGGAATAGCTCATTCATCTGTTCCTAATGAAAGCAAAGGAACTAATGAGTAAGTACCCTTAGAATTATCAACTCGCAGAAGCAACCATATAGTTATTCCTCATCGTCGATTTGAAATTAGAAGGGAAGCTTTTATGCTTGCTTCGTATGACAATAATGAACCAAGGAATGTGAATAAGGCTCTTAACTTACCTACCAGAGATTTTTGGGTTAAAGTCATGCTAAAAGAGATAGAGTCAATAGAGAGTAACCATGTCTGGAACTTGATTGAGTCATCGCCTGATCGAAAAGGCATTGAAAACAAATGGGTTCTACACATCAAGCATAAGACAGACAGCACAATAGAGAGATATAAGAGAGGTTAGTAGCAAAAAGATATACTTAATAGGAGAGTATAGACTATGAAGAAACTTTCTCCCTTAGGGTAAGGTTTGCTTACATCCACCTTATGTTAGCTATCGTCGCCCATATGAACCTAGAATTGCATCAGTTGGTTATAAAGACAACATTTCTCAATGGAGAATTGAAGGAAGAAATTTACATGGAGCGACCAGTAAATTTCATTTCAAAAGGCCAAGAGTTGAAACTTTGCAAGCTCACAAGATCGATTTATGACTTGAAACAATCCTCCAGACAGTGGTACCTCCATTTCCATGAGGTTGTCATGTCTTATGAATTTAAGATGACAAAAGAGGACCATTGTGTGTATGTTAAATAAGTAAAAGATAAGTTCATAATACTATATTTATATGTGGACGATATTCTGTTAATCGGACATGACAAGGAGTTTATGATAACCTAAAAGGAATGATTATCTTCAAATTTCGAGATGAAAGATATGGGAGAAGCTACCTACATTTTAGGAGTTAAAATTAATAGCGATCATTTTAGGAGAATTCTGGTTTTGTTACAAGAGCCATACATCAAACGATTTTCAAACGATTCTATATGGTTGATTGTAAACCTATGAATACTCTTATCTTGAACAGTCAAACTCTTTGCCATAAAATGTGCTTTAAGACTCCATAAAAGCATGAAAGAATGCAAATAATTTCTTATTCTAATACTATCAGAAGTCTTATGTACGCTATGATGTGTATGAGACCTGATACTTGCTATACAGTTGGACTAGTAAGTAGATATCAATCCAATCCTGAGCAGAAACATTGGATTACTATCAAAGAATTTTAGAAAGGGACTGCTTATTACTCTATGTATTATCAAAGTTCTATTTGGCTCATCTTATATGAGTGGAAGATGTTGGGTTATTGGGTTGTTGGGTCGGGTCCACCAAAAATGACCCAAACTTATGACCCGATGCAAATTTATTTGAATCATAATGGATCTAGCGGTTATTAAAAAACAACCACCACCCCTATAAATACGTAATGTATTTTATTTGTAAAGATTTATGAAGAATCAATTTATCACTATACAACATACAGAGCAAACATAGGATACACAAAACAGTGAGAAAACAGCGAGAACATATGGCAAGGTTCTTACACCATGATTTGAGGATTGGTCCTGTGATTGGTGGTCGAACTCCGACCAGTTGAACAATCCGGATCCAAAAGAACTTCCACTGCACGAAACGGGTATGCTTTCGGATTCCGATTTACTGTTTTATATTGAATTTATATACTACTATGAATTCTTTCAGAAAGTCTTAGGCTGCCTTTGGTTTTCCAAATTGCCTGAAGACCTTAGCAACCTGGTTAACCTCCATGATCTTGAGCTAGATGATATATTCTGGTTCAAGGCTCCGACTTTGCCACAAAGAATTGAAAACTTAACCAGCCTGTGAAATTTGCATGCATTTCAGATTGGCCGCAAGGGTGGATATGGAATTGAAGAATTAAAGAACATGGTATATCTCACAGGAACATTGCATATATCAAAGCTCGAAAATGTAATCAGTGCTGTGGAGGCTAAGCTGACCGAAAAAAAGAGTCTTGATAAGTTGGTGCTTGAATGGAGCAAGAGAGATGTCAATCCACAAATGTATCAGATGAAGAGAAGCCATTAAAAGACCTGGAACCTCATTCAAATCTAACAGAGCTTTGCATTCTTAATTACATGAGCAATAGCTTTCCAGACTGGATGGCTGGCGGGCTCCTCCAAAATCTGCATACCATGACCTTAAATGGTTGCACTGGATGTAGAACCCTCTCTTTTGCTCAAATACCTGGTCTCCTTTTGATTGAAGCGATTCCTAATACCAAATCCTTGAGCTCCCTAGTCATTTGTAACATCTCAAACCTCACCACTTTTCCAAGATGGCATCCGCCCGATCTTAAGGCTCTGTACATAACAAGTTGCGACAATCTTGTGTCTTTGTCTGGAAAAGGATTATTAAAGAGCTTGTCCTCACCGGAGCTGCTGTCAATACAAGGGTGCTCAAACCTTGAGGAATTACCACATGAAGGTCTACCTTAAATGTTTAATTATAGTCTCATGCTCCAGTTTGAAGTCCCTTGGCACAAATGGGACACTATAGAGCCTCAATTCACGCACTGACCTTCACATTGTGGACTGCCCCCTGCTCCTGTCCTTTTCAGATGACGGACTCCCTACCTCTCTTAAACATTTGCTCATTCAAAACTACTCATCACTGATTCAACAATGCAGAATGGAGGACAGAGAAGGTCCAGAATGGCTGAAGATCTGCCACATCCCTGACCTGGAGATTCTATCAAAGAAGAAAACACCTTCGGCAGCTTGGTATCTTCCATTTTGTTGCAGAGCAGGTTAGTATATTTCAATGTCTAATTCTCCCTTGTTCAAGAAACTACGTCGTGTGTGTCTGACCACAACCTGACAAAGTGGGAAGTTCTCTGGAAAACACAATTTTAGATGTCAAAATTTGAGTTTTTAATACAAATTATGAAATTGTTTTGTAACTAAATCAAAGGGGCAATTAATATTAATAATTTTAGGACTACACTTGTTGGAATGAAGGTTCATCACATATATTATAAGATGCAATTACTATTAGTTTGAAAAATATTTATGGTTCTTATACTCATTACAATTCTGTTTCAGGGTTTGACTACTGGCCAACCGGACGCTCAAAGCTCAACGGCAAGGCTAAAAGGTAAATTAAATAGCTGTCAGTTACTTGCATATTGTTAAATTAATTACAATTCCTTTCTTCAAGGATATCATGATGTGATAAAAGTAATAGTAACATCATGTAGAAATAGAACTGGAATACAACATCATATTGATCACCTTATTATACATTCACATAATTTGTTTTGTGCGTGTGACATAGATGCATCAAATTCGGTGTTTTGGGGTTTTAAATATGAAGGAAAGTTGGAACAAGTTGAATCTTCTACTTCTGCCCAATGTAGTATCCAACAACTTAAAGATAATAGATTTTCACAGCTTGGAAGCTTCATTGTCAATCAAAGTTTTGTGATAGAAATCTTGAATATTAAGTATTAATATAAGAAACAGTGAGCTCGTAGTAATTCATGGTTCTTACCAAAAGAAAATGTGTGTTTTTTAAGCGTGTGCATAGCAATTTAGCATTCAAATTTCTCTCCTTCTATTCCTGTATTTAACATTATAGAAGCAAAAGAGATTTAAAAGAAAGTAGCAACTTGGAGCTCAAGTGGCCTTGCCTAGTTAATAACTGATTTCATTATGATCAGCCATTATGTCAGTGAAAACATAACAACTTCCACCAGATGATCAGTTGTTAAACCTGCTTTGCAGGTTATCAATCTAGAAGAGACAGACAGCATTCACGATGGACAACCCGAGGACTAGATGGATGAAGCCGCTGAAAGATCATGCCTTGAAGACCAGCGGGACTGCTCTGTTGTGATTCCGTTGTCTGTATTGTTTCTCTACTAGACTCAAAACAACTGTTTTATGTTTGGTGTGCTTGTTTCCTGTGTGGTTTGAAGCTTGCTCAATTTTATGCCCTGTGGACCTGTTTGTATTATTATTTTGTACTAATAAAAGGAAGCTCATTTTTCCTGCATATGATATACCAGTTGTGTTCACCATTACTACATCCTTTTCGTGTTGGCATTGATGTTATGCTGCCAAGATTATGAAAAAAAATAAACTTACTTTGCAACAATCCGTATAGTCTCTCTATACGATCAATTCAAAATTCTATATTCATATTGTCTATATGGAAATAAACACATGTAACTTCGTAATGTATTTAAATGCAGAGATCGAAGAATACCATGCGCTTGTCATTACAGAGCACCTGTGAAAACAACCACCGATAGAAAACTCACATTGATCTTTTTGATTCTCACTGCACCAGTCAAATAAAAACTAAATCAATGGTTCTCAAATAATCAAAATATTACAGATCAAGCTTGGATTCATATTGTGAGATTTTATTGAGACTTGGTATGGATATGGATGTTTTTGGTGCAGATAAGGATTAAGATTTTCATAGGATGTGGGTTATCATAGGCACAATTAGTGAATTTTTCACTCTATTGATATTAAAAATAAGCAGAAGCAATCATGGAAGGAGAAAAGGTTGGAAGAAAGATCGTCCATCCAAGAACTCCAGCCATTAGAGAGGGTACAAAAGAAAATGGCCCTCCATTGTTTTGTATCGTTAACAGGTCCTCACAAAATGAAAAGGTTAGAGAAAGTAACCTCACATAAAATATTGAAAACGGTATTTTCAATTCTATTGATGATTTGCAGAATGCAACTCGTACAACATAGTCCTATAAATTAACCTGAGCCTAGAAGAACAAACAAGAGCAAAGTTCTAGAGAAGAGAGTGGGAAAGAAGAAGAATGACTAGATGAATTCTGACTGCATCATCAAAATTCAATTGTTCAAAGTAAATCAATGATCTTCAAAGAATCAACGTTTTACAGGTCTAATTATATAGATTAATAATGTACCAGATATTAGCACATTCCAAGTGCGAAGATCAACAACATAAATCACATAATTAAACAATGACTATCACAATAACCAACTACATAAATATTAGGAAGTGAATTGAAATTAGCATCTCCTGAGTAGATCATCACTTGTACTATTAAGAAAGTTTCTTGGTATCTCCTAGTCAATTAATTTATATAATGTATATGTCCACTCATGGATTGCACAAGGATTTATTCATTGTGAGGAAAAAAAAAAATGAAAGGGAAAAGGAAAAGGAGGAGACTAGAAGCAGATACTTTAATGAATTGTTCGTGAGATCTTTCTTTCAATGTTCAAATGTTAACAACGTGAAGTACCAAATGCACGATCTTATTCATGACTTGACTCAGTCAAATTTCGAGCCCCTGATATTACATGGACAATAGCTTTCCAAACTGGATGCAATGCTGGCTCGTCAAAAATTTACATACCCTGGCCTTCAAACTGGACAAGAACCAATGGATTGTTTATTTATAGATTTTCTTTATTTTGTTTTTTTATGTTTAGTAAGAATTGGTGGATTGTTCAAAAAATTTAAAAAAAAATATAGTGGAGAATTTCGTTTTTTATTTGTTTAAATGTTATTATTATTATTATGATTATTATTATAATTATCCATAATTGTGCTTCTTTTTAAGGCCTATAGCTTACGAATCAGAAGAATGAAACCCCCAATCTCATATATATCAAATGGGATACCAAGCCAACAGCACTAGCAATTGGTATATCCATCAATGTTGTTGTTGTTGTTCTTACTATTATTATTATTATGATTGTAGTTATTGCTCTTATTGTTATTATTATAAATTTAGATAAACTAACTATTAAGTATTTCAATTAATATAAATTGCATACAGTTTTCCTTTATAAACTACCATTGTCATAATCGAATTAGGTGGGCTATAAGTAAAATATTTTAGATATTATATCAACCACGTATTATCATCGATTATCAATTGAGATAAATTATATACTATTATCGAATTTCAATTGAGATGAATTATATACGATGTAAACCAAGTACTACATTGGATGTCGTTGCCATTGAATTTTGATAAACAAATGTTATAACTACATTGCTGGTGAATTTTAGTAAATTATGTATGATATAAACTATGCATGATTGTCAAAATTTAATTAAGATAAACCACCATTGAATTTCAATGAACAGTGGGCTATCTACTGTTGCCATTGAATTTTAATTAACTATATACAATATACATTGTGTACTACCATCGAATTATAATAGATATATACTATCATTGAATTTCAATACATTGTGTAGGCATAAACTATGCACTATTATAGAAACTAGATTTATTTAATCATTGATGGTGGAATGTTGATTTTGCACAGGTAACAGGATCTGATACCGAGGCCAACGCTGATCAACCCTCGTCCCTAATTGTTTTAGCTAGGCAGTTTCTCATGGCCATGTTCGTAATGGATACATGGCAATATTTTATGCACAGATACATGCACCACAACAAGTTTCTGTATCGGCATATTCATTCTCTACATGACTGGCTTGTTGTCCCCTATGCATTTGGAGCTCTATACAATCACCCTGTGGAGGGGCTTCTCATCGACACAGTTGGAGGGGCCTATGGAGGGTTACAAGGACAACTGAGCTTTACAATAGGAACATCAGTTATTTTTTTGAAAGACTCTATGTTATGATTTGACACTTATATATTTTGACAATTAAATTTATATTTGATAATATATTAAGGCATGTGTAACAATAATTATGTTGTTTTTCAAATGTTAAACATATTTTAATTTTTATATATTAAGAATAGTATGATTTACTATTTAAAATATATATATATATATAATTTGAATGGATTGAATATTTCATACTAAAGTTCTTTTCATAAATGAGGTCGAATTATTTTTATTTACTCTAAAATGATGACTCCATGCTTTGGCTTACGAATTAATGGACCCATTTGTGTCTTGGAACAGGCATTTATTGGAAACAGCTTGGTGACAAGTAGGAGAAAATGATACCACCAACCCACCCTCCACCAAAAAGATAATGTATCAACTATAACAATTTTTATAAGATTAATTTTTTATAATAATCAAGAACATTTAATATGAGAGCATTGGTTAGCGCAATTTTTTTTTTTTTTATTAGAGGTATGAGACAGATTGGATACATTATAGTTTGCAAAATTTATTACTTGATTCCATCTGGTTATAATTTAAATCCAATTTAATTATAATTTGGATTGGATTCAATCTAATTCAATTACGAGTTAAGATTCTCATTTTTTTTTGTTAATTTTCGATAATCTAGTGACACATCAGTATAAAAAATAATAGGTGGTTAAAATTGTTTATTTTTTTTCTCTTATATATCACTCAAACTTAAATTCCTCTTATAGAAAGATTGACACAAATAAAAAATTGACAACAAATCTTTGTCCAATAAATAGATCACCATTAATACAAAATATCTTATGCTATGCGTGAAGAGTGGCTTTGGCATTGGTGATCTGGTACAACGAGTCTAGTCAACTTATTCTCATTATAATTCTTTTTTTTTTTTTATTTAAATGATGTTATTTACAAAAGCAAATATATTTATAGAAATCGCTTTCTAGTATTTCTCAAGCAATATAGAACATTTCCGCAATTAAATCCTGCATTTTGGAAATATTCTGGACCCCAAAACAACTTCGAATCTAGGATATGTGTCACTCTAATTAGACAAGTACCATAGCATTTGACCTAGCTTGTTAGTTAACAATCAATATATGTTCAGGCACACTACCATGATCAGTTATTTTTTACATATATTTATTCATTTGCAAACATATACATTTTCCACTCATAATATTTATAGATGCAATCCAGATGCGAGCAATGCCATGAGAAATGACAATTATGATAATCATGATCATGAATGTGGAGCAATATTGCAGTAATTTTACACTGTGATAATGACATATAAACATTATTTGATTCATCAATTATCAAATTTCTCCCACAAATTATGGTGATATTATTTTTGGAATATAGAGAAGAAAAAAAATGCTGGACCAGTCAAAAAACAAGATGCCTCCCCATCAACCCTAATTTTTCGATCTGTGACAGTAACGTTTTTTATGCAACTGTCTGTATAATAGTTGTCTGTAAATTTCCCACAAGAAAACAAAAGCGGAACCATATCTACAGAAATCTGTTTGTGTGCATGCACATCTTAGCTATATCTATTATCATCACTCATGTATGATCAGCTTGAAACTTCATCCAAGAGTTTGTATCTTCTTACCTTGTTCCTGAACTCTGGTTTTGTAGTGATCACTCTATTGTTTACCTCCTTTGACCTTGTTCTCCTCAGCTTCGCTTCCGGAGCACCGTTTGTTATGATTCGTTTTCAGGTCGATGGTGATCTCTCAAGTGATCTTTGTTTCTTGATTGGTTTATTGAGTTGCAACTGGAGACTGTTTGTTTTGCCTTTTAGATTGTAGTGACCAAAAATCATAAAGCCCACAACGGGCCCAAATTATGCCATGGTAGACTAGCCTAGTAGATCAGTAGACCCAAATCTAGAGGTCCAAAGTACAAGTCAAATGGAAAACCCAATAATTTGGTTGATCCAGCCCATGATTCAAGGGCACAAACACATTGTGGTAAGTTGACCCAGTAATTTGGTCAACTCAATCGAAGCCCAAGAACCACTGTTCCTACTTTGACTCATGTACAATCAATACTAGCCTATTGGAACTCCTTCCTACAAAATAGGGAGATGGTAGAATGAGACTTGACTATATCACCACTTGAAATCTAGGGATAACTATGATGACTATTTTCTAGTGCACAAAATATACATGCTGAAAACACGTGTAAATATATACGATCTACAAGTAATACATCATTAGTAAAATATCGTTCTCACGAGAATTGCCTAAATTACATATGTTAATTACTAAACTGATTAAGACTAAATCTTATCCAAACTATCGAAATAATAAATTGTGAAATTAAAATAAAAAATGACATAAAGTAAAAATAAAAAGAAACAAATAATTAAACTAAATCACAACCAATGGAGACCAGATTCTTGAGTTACAATTTCACCCTATGAATTCACTCAATCTATATTTCTACCATTGTTAATTTATTCCTATCATGTGATTGATCGAATATTTCTAAAGTATCCACAAGCCTCTTTCAAATGGTTGAGTGGACTTACCTAATCACTTTACTGACTATATGCTTATGATTGTTAGTTAACTTAGGCAAATTATGTATCAACTACTCATTATGATTGGATGAGATTAGATACACTGTAACATGTTTGGTGCAATTGAGATCGGATTGTATTTAGCAAATTTAATTTAATTTGATCAATTTTTAAATAAAATAATGAATTATCTTTAAATATATTTAGTGTAAATAATAAATAATAAAAATAGAAACTAATTAAATATAATATATTTTTAAATAAAATTAAAATATTTTAATTTATAAAACTATTTTAAACAAAATTTATAATTATAAATATATTTAATATTATCATTATTAATTAATTTACTAAAAATTATTTTTTTGATACAACATTAAAAATTAATTAAAACATTTAAATACAAAAATAAAATAAAATAAAAAGAGAGAATCCCGCTCATGCGAGATTCCTGAAACCCACCAAAATCCTGCTCATGCGATTGGACCTGGAAAGAAAGGGAGCCAAATGTGATAACTTACACTTCTTTAATAGACGGATTATGCAACACTAGAAGACCTGACGATGCTCTCATGCTATGGAATGAAATGGATGTAAAAGGGTGTGCACCCAACAAAGTCGCTTTCATGGCTCTCTGTTCTGAAAGAAGCATGTGTAGCAAATCACACAACACGTCAGATGTTGTTCATATGACCAATAAGTTGATCTCCATCTTCACCAAACAGCCTTCTTTGTCTCCCAACAACCCAGAACTGGTCAATCTTGCACCAAAGCTGACCAACAAAGTAGTCGAAACCGTGTTAAACAACATGAGGAGCTGGAGAGTAGCTCACATGTTCTTTGTTTGGGCATCAAATCAAAATGGGTACAAGCACAATGTATACACTTACAACGCCATGGCGTCAATCCTATCACGTGCTCGACAAAATGCCCCACTGAGTGCTTTGGCCAAAGATGTTGTGAAGTCAGGCTGTTTCATGTCTCCTGGGGCTTTGGGATTCTTGGTTAGGTGTTTGGGGACTGTCGGGTTGGTTGAAGAGGCCAACACGTTGTTTGATCAAGTTCAAATGATGGGGCTTTGTTGTCCCAATAGTTATAGCTATAATTGCTTGTTAGAGGCTCTTTCCAAGTCGTCTTCGACTGACTTGGTTGAGATGAGATTCAAACAGATGCGTGATTTCTGGTGGGGTTATGACAAGTACACGTTCACTCCTCTTTTGCAGGTTTATTGCAATGCAGGCATGTTTGATAAAGCTTTGAGTGTTTTCAATGAGATTCATGATCACGGTTGGGTTGATCAACGCGTGTTTTGTATCTTGGTGTTGGCTTTTAGTAAGTGGGGTGAGGTTGATAAGGCATGTGAGTTGATTCAAAGGATGGAAGATTGTGATATCGGGTTGAATGAGAAGACATTCTGTGTTTTGATTCATGGTTTTGTGAAGGAATCCAGAATGGATAAGGCCTTACTTTTGTTTTGTAAAATGAAGAGGTCAGGTTTTACCCAGATGTTTCGGTTTATGATGTAATGATTGGAGGCCTTTGTAAAAGCAAACAACTTAATGAGGCGTTACTGTTGTACTCGGAAATGAAGAAGTCTGGAAATAAACCTGATGGTGGGATTCTTTCGAAGCTTATATCTTCTTGTTCGTCAGAACAGGAATTGACCCAGTTAGTTAAGGAAAGCTGGGGGGATATGGATGTAAAATCTATGGCATTGGTTTGTAATGCTTTTTTGAGTGTTCTTGTTGACAATGGTTTGATAGATAAAGCATATAATCTGCTTCAGGCCATGATCCGGGGTGAATTTATAGCTGATGTTGGAGGAGATGAGTTTTTGCAATTTGTAGGAACTTTGTGTCTCGGGATACCACTTCTTTCAGTATTGTTATTAATAAAATACTGAGGGATGGGAAGTTGGACCTGGCCCTCAGTCTCTTTCGCGATTTGGATAAGATCGGTTGTAAGAAAAATGTTTTTCTGTATAATAGTTTAATTGACGGGCTATGCAATTCGAATAGATTGGAAGAAAGTTATGAGATTTTGGGAGAAATGGAGGATTCTGGTTATGGACCAACCAGTTTTACCCACAACACAGTATTTGGTTGCTTATGCAGGAGACAAGACGTTGAAGGAGCCCTTGATATAGTGAGGAAAATGCGTGTTCATGGACATGAACCATGGATGAGACATTCTACCTTACTAGTTAAAGAGCTGTGCAAACATGGGAAATCCATGGAAGCTTGCAAACTTCTTGCTGATATTGTTGAAGAAGGTTTCCTCCCTGATATAGTTTCCTATTCAGCTGCTATGGGTGGTTTGATCAATATGCAAGAGATGAATCTAGCTCTGGAACTATTCCAGGATATATGTGCTCGTGGTTATTGTCCTGATGTAGTAGCTTACAACATACTGATCAGTGGGCTTTGTAAGGCCCAGAGAGTTGATGAAGCCGAGGATCTCTTGAATGAGATGACCGTGAAGGGGTTAGCTCCCTCAGTTGTTACCTATAACTTAATGATTGACGGATGGTGCAAAAGTGGTGATATTGATAAGGCAATGCTTTACCTTTCACAGATGTCTGGAAAAGAAAGGGAGCCAAATGTGATAACTTACACTTCTTTAATAGACGGATTAGGCAACACTAGAAGACCTGACGATGCTCTCATGCTATGGAATGAAATGGATGTAAAAGGGTGTGCACCCAACAAAGTCGCTTTCATGGCCCTTATTTATGGTCTTTGCAATTTAGCTAGGCCCAAAGCAGCTCTAGTTCATTTCCACGTAATGAAGGAGAAGGGAATGAAACCTGACATATATGTTTATTTAGTACTGATAAGTGCTTTTCTTTCTGACCACAACTCACCTTTGGCATTTGAGATATTACAGAAGATGGTCAATGATGGAAATTTTCCAGATCCTCTTGATAAAAACTATCTAGTTGTCAGGGATGCGATGGTTAAATTGTCAGAAGACACCCAGACTTCTCTACTTGTTACAAATCTTATTACAAAGAGCAGCATTCCAACTATTAATTTTTCCGACAAGGGAACTGAAGGTGGAAATTAGCTGGGCCATCTGACTTGAACGAGTCACTAGGATTTTAACTACAAGGAATCACTAGGATGTGCAAGGCTGTGTTGGAAGAGCATTTCCTGTTGACTTGAAGTGTTCTTCTAGGATCCTCAAATTACTCTACAGTATTTATTTTTGAGTGGTATCAACTGAAACAGCATCAAGTGAGGTATGTTCCTTAGTTTGACTTTGTTCCATACTTCTTACTCGCATCCAAAGTGGATTTTACGCAATTTATGCCCAATAATCTAGGAATTTTTCCGTATCAATAATTAGCTGGACATAGTTAGATTGGAGTCTTAGTTATTGAAAGTGAATTCTGTTATTTTCATTGCAAGTAAAGCGTACCTATTATTCGAGTGAATATAATAATATTAGGAGTCAATCTTAAAAACCAAATGAGCAGCATTTCTTGTGCCCTGTAAGAAATGGAAAATTTCATCCATGAGAAAGAATAATAAGATACACTATTAGATGTTCAAGCTTACAAGTCTGTTAATTTTAAACATGATACCAAGAAATTCAATTTCTGAAACAGGTAAATTCGGAAGAACAAAATGGTCTAATAAAGTTATATTCTGCATATTGATAGTTTTGCTGTAGTTAGCCATGACATTGAAAGCCTTTTTGTATTAGCAGCCTAATATTTACTACCTCTTATATTATCCAGCATTTAGTTAAGCTCATTTTCTTTATTCAAGTGTGTATCCAAATATTGTTTCCTCATTTGTTATGTTCATAAGTAGATTAGTCTTGCTAGGATGTGACAACTTTAGGGTTTCCCTTACAGTTTTGTTTATCTGTAAATATTGATTGAAATGCTTAAATTTTGTTTCAAATTTTTTAAGCAGAACGCTTTCAAAACTTAGAAGAATTTTGTTGATGTTAGCCATAGACTCTTGTTCCCTCTTAGATCCAATTTTCCACCACCAAAATAACCATTTAGAGGCCGAGGGCTTGAGTTTTTGCCCAAGTCTATGCCTAAATGATGTAATATGTGAGTTGTCAATATTTTATAAATTATAAGATGATATGATAATTAATATGATGTTGATAATTCATATGTCATGTTATTTGGACATGAATTTAAACAAAAGAATTTGGGAAGCCAGTATTAATTATATCTGGGATCTAAAAAATTGCATAAATCATGAGATAATATGATAATTAATATGATATTGATAATTCATATCATCTTATTTGGACATAAGTTTGAGCAAAAAGCAAAAAAAATATTGAGAAGCCTAACATTACTCATGCGAGATCTAACTGAATTTCTTGCTTTCCAATTAGTGCCACTGCCAAGTGACAAGTCATTGGAAGTGATGTGCCATAAGCACAACAATTAATCATGCTGGGAAGTATAATAACTGAATCGCCCTGGAACGGTTTCATTCTATCTATGCCATAGACAATTCCTTACAGAGATGAGTGGCATTCACTGGAATAGTACATTTGATGTGGGCTTAAAAGTTTGAAAGCCCTCTCTTTCCTTTGCAAATCCTGATTGTATTGTTTCTTATGGGTGTATAAATTTCATGTGATTCAAAATTTTAACATGAAGATCAATTTTTTGGCGGTATATTTTATGACATTAAGAAGCTAGATATTAAGAATTGCTCAAGTCAGTATTCAATTGTTATGTCTAAACTACTTTCTTCATATCCCTCATTTTGTTACATCTAACGCATTAAGTTGCAGCCTGTAGACCAAAGCGGTACCATACCGAATTGAATCCAGTCTGTACGGAACTAGACTGGTTATGGACTAGATTGAATTTAGTTTGGTCCTTTTTAAGGCCTCTACAGTGATGCAAACTCCGTATATAGAGATTCAATACTCGTAATCAAATTGAAACAAAATCCTAAAAAAAATAATTTAAATTATAAAAAATCTATGACCCATTGATTAAAGAACCAATAACCAAAGATATAATGACGTCACTCCCAAAAAAGAGATAAGAATGTGGAAAATAAGTTAAGGTTGATAAATCAAGAATCAATCATTATGCAATTCTTAAAGTTCTCAAAAGAATAATAGAGAAATGTTATAAACTTTATTTAATGAACGTTTAATTGAAATTTAAGATTTAATAAGTCTTTTATAGGCATAATAATCCTAAATTAATTAAAACCCTAATTTTAATTAACCCGACACACCTACTCTTCTAAGCATACCCACATTGGACTTTTAATTTAATTAAATGTCTTAACCCAATAATTAAAAACTTAACATAAAATTAAATAAATTAAACTAATTTAATACTAATAAATAAATTATGTCCAAATTAATACAAATAAATA
This sequence comes from Nephelium lappaceum, assembly GCA_021234005.1. NCBI lineage: Eukaryota > Viridiplantae > Streptophyta > Magnoliopsida > Sapindales > Sapindaceae > Nephelium > Nephelium lappaceum. The sequence continues at coordinate 3,752,668 of CM038003.1, forward strand.
AATAACTGTCCAATTTGCGTTAGAATTGTCGTCCAAGCCTTAAGAATGGTGTTCTTGGACTTGGTCTTGGACTTGAATGATATTTTGATGCCTTGATGTCCCCTCAAAGCCATCCAAACCATGTTGTGAGAGATTCTTGGCCCAAATCTCCTAAGTGAGTCCATTTAAAACTTCTTTCATCCTCTTAACTCGAGCCCTTATCATAGGTCCTCCATTAATGCTTAAAGGATCTATAAGTTTGCTTCCTTGATTTCCATCATTCTCTCTCTCCTCAAAAGGATTTGTTCTCAAATTAGCACTTGCATCAAAATCGAAGGAGAAATATCAGAGACATTGAAAGTAGCACTAAACATTATACTCATATGGTTAGTCTATTTTGTATGCATTGTCATTGATGCGTTCAAGCACTTGGAATGGACCATCTCTACACGACTGTAACTAGATTTTCGTTGATCAAGAAACCTCTCTTTGTGCATATGCATCCAAACCTAATCTCATGGTTCGAACACAATTTTCTTTCGCCCCTTGTTATCTTAAGTAGCATATTACTTGGTTCTCCTTTCAATATGTTGTCTAATTTTCTCTTGTAGTTACTTAACAAATTCAATTTTCTTCTTATCATCCAAGTTAGCGCTTTCCTCCATAGGTAAAGTAATTAAGGAATCAAGTCCAATGAAGTAAGTGGATTGAAACCATACACAACCTCAAATAGTGAACACCTAGTAGCTGAATGCACACTCCTATTGTAAACAAACTCTACAAATGGCAAACAATCTTTCCAATTCTTCAAATTTTTCTAGATGATGGAACACAGCAAGGTACCCAAAGTTCTGTTAACCACCTCCGTTTGTCCATCAATTTGCAGATGACAAGTAGTAGAAAACAATAGCTTTGTTCCTAACTTCCCCCATAAAGTCCTCCAAAAATGACTTAACAACTTCACATCTTGATCTGAAACAATGCTTTTCGGCATTTTATGAAGTTAGACAATATCCTTGAAGAATAAGTCAATAACATATGTGGCATTATCGGTCTTGTGACATAGTATGAAGTGAGCTATCTTTGAAAACCTGTTAACCATAACAAACGTCGAATCTCGACCCTTTTTAGACTTAAGTAAACCAATACAAAATCCATATAAATATCAATCTAAGGTTCACTAGATATGGACAAAGGTGCATGCAAACCATAGGGTAAAACTTTAAACTGAGACTCTCTCTATGTTATGCACTTCTCACAAATTCACTTAACATCTCTCTTCATGTTAGACCAAAAGAAATGCTCATCTAACACATCTAAAGTTTTCCTAACACCAAAGTGTCTCATTAGATCAACCTTATGCACTTTTCTAACAAGCAACTCTCTTATAAACCCTTAAGGAATGCATAATCTACTCTCCCTAAACATATATCCCTCATGTCTATAAAATTTGCTAAAGGCAACCTTCTCACAGGCAATATACAAACTAGCAAAATCAATATCATTCACATACAATTTCTTGATATGTTCAAAACCCACATTCAAAATTGAAATCAATGTATACCTGCAAGACAATGCATCACCTACAACGTTATCCTTTCCTTGCTTATACTTGATCACATAAGAAAAGGTTTCTATGAATTCTACCCATTAGCATGCCTCTCACTCAACTTACACTGTCTATTCAAATGCTTTAAGAACTCATGATCAATATAGATTACAAATTTCTTAGGCCACAAATAATGTTACCAAGTTTCTAAAGCCCTAACTAAAGCATACAACTTTTTGTCATAAGTAAGATAATTTAATGATGTTCTACTCAATTTCTCACTAAAATAAGCTATAGGACGTCTATCTTGCATAAGAACAGCCCCTATACCTATTTTTGGTACATCACACTCAATCTTAAATGTCTTAGAAAAATTAAGCAATGGAAGCAATGGTATGGAACACAACTTATCATTGATCAAATCAAATGCATGTTGTTGCTCACTATCCTATTTGAAACTCACACTCTTTTCATAACTTCAATTAGTGGTGCAATTATGGTGCTAAAATCTGTAACATATCTTCTATAAAAACTAGTCAACCCATGAAAGCTACACACTTCACTAATATTTCTAGGTAAAGGCCACTCCCTAATAGCATTAACATTCTCTTTATCTACTTTTATCTCTTTTGACGTAACAATATAGCCTAAAAACCAAATCATATCCATGCAAAAGGAACACTTTTTCAAATTAGCATATAACTTTTCTTTCCTTAACACGTCAAGCACACAATGTAAATGCCTAATATGTTCATCTATGCTCTTGCTGTAAATTATTATGTCATCAAAATAGACCACAATAAATTTTCTAATGAAAGAATACAAAACATGATTCATTAATTTCATGAAAGTACTAGGTACGTTAGTTAAACCAAAAGGTGTGACTAACCATTCATACAAACCATGTTTCATTTTAAATACAGTTTTCTATTCATCTCATTCTTTCATTATAATTTGATGATATCCATTTTTGAAATCAGTTTTAGAAAATACACAAGATCCATGTAACTCATCCAACATGTCATTTAATCTAGGTATGAGATGTTGATACTTAACTGTAATTTTGTTGGCAACTTTGTAATCGATGAACATACGCCAAGTGTCATCCTTCTTAGGCATAAGTAGAATGGTACGACACATGGAGTTATGCTCTCCCTCACATACCTTGTCTTCATCAACTCTTTAACCTGTCTTTCAAGCTCCTTTGTCTTATTAGGATTACTTTTATATGCAAGTTGGTTTGGAATTGTAGCCCCAAGTATAAAATCAATTTGATGCTTTATTCCCTTCTTTGATGGCAATCCATTCAGTATCTCCTAAAGGAATACACTTTGAAATCTTGCAAAAGAGTCATAATAACCATAGACAAAGAACATTAAGGTCAAAGTTAGAAAAACAAGCATATTTGTATAAAAGTACAAACATTTGCTGTTTGACTAGAAAAACAACCCTCACATCGCTCTTTTTTGCATAAACACTCTTTTTTTTTTTCCTTACTTTTCTTTCTCTCATTCTCTCCTTTACACTCGACCTTCCCACTTTTCTTTTACACACACTAATGTTTTGTCACTCTTTCTTTCACAATCAGCTCCCTTTCTCTCAGCCTCACTAGTGTTTGAACTCTCGACCTCTCTTTTTCTCTCACTCTTTTTCTTGTGTTCACTCTCTCATCCTCACTTAATTCTCATACATCTGTTTAGGTGTTAAAGGTACAAGAGTGATCATTCACTTATCTATAGTAAAAGAATATATATTTTTAAACCTATCATGTATTACCCTCCTATCATATTGCCATGAACGACCTAAAAGCAAGTGACCAACATGAATAGATACAACATCATACACCACCTCATCTTTATACCTACAAATAGTGAAAGGAACTAGCACTTGTTTTGTTATTTTAACCTCTACAATCGTTCACCTATTACAACTTGTATGGTCTAGGATATTTTGAAATAGATAAACTCAATTTCTCCACTAACTTAGTGTTAGCAACATTGGTGCAACCACCCCCATAAATAATCAGACTACACACTCTATCCTTGATATGATATCTAGTATGAAAAATATTATCACACTGCACCTCATCATCTTCCTTCACTTGCACACTTAAAGCATGTCTTGTCACTAACAATTTTCCATTTGTGTGATACTCAATTTTAACATTACTAGCATCTTCCAAATGTGACATCTCATCATTATCACTCTCCTCTTCGGTATCTATCTATCAATCCTCCTTTAGAATCATAGTTCTCTTATTAGGACATAGAGAAGCTATATGACCTCTTCCTAAATACCTGAAACATTTGATGTCCCTATTTCCCTTTTAGGTTACCTCGGACTTACCTTTATCTTGGCTGCTACCTTTACCCTCTTTAGGCTTAGTAGTTTTGGCCTTAAGCTTGAGAGATGCCTTATCTTCTTTTCTTCCCCAATTTGACTTCCAAGTGAGTTTATCTGAGTACAACACTATAGTATGTGGCTGATTGGGGGTGGGGCATGTGAATTTTTAATTTAAGAAAAACCTCAAAAAATCATTTGACTTATGAAACAATCTCATTTTTCCATTCATTATTTCATTTTTATCCAAAATACGATAAACATTATAATTTAACAGAAAAAATTGATAAAAATTAAAAAGACATTTTACCCCTAAAATTTTATTTAGAAAAATATAATAATCTTAAAATAAGATTTTAAAATAAAAAATTATATATTAATAAAAACTGATCTCTACCGTCCATCTTACATATAGGTGGAGGAGATCAACACACAAAATCAAAAAATAAAAAATTTGATGAAAATAAGAAAAATAGTTAAATAATGTTATTAAATACAAAAATTAAATACCAATAAAAAAATTTTCTCCACCATCCATGTCATAGATGGATGGTGGAGATCAACGCACAAAATTAAAAAAAAATTTTAAAAATTAATTAAAAAAATGAGCTTCTAGATTGGACCCAGCCCATGAACTTCATCATCATCAGCAATCTCTCATCTGTCATGGACTCTCAACATCAACCTAACTCCATCATTATCTTCAACCTCTCATCTACCATAGACTTTAACATCAACCCAGATTTCTCATCTTCAATCTCCTATAATCATCAATAAACACCATTAAAAAAAAAAACCAATAACAAAAATCAATAACAAAAAAAAACCTCAATCAACAAAAAAAATAAATAGCAGGTAGTGGTAAAGGGTCTCCGTGGTGGAGGGTCTCCACGGTGGAGACCCGAACTTGGTCTTTAGCAATGAAGACCCAGTTCGGGTCTCCATCGTGGAGACTCGAATGGTCTCCACCACTAGAGACCTAGGTGGGTCTCCAATGATAGAGACGCACCTAGGTCGTATGCATCACAAACGACATTATCGTCGATAAGAGAGAGCTTCACATGTTGTTGTCAATGAATTGAAATAGTGTGATAAAGTCATTCATGCCGTTGAACGCACCATGCTGCCATCGTGACCCACCTACAAATTCGAACCCATTATGTTGTCAAACCAAATCATCAACCAAAACCCATTATGCTATTGTCACCATCATCATTGATCAGAGAAAAAAGTAACAAAAATATGGGAGAGAGAGGAAGCAGGAGAGAGAGGGAGCAAGAGAGAAAGTGGGATAGGTGAGAGACCGAGAGAGATCAAGAGAGAGGGGTAGGGGATGATGGTGGCTTCATTTTTCTTTTTTAAAAAAATCTCATTTTCTTATAATTTTATATTTAATGTTATTTATTTTGATTTTTTATATTTTAATTAATTTTTCATGGCTTTTTCCTTTTTGTCTCTGTAGTCAAACAATCAACTATATCAACCTAACGGAATCTATGATCGTCAGGGGCATTATCGTCCTTTCATACGTCTCTAAGGGTAGTTTAGATATTTATTTTAACATCAAGTGATATTTTGGGTAAATATGAAACAATGGGTGGTAAAATTTACTTATTCTCATACATCATAGGTTTTTTGGGATTTTTTCTATAATTTATTGTTAGAATTGTCTCAATCCTTTTTTAACTTGTCACTAAACCTGTGGCCTACATGATAGACATGTAAAGACTCCAAATTCAGATGTTTAACAAATTAGTTTTCACTTTTTATTTTAGATAATATTTAATTTGAATCTTAATAATTTGTAATCATTTTTATTTTCAGTTTGTTTTGTTATATCGTTAGAAGAGTGCTTTAGGTTTCAACAATAATTCAAATTTGCGGTTCTGATCAATTTTAAGATTTATCATTATGAGTTCTGTAGGTTTTTCTTTCTATTTGATCAGTTATACAAAACTCAGTTGTTAATTTTGATTAATTACAAATAAAAATAATTAATATGGAAGAAATTTCTTAAACATGAATTCCATAATTTTTCATTTTTGTTTCATCAAAGTTGGTCGGTAATTTTGTCTTTTTATTTTGACGACTGAATAAACCCATTGACACACATCATCTTTTAGTAAGAGTAGTTGAATATCTATCTTGACGCTAAGAGATCAAGGATTTAAGTCCCCTTTGTTGTCATTTGAAACACAAAGTATAGATTGTGAGTCTTCTCTTGGTAAAAGTTGTCATCTCCCCAGTTGTGAGAGTAATCATCCGAGACGTGCTATCAATAATCCACCTCTCGGTAGGTCCTGACACTGCAATCATCTAACTCATAAGCTGTTAGTACTAAAAAAAGAAAAAAAGAAAAAGGTAAACCTATTGGCTAACTATTCACTGCATTTGTGGATGATGATTTTGAACTCATAAATTAGTAAATTAAACAATATCATCTCATTGTAATATATTGCAACAATAGCAATGATTAAATTACAAAAAGACGATGAAATACATACCTTCAACATGAGTAATTGGATCAAACAAACAGTACTACGGATGATAAGCAATCATAGATGGAAAGCCAACCCACAACACAATATAAGAGCCTTGAACAAATTTTGTGTTTTTCTCTGTTTTATGTCAAAAGATTTTTTGATGTATACCCTAAGACATGCCTGAAACATAGCTCCCAAAAGCTAGGAGGAAAGATCTACACATATGTAAAAAAGATTTCACAAGCACAGTTGTGGTAGAGATGCTCAAACTAGTCTCTCTAATGCAAAGATGGAGAGAGTGGAGCTGATTGCACCACTCAAAATGGCTTTTTAATATTTTTTATGACTGATTTCTTATTAAAAAAAAAAAAATTAGTACTATACGACAAATACCACTATACAACGACTTATTCTATTTGCATCATTTTTTTATAAAGTTCTTTGAAACTTTTTTTTGTTGGCTTTTTATTAGGAATCATTATAATAATACAGTGGTGGATTCAAAAATTTATATGAGATGGAGCATTAGAGTAAAATATATTATATACAATAATATTAAAATCCAACTATAATGTAAATATTATTAATTGATATACCAATACATATCAAACTTATATATACATGTATATATATGAGAAAATTTCCACACATGCTCATAAATACACAAGATGGAATTTAAACCCCTATTAGAGGTATTTATGGGAAATGCATTAATCATTTGATCTATAAATAGATATAAACTTGAAGTGACTGAATCAATTATATCACTACTAAATTTCCATAGTATTACTATTTACTATGAATAATAATTATAATGTTAAAAAAAAAAAAAACTAATATCATAACATAGTAAATGATTTTATAAAAAACATATATATATATATTATTGAATAAAAAAGTTCATATCAAATCAAAATAATACACCTAACAAATGAACTTGGATAAAATCACATTATATTGTAATTAAAATATTTTTAAGAAACAAATCAATAAAATAATAAAATCAACATCATCTAACAAAAAAAGAAATGAAAAATAAAAAATAATTGAAACATCCTAATCTATTAGTAATTGTGATCTTACAAATTTAGATAAGAAAAATTTACAAATTAGATGTTGGTTAAGTTGAAAAATAATAACATTTATAAAACAAGAAATTCAAAAAAAGATAATAATAGAGTGTAAAAGTCTAATAAAAACTTAAGAATTAATTAATTTGTCTCATAAAAAATACATACAATATTATAGGGACAAAAGTATAGAATAAAAATTTAGAATACATATATATACACTAACGTATAATTTTAGTTAGAGTACGACATGGGTTTTATTAAAGTGAAGGGACAGCTTTTGTTAAACGTAATCCAATCGAGAGAAGAGACTGGGAAGCTGACAGACCATTGAGGACCCATTAGAAATGAAAGAACTTTCTCTAGAATAAATTTGTCCTATTATTATAAAAATAAAAAAAAAAAAACAACCGAAAGACAAATAATTGATGCAAGAGCAGAAATTTCAAAAAAGTAGGATTACTAAAGGAAAAAGATACTAGAAAATCTTGTCCAAAATTTGAAATTCAACACTTCTCTTATAAAGCTAATATAATTTGAGGAGCTTTTGTCAATATAGGACCCACTCCAATCTCCATACATTGTTTTGAATTATAATTGTGTGAAAGCAGGAAGTTGTGGAAAAGTATGGAAATTTTACATAAAAATAATCTTTTATCTTTCTTGACATAAAGCGTCAAGGAAAAGACACCAACCAAAGGCACCAAGACTTCGAAATAATCAACGAAGTAAATTTCCAATTTCTCTTTAACGTTTAATTCCATCAAAAGTAAGGGTTGTTTGTTTGTTTGCATTTTTTTTTTTTTTATATGAGAGATGAGAGATTAAATTTAAAGAAAATTTCCCGTATTGTATGTTTTATAACAAAAGTGGAGCTTCAACCTTGATATTTGAGGATTAAGAAAAATACTCAACCATTCTTACTAAGGGTGATATGCACATTTTGCAACCAACCATGTAATAAGAAGCAGAAGGAGCCAGCAGCAGAGGAGGAAATATTTGAGATAAGACAGAGGACAGCAGCAGAACTTTGTGGGAAGGCCCTGGAATGTGTGAAACCCCACTTTTTTGGCTCAATTTGCTGACTGAAATCTGTTTGTAACATGTGAAACTATGATTTCACTTTAAAACAGAAAAGAATATATAGTAACTGCAAATTTAGGTGTGGAGATGCTGAAGACAAGTTGAATTATCAAACTTGTTTGGAACAAGCGAAATAGCTCCAACTTTTTTGAACATATCACAAAGCCTACCTCAATAGCAGGATTGACATTCACTAAAATTTTGTCATTAACTCTGCCAAGTCATTGACCATAAAAAGATACAATAATTGTGTCCATAATTTGCTCTCATCTGATCAAGATCTAATCCTTGCTTTCTCTGAAAAATAATAACTTTTTCAACCATAATTTCAATTTATGACCATCTTTCAGAATTCTTTCCTCAAAAGTTTGCACCAATTAAAATTCCAATTATGATGGGAAAACATTTCTTGTGCTTGTCCTGACAAGATTCTTAAATCCAATAGCAATTTCGTTCAAGCTCATTCAGAGATCAAAAATTAAAGAAACTAAAAGCGCATCTTGAATGATTACTTTCTAAAATTACGGAGAGTTTGTATGCCACACTCTCATGTTTGAGTCAATAACCACAAACACCAAAAACAATGTATCCACAGGGAAGGATTTAGATCTTAACTAAAATGGGGTAGGTATGGCATTATATCAGTAACAAAGCCTTTTAAAGATTTGATTTAACTTGGCAGCTCATAGATATACAATGCAGGCTTGAGACATTTGAACAAAGCCTTTAGTTTTAGTTTTAAAAGATGGCAAATGATGGAGACTTAAACTTTTAACCTAACATATTTAGAAATGACAAAGTACTCTGTTGATACTTGATTATAGTTTATTAGTTGTGTACACTTCTCCATACATGATATTCCTTTTGATTTCTATTTAAAAAGGAACTTCTGTCTATAGTTGCTAACATTTAAAGCTAAAATAAGAAAAGGTTTGATTTTTCAGAATTGGAAAAATTACACTAACTTCCACCAACTGTAGGTGAAATTACACTCTCCTTTGAAAGATCAGTTAATTACACAAACATCCCCTAATAACTACTGACTAACGATTGACTAACTAGAGAGTTTAACCGTGGAAAGGTAAGTTGGATTTTTCAGTTTAACTTAAGAGTGAAATAAAAAAGTTTCTATAGATGTCGCAATCATATTTCGTCACATCAACTCAGAAATTAAAAATAAAATTAAAATAACATAAAAAGTAGATAAATAATATTACCAAAATAAAAAAATAAAAAAACAATCTCAGCTTCTAAATAACTGAATCATCATCAACCTTCAACCCTTATCATCATCATCGTAAGGACCACTGAATGTTACTTTTGCTATTGAATTTAAATCGAACATTAAGGGAGAAGCTGGAGATGTCCTTTATTGATTTTGTCAAAGTCTTGCTGCTTCCGGTTGGTGTCTTTTCCTTGACACTTCACGGCAAGAGAGATGAAGATGTATTCCTTTTATGTAAAATTTCCATGTTTTTCCTCAACTTCCAGCTTTCACACTAGTATAATTAAAAATGTGTATGGATTCAAATCCATTATTGAGAAAAAGCTCCTCAAATTGTGGACAGGACCACTTTCTTCCCATTCCCGGTCCTTACTCCTGTCTCTTTCCTTTGTTAATCCTCCTCTCGGTAGGTCGTGGCACTGCAATCATCTAACTCGTAAGTTGTTAGCACTAAAAAAAGAAAAAAAAAAGAAAAAAAAAAGGTAAACCTATTGGCTGACTGTTCATTGCATTTGTGGATGATAAGGGTAATTAAGTCTGAACTCTAACATCTATAAACTTTAAAAACTTTATTAACAAAAAAAGAAAGGCCATAGTACAAGTATAATTACCACAATTGGGATCTTTTGATGTATACCCTAAAACATGCCTAAAACATAGTTCTCAGAAATTAGAAGGAAAGATCCACACACATATAAAAAAATTTTCACAAACACAGTTGTGGTAGAGATGCTCAATGCTCTCTCTAATGCAAAGATAGAGAGAGTGGAGCTGATTGCACCACTCAAAATGGCTTCTTAATCTTTTTTATGACTGATTTCTTATTAAAAAAAAAATAGTACTATACGACAAATACCACTGTACAATGACTTATTCTATTTGCATCATTTTCTTATAAAGTTCTTTGAAACTTTGTTTTGACGGCTTTTTATTAGAAATCATTATAATAATACAGTGGCGAATCCAAAAATTTATATAAGATGAAGCATGAGAATAAAATATATTATATACAATAATATTAAAATCCAACTATAATGTAAATATTATTAATTGATATACCAATACATATCAAACTTATATATACATATATATACGAGAAAATTTCCATACATGCTCATAAATACGCAAGATGGAATTTAAACCCCTATCAAAGATATTTATGGGAAATGTATTAATCATTTGATCTATAAATAGATATAAACTTGAAGTGATTGGATCAATTATATTAGTATTGAGTTTCCATGGTATTACTATTTACTTTGAATAATAATTATAATGTTTAAAAAAAAAAATAATATCATAACATAGTATATGATTTTATAAAAAATATATATATTGAATAAAAAATTTCATATCAGATCAAAATAATGCACCTAACAAATGAACTTGGATAAAATCACACTATACTGTAATTAAAATATTTTTAAGAAACAAATCAATAAATAATAAAATCAACATCATCTTAAAAAAAAGAAATGAAAAATAAAAAATAATTGAAACATCCTAATCTATTAGTAATTTTGATCTTACAAATTTAGATAAGAAAAATTCACAAATTAGATGTTGGTTAAATTGAAAAATAATAACATTTATAAAACAAGAATTTCAAAAAAAGATAATAATAGAATGTAAAAGTCTAATAAAAACTTAAGAATTAATTAATTTGTCTCATAAAAAATACATACAATATTATAGGGACAAAAGTATAGAATAAAAATTTAGAATACATATACATACACTAACGTGTAATTTTAGTTAGAGTACAACATGAGTTTTATTAAAGTGAAGGGATAGCTTTTGTTAAACGTAATCCAATCGAGAGAAGAGACTGGGAAGCTGACAGACCATTGAGGACCCATTAGAAATGAAATAACTTTCTCTAGAATAAATTTGTCCTATTATTATTAAAAAAAAAAAAAAACAACCGAAAGACAAATAATTGATGCAATAGCAGAAATTTCAAAAAAGTAGGATTACTAAAGGAAAAAGATACTAGACAATCTTGTCCAAAATTTGAAATTTCAACACTTCTCTTATAAAGCTAATATAATTTGAGGAGCTTTTGCCAATATAGGACCCACTCCAATCTCCCTACATTGTTTTGAATTATAATTGTGTGAAAGCAGGAAGTTGTGGAAAAGTATGGAAATTTTACATAAAAATAATCTTTTATCTTTCTTGACATAAAGCGTCAAGGAAAAGACACCAACCAAAGGCACCAAGACTTCGAAATAATCAACGAAGTAAATTTCCAGTTTCTTTTTAACGTTTAATTCCATCAAAAGTAAGGGTTGTTTGTTTGTTTGCATTTTTTTTTTTTTTTATATGAGAGAGGAGAGATTAAATTTAAAGAAAATTTCCCGTATTGTATGTTTTATAACAAAAGTGGAGCTTCAACCTTGATATTTGAGAATTAAGAAAAATACTCAACCATTCTTACTAAGGGTGGTATGCACATTTTGCAACCAACCATGTAATAAGAAGCAGAAGAAGCCAGCAGCAGAGGAGGAAATATTTGAGATAAGACAGAGGACAGCAGCAGAACTTTGTGGGAAGGCCCTGGAATGTGTGAAACCCCACTTGTTTGGCTCAATTTGCTGACTGAAATTTGTTTGTAACATGTGAAACTATGATTTCACTTTAAAACAGAAAAGAATATATAGTAACTGCAAATTTAGGTGTGGAGATGCTGAAGACAAGTTGAATTATCAAACTTGTTTGGAACAAGTGAAATAGCTCCAACTTTTTTGAACATATCAAAAAGCCTACCGCATTAGCAGGATTGACATTCACTAAAATTTTGTCATTAACTCTGCCAAGTCATTGACCGTAAAAAGATACAATAATTGTGTCCATAATTTGCTCACATCTGATCAAGATCTAATCCTCACTTTCTCTGAAAAATAATAACTTTTTCAACCATAATTTCAATTTATGACCATCTTTCAGAATTCTTTCCTCAAAAGTTTGCAACAATTAAAATTCCAATTATGATGGGAAACATTTCTTGTGCTTGTCCTGAATGATTACTTTCTAAAATTAACGAGAGTTTGTATGCCACACTCTCATGTTTGAGTCAATAACCACAAACACAAAAAACAATGTATCTACAGGGAAGGATTTAGATCTTAACTAAAATGGGGTAGGTATGGCATTATATCGGTAACAAAACCTTTTAAAGATTTGATTTAACTTAGCAGCTCATAGATATACAATGCAGGCTTGAGACATTTATGACAAAGCCTTTAGTTTTAATTTTAAAAGATGGCAAATGATGGAGACCTAAACTTTTAACCTAATATATTTAGAAACGACAAAGAACTTTATCGAGACTTGATTATAGTTTATTAGTTGTGTACACTTCTCCATACATGATATTCCTTGTGACTTCTATTTTAAAAAGGAACTTCTGTCTATAGTTGCTTACATTTAAAAGCTAAAATAAGAAAAGGTTTGATTTTTAAGAATTGGAAATATTACACTAACTTCCACCGACTGTAGGTGAAATTACACTCTCCTTTGAAAGATCAGTTAATTACACAAACATTCCTTAATAACTACTGACTAACGATTGACTAACTAGAGAGTTTAACCGTGGAAAGGTAAGTTGGATTTTTCAGTTTAACTTAAGAGTGAAATAAAAAAGTTTCTATAGATGTCGCAATCATATTTCGTCACATCAACTCAGAAATTAAAAATAAAATTAAAATAACATAAAAAGTAGATAAATAATATTACCAAAATAAAAAAATAAAAAAACAATCTCAGCTTCTAAATAACTGAATCATCATCAACCTTCAACCCTTACCATCATCATCGTAAGGACCACTGAATGTTACTTTTGCTATTGAATTTAAATCGAACATTAAGGGAGAAGCTGGAGATGTCCTTTATTGATTTTGTCAAAGTCTTGCTGCTTCCGGTTGGTGTCTTTTCCTTGACACTTCACGGCAAGAGAGATGAAGATGTATTCCTTTTATGTAAAATTTCCATGTTTTTCCTCAACTTCCAGCTTTCACACTAGTATAATTAAAAATGTGTATGGATTCAAATCCATTATTGAGAAAAAGCTCCTCAAATTGTGGACAGGACCACTTTCTTCCCATTCCCGGTCCTTACTCCTGTCTCTTTCCTTTGTTAATCCTCCTCTCGGTAGGTCGTGGCACTGCAATCATCTAACTCGTAAGTTGTTAGCACTAAAAAAAGAAAAAAAAAAAGAAAAAAAAAAGGTAAACCTATTGGCTGACTGTTCATTGCATTTGTGGATGATAAGGGTAATTAAGTCTGAACTCTAACATCTATAAACTTTAAAAACTTTATTAACAAAAAAAGAAAGGCCATAGTACAAGTATAATTACCACAATTGGGATCTTTTGATGTATACCCTAAAACATGCCTAAAACATAGTTCTCAGAAATTAGAAGGAAAGATCCACACACATATAAAAAAATTTTCACAAACACAGTTGTGGTAGAGATGCTCAATGCTCTCTCTAATGCAAAGATAGAGAGAGTGGAGCTGATTGCACCACTCAAAATGGCTTCTTAATCTTTTTTATGACTGATTTCTTATTAAAAAAAAATAGTACTATACGACAAATACCACTGTACAATGACTTATTCTATTTGCATCATTTTCTTATAAAGTTCTTTGAAACTTTGTTTTGACGGCTTTTTATTAGAAATCATTATAATAATACAGTGGCGAATCCAAAAATTTATATAAGATGAAGCATGAGAATAAAATATATTATATACAATAATATTAAAATCCAACTATAATGTAAATATTATTAATTGATATACCAATACATATCAAACTTATATATACATATATATACGAGAAAATTTCCATACATGCTCATAAATACGCAAGATGGAATTTAAACCCCTATCAAAGATATTTATGGGAAATGTATTAATCATTTGATCTATAAATAGATATAAACTTGAAGTGATTGGATCAATTATATTAGTATTGAGTTTCCATGGTATTACTATTTACTTTGAATAATAATTATAATGTTTAAAAAAAAAAATAATATCATAACATAGTATATGATTTTATAAAAAATATATATATTGAATAAAAAATTTCATATCAGATCAAAATAATGCACCTAACAAATGAACTTGGATAAAATCACACTATACTGTAATTAAAATATTTTTAAGAAACAAATCAATAAATAATAAAATCAACATCATCTTAAAAAAAAGAAATGAAAAATAAAAAATAATTGAAACATCCTAATCTATTAGTAATTTTGATCTTACAAATTTAGATAAGAAAAATTCACAAATTAGATGTTGGTTAAATTGAAAAATAATAACATTTATAAAACAAGAATTTCAAAAAAAGATAATAATAGAATGTAAAAGTCTAATAAAAACTTAAGAATTAATTAATTTGTCTCATAAAAAATACATACAATATTATAGGGACAAAAGTATAGAATAAAAATTTAGAATACATATACATACACTAACGTGTAATTTTAGTTAGAGTACAACATGAGTTTTATTAAAGTGAAGGGATAGCTTTTGTTAAACGTAATCCAATCGAGAGAAGAGACTGGGAAGCTGACAGACCATTGAGGACCCATTAGAAATGAAATAACTTTCTCTAGAATAAATTTGTCCTATTATTATTAAAAAAAAAAAAAACAACCGAAAGACAAATAATTGATGCAATAGCAGAAATTTCAAAAAAGTAGGATTACTAAAGGAAAAAGATACTAGACAATCTTGTCCAAAATTTGAAATTTCAACACTTCTCTTATAAAGCTAATATAATTTGAGGAGCTTTTGCCAATATAGGACCCACTCCAATCTCCCTACATTGTTTTGAATTATAATTGTGTGAAAGCAGGAAGTTGTGGAAAAGTATGGAAATTTTACATAAAAATAATCTTTTATCTTTCTTGACATAAAGCGTCAAGGAAAAGACACCAACCAAAGGCACCAAGACTTCGAAATAATCAACGAAGTAAATTTCCAGTTTCTTTTTAACGTTTAATTCCATCAAAAGTAAGGGTTGTTTGTTTGTTTGCATTTTTTTTTTTTTTTTATATGAGAGAGGAGAGATTAAATTTAAAGAAAATTTCCCGTATTGTATGTTTTATAACAAAAGTGGAGCTTCAACCTTGATATTTGAGAATTAAGAAAAATACTCAACCATTCTTACTAAGGGTGGTATGCACATTTTGCAACCAACCATGTAATAAGAAGCAGAAGAAGCCAGCAGCAGAGGAGGAAATATTTGAGATAAGACAGAGGACAGCAGCAGAACTTTGTGGGAAGGCCCTGGAATGTGTGAAACCCCACTTGTTTGGCTCAATTTGCTGACTGAAATTTGTTTGTAACATGTGAAACTATGATTTCACTTTAAAACAGAAAAGAATATATAGTAACTGCAAATTTAGGTGTGGAGATGCTGAAGACAAGTTGAATTATCAAACTTGTTTGGAACAAGTGAAATAGCTCCAACTTTTTGAACACATCAAAAAGCCTACCGCATTAGCAGGATTGACATTCACTAAAATTTTGTCATTAACTCTGCCAAGTCATTGACCGTAAAAAGATACAATAATTGTGTCCATAATTTGCTCACATCTGATCAAGATCTAATCCTCACTTTCTCTGAAAAATAATAACTTTTTCAACCATAATTTCAATTTATGACCATCTTTCAGAATTCTTTCCTCAAAAGTTTGCAACAATTAAAATTCCAATTATGATGGGAAACATTTCTTGTGCTTGTCCTGAATGATTACTTTCTAAAATTAACGAGAGTTTGTATGCCACACTCTCATGTTTGAGTCAATAACCACAAACACAAAAAACAATGTATCTACAGGGAAGGATTTAGATCTTAACTAAAATGGGGTAGGTATGGCATTATATCGGTAACAAAACCTTTTAAAGATTTGATTTAACTTAGCAGCTCATAGATATACAATGCAGGCTTGAGACATTTATGACAAAGCCTTTAGTTTTAATTTTAAAAGATGGCAAATGATGGAGACCTAAACTTTTAACCTAATATATTTAGAAACGACAAAGAACTTTATCGAGACTTGATTATAGTTTATTAGTTGTGTACACTTCTCCATACATGATATTCCTTGTGACTTCTATTTTAAAAAGGAACTTCTGTCTATAGTTGCTTACATTTAAAAGCTAAAATAAGAAAAGGTTTGATTTTTAAGAATTGGAAATATTACACTAACTTCCACCGACTGTAGGTGAAATTACACTCTCCTTTGAAAGATCAGTTAATTACACAAACATTCCTTAATAACTACTGACTAACGATTGACTAACTAGAGAGTTTAACCGTGGAAAGGTAAGTTGGATTTTTCAGTTTAACTTAAGAGTGAAATAAAAAAGTTTCTATAGATGTCGCAATCATATTTCGTCACATCAACTCAGAAATTAAAAATAAAATTAAAATAACATAAAAAGTAGATAAATAATATTACCAAAATAAAAAAATAAAAAAACAATCTCAGCTTCTAAATAACTGAATCATCATCAACCTTCAACCCTTACCATCATCATCGTAAGGACCACTGAATGTTACTTTTGCTATTGAATTTAAATCGAACATTAAGGGAGAAGCTGGAGATGTCCTTTATTGATTTTGTCAAAGTCTTGCTGCTTCCGGTTGGTGTCTTTTCCTTGACACTTCACGGCAAGAGAGATGAAGATGTATTCCTTTTATGTAAAATTTCCATGTTTTTCCTCAACTTCCAGCTTTCACACTAGTATAATTAAAAATGTGTATGGATTCAAATCCATTATTGAGAAAGAGCTCCTCAAATTGTAGACAGGGCTATTTTCTTCACATTCCCAGTCCTTACTCCTGTCTCTTTCCTTTGTTAATCCTACTTTTCCGTACTTTCCGCTTCAACATTGATAATTTCATAATAAAAAGACAAGCAATCACTTCTAGAGAAAGTACTTTTTTGTTAGACTTATATTAATAAGAACAAATTTCCATGACTCCACCTTCTCAAGACTTGCTGCTGACCCCTTAGTCATCGTTCTTCTTGATTGATTACGTCGTAGTTGTTGCTGTCTTTTTATTTTTGGTTTTTTGGTTTTTTTTGTTTTTTGGTTTTTTTTTTTTACATATTACATATTATGAGTACATTAATCATAAACCGGACCCTTCTGATTAGAACACTAAGGTACAGTTAAAATGAAGGCTCTAGGGAGAACTACCCACACGAAGTAAGAGGAACAACCCACACAAATGGGAAAACTGCCCTACGAATCAAGAGGATAGTACTGCAGTTCGAACCTTAAACCAAGGACTCATGAGGTGATTGATTACTTATTGCACAAAAGTATTCCACTACAGAGCTACAATTTTCTTTGTTCTAGTGAAATTGACAGGCAGCTTTTTCACGCCATTCATATGAGTTTTGACGCAGCATTTGCATCCTAATATTTTCGGAGAAAGTAGACCAATGGTATATGACATTAATTTATCATCCCTAAATTAATTTCTAATGTCATTCGCAATGAGAGATGAAAATGTTATCTGATCATAAATTGAAACATCATAAGTTTGGTTCGAAATTCGATCTCTAGCATTATTTTTATTATTATTGTTTAAAAAATAAAAGGCAAAAGATTGTTATAACTATGGTTAGGATAGTGGGGTGTCCCAAAACCCAACTTGTGATCGAATGGGTTTACGATTTTTATCTCCAATCTGAACCGTTTAAGGCGGGGTACCCTGTACTCTACCTATTTTGATCTAGTTCGTTTTAAAAAATAAAAATTTTAATAAACAATAATAAATATTTTAACATAAAATTATATATTAAATTTACACTTAAATTTAAACTTTCATTTTTTTAAAGGGAATTTAAACTTTTTCATTTTTTTTAGGGAATTTAAACTTTCATTTAAATTAAATATATTCTCAAATTTAAATATGCAGTTAAATTCAAACACATGCTTAAAATTTAACATATATATTTAAATTCACTTGTAAATTTGAATTCAATTGAACATTAACTAAAACTATTTAAACTTAAAATTTGCGTACATAAACACTAAAATAATTTAATGAACATAAAATTCATTAAACTTTATACAACAAGGCACTACAGCGGTTTTTTTTTTTTTTTTTTTTTTTTTTTTTTTTAGAATAGGAAGAAAGAAAAAAAGGAGAATAGGAAGAAAGCCATAAGAGTTGAAGATGAAACTCGAAACAAAGAGCAGAAAAGAAAAGGTAGAAATGAGAAACATGGAGAGATAGATGGGAAAAATACAATTCTAGTACTACGAGAGAAGAGAAGCAAGAAAAACATAAATAAAGACAAGAAGAAAAGAAATATAGATTGGAAAGACACTAAGAGATAACAGGAAGAGAAGGGAAAAAGATAGATGAAAAAATGAAGAAAAAAGAGCTTTGGTTTGAAATTATTGCTGGGAATATGAAATTATTGGAAGACTACTTACAATAGTCTACCCAGATTGGTTGCTGGATTCATTTCCCCTGTACTGTTTCAAAGCTGATCTTCTACAGATCTACGTTATTACAGGAACTTACTCTTGAAAAGGTTTGAGACCTCAGAACAGAGCCAGACTAGAACTTCGGTTAACGTCTCAATTAAATTGCAACCTATATTTGTTCCAAGTTTCATGTCATTTGCATATTGAACTTCCGACATTTTCAAAGAATTTAATTGATGCAAATTACTTGCATCAAAGCTCATTGGCTACGATACTAATATTGGTTGGGGATGGCTGTAAAACAGTTAACAGACATAAGGTGTCTGAAACTAGTAAGTCAACTTGGCTACTTCTAGGTGTTTGTTGCTTTACAGACCGAGAAAATTAGTGATAGCTATAGGAGGTTGATGGGAAAGCATGGAAATATTTACATGAAAAGAATGTCATAATGTTCTTGTCTCGGGTCATCAAGGAGAAGACTCAAGCAAGAAGATTGTGGAAATAAGTGGTGGAAATTATGAGCCTTGCGTTTGATGTTTGGAACAGTGCAAAATCAAGAACTCATAAAAGAAAATTTAAAAAGAATATATATATAAAAGAAGAAATATGAAATTTTAATTAAATAAATACTTTTTTAAAGAATTTGAGAGGAGGCATTGGCTCCCTGGACCCATATTGGGTCCGCTACTTACTAATATTAAATATTTTTTATTATTGCCTTTTTATTAAAAAGAATAATGAAAAAAGATTTAATATTATATGACAATACCATTATACAATTACTTATTCTATTCGCATCATTTTCTTACCGGTTTCTTTGAAACTTTGTTTTGATGGTTTCTTATTAGAAATCATTATAATAATACTAAATCTTTTTTATGACTGACCTCTTATTAAAGAAAAAAAAAATAGAAAAAGATTTAGTACTATATGATAGATACCATTATACAATGATTTATTCTATTTACATCATTTTCTTGTCAGTTTCTTTGACACTTTGTTTTGATTATTTATACCTTTGATCACTAACCAAACATATCCATCCCACACTTCAAAATACAATCTCTCATGGCGAAAAAAAATTTTGAAATTCTTATCGTGACAGCTTTCTTAGTTCACATCTTGATCATTTTCTTAGTTGTGGCCGCAGCAACCAACATCACCACGGATCAATACACTCTTCTCGCCCTGAAAGTTCATATAACTCATGATCCTACCAATTTGCTGGTGAAAAATTGGTCCACTACTACTTCTTCTGTCTGCAATTGGATTGGGGTTACTTGCAGTGCTCGACCCTATAGAGTCACAGGCTTGAATATTTCTAACTTTGGTGTTGAAGGCACCATCCCTTCTCAATTGGGAGATTTGTCTTTCCTTCAAAAGCTTGATCTTAGTTATAACCAGCTTTCGGGTGCCATACCCTCCTCAATCTTCAACATATCTTCATTAAAAATCCTTGATCTCAGTGACAACCAGCTTTCAGGTTTGTTTCCTTCCATCATTTCCATCATGCCCTCATTACATGTCATTGACTTTGGTGATAATGGATTATCAGGTAAACTCCACGAAAATACATTCGATTATCTTCCTAATCTGAAAATCTTTAATCTCTCTCAAAACTTATTTGAGGGTGAAATACCGGCCACTTTATCAAAGTGCAAAAATTTGCAATATTTTTCCTTCTTGTTCAATTATTTCAGCGGAATCATATTGAAAGAAATCGGGAACTTGACAAAACTCAAGAAGTTATTATGAACAAAATTGGCATAAGGATTTTTTTTTTTTCCTTTAAATAATAAAAAAAAATTATTTACACATATTAATTTAATTAATTTTCAGGAGAAGTTCCACAGGAACTGGGCAATCTTGCAGAACTGGAACTATTATTGCTAACAAATAATGCTTTATCAGGGCCTGTTCCTTCAACTATCTTCAACCTATCTTCTCTAACTACTTTGGACTTTTCAAATAATAGCTTGATGGGTCACCTGCCTGACATTGGTCAGAATCTTCCTGCTTTGAAAGGACTATATATGTCTCTCAATCAATTCACCGGTGGAATCCCACACAATTTGTGGCGATGTAGGAATCTTCAAATTGTTTCATTGTCTTGTAATCAATTTGGAGGAAGAATACCAAATGATATTGGCAACTTGACCATGCTAGAAGAACTATATCTTGGCTATAACAACTTAGCAGGTACACCATAAATCTCTCTCATACTATGTTTAAATATTTTTTTTATTATTTATAATCCAGTACACAGAGTGAATCGGTAACAAATAAGCATCTCATTTTTTATTAGGTGTATATTAAACATGTTTGTTATATTGGTTTGAACACTAAATTTGTGCTACCGGACAATGTTTGATTCGCATAAACACTAAAACATGATCTAACACATTATTTAAATTGATGACAACAGTAGAGCACAACTTGTTTCACATGTTGTCCCACTATATCAATAAATAAATATAAATATATATATATATTATTTTCTCAATACGAATTGATGTTATCATCGTCAATTTCAAGATACTAATATGACAAAGTCAATTATTTAATGGTTTATATTCTTGAACCAAATAATAATAAGATCAAATCAAACTTATAAAATAATAACTAATATATAGTCAATTATATATATATATATATATATAGTTTTGTGTGTGTGAAATAAAAATTTTATGTAGTTTTGCATTTGTTTGTATTTAACACATTATTAAAATTAAAAGTTTTATTTTATAATTTTTTGCAATTTCAATATAATATGATAATAATTTCAAAAATTATATAATAAGATAAAGTGAGCATCCAAATAAAGACAAGGGCATAAAAAAAGTAATAAATTAAATAATTTAATTAAAAAAGAAGTGGAAATGTACAAACCGTAAATGTAGAATATGTATATATATATTTATATATACATGCATATACAGTCCATAATAAGATTAAATTTGATGATGTAAGAAAATATTAGGGGTTTCAAATAATGTTTTCTTTAATTGGCTATTGACTATTATATCGTAATGGGTTTCAAATAATGATTTTTTAAAAATATATATATATATATATATATATATATTAATGGCTATTGACTATATTGTATTCTAAGTTATACCTATGATTGTCTTGGTGGATATTTAAAAAGTAAATTACATTATCAAAATTTTATTTAAAATAATTTATGTTGAATTATTTATTAAAAATATTATTAAGTTATCAAATAAAATATATTAAAATATCAAGGGTTTATATCTTGGATTCAACCATCTCGAAGGTATGGTATGAAGCAGCCTAGACGTATATTATGGACAAAATTGGCATAAGAATTTTTTTCTACTTTTGTTAAATGATAAAAAAAAAAAATGTTTACACATATTGATTTAATTAATTTGCAGGACAAATTCCACAGGAACTGGGCAATCTTACAAACTTGAAACTATTATCGCTAGCAAACAGTGCATTATCAGGACCTATTCCTTCAACTATCTTCAACCTTTCTTCTCTAACTAGTTTGGACTTTGCAAATAATAGCTTGACGGGTCATCTGTCTAACATTGGTCAAAATCTTCTTGCTTTGAAAGGACTACACATGTCTGACAATCAATTCACTGGTGGAATACCACAAAATTTGTGGCGATGTAGGAATCTTCAAATTGTTTCATTGTCTTATAATCAATTTGGAGGAAGAATACCAAATGATATTGGGAACTTGACCATGCTAGAAGAACTATATCTTGGCCATAACAACTTAGCAGGTACACTATAAATCTCTCTCCTAGTATGTTTAAATATATTTTTTATTGTTTATAATCAAGTACACAGAGTGAATCGATAACAAATAAGTGTCTCATTTCTTATAAGGTGTCTTGTTAAGCATGTTTGTTATATTGGTTTGAACACTAAAATTATGCTTCTGGGCAATGCTTGATTCGCATAGACACTAAAACATGATCTAACACATTATTTAAATTGATAACAATAGTAGAGCACAACTTGTTTCACATGTTGTCCCACTATATAAATAAATATATATATATATATGTATAGATATTATCTTCTCAATATGAATTGATGTTATCATCGTCAATTTCAAGATCTAATATGACAAAGTCAATTATTTAATGGTTTATATTCTTGAACCAGATAATAATAAGATCAAATCAAACTTATAAAATAATAACTAATATATAGTCAATTATATATATATAGTTTTGTGTGTGTGAAATAAACATTTTATGTAGTTTTGCATTTGTTTGTATTTAACACATTATTAAAATTAAAAGTTTTATTTTATAATTTTTTGCAATTTCAATATAATATGATAATAATTTCAAAAATTATATAATAAGATAAAGTGAGCATCCATATAAAGACAAGGACATAAAAAAAGTAATAAATTAAATAATTTAATTAAAAAAGAAGTGGAAATGTTCAAACCGTAAATGTAGAATATGTATATATGTATTTATACATATATATATGCATATATAGTCTATAATAAGATTAAATTTGATGATGTAAGAAAATATTAGGGGTTTCAAATAATGTTTTCTTTAATTGGCTATTGACTATTATATCGTAATGAGTTTCAAATAATGATTTTTTAATATATATATATATATTAATGGCTATTGACTATATTGTATTCTAAGTTATACTTATGATTGTCGTGGTGGATATTTAAAAAGTAAATTACATTATCAAAATTTTATTTAAAATAATTATGTTGAATTATTTATTAAAAATATTATTAAGTTATCAAATAAAATATATTAAAATATCAAGGGTTTATATCTTGGATTCAACCATCTCGAAGGTATGGTGTGAAGTAGCCTAGACGTATATTATGGACAAATTGGCATAAAAATTTTTTTCTACTTTTGTTAAATGATGAAAAAAAAAAATTGTTTACACATATTGATTTAATTAATTTGCAGGGCAAATTCCACAAGAACTGGGCAATCTTGCAAACTTGAAACTATATCGCTAACAAACAATGCATTATTAGGGCCTATTCCTTCAACTATCTTCAACCTTTCTTCTTTAACTAGTTTGGACTTTTCAAATAATAATTTGACGGGTCACCTGTCTGACATTGGTCAAAATCTTCCTGCTTTGAAAGGACTATACATGTCTTACAATCAATTCACCGGTGGAATCCCACACAATTTGTGGCGATGTAGGAATCTTCAAATTGTTTCATTGTCTTGTAATCAATTTGGAGGAAGAATACCAAATGATATTGGGAACTTGACCATGCTAGAAGAACTATATCTTGGCTATAACAACTTAGCAGGTACACTATAAATCTCTCTCCTAGTATGTTTATTTATTTATTTTTTTCTGTTGTTTATAATTCAATAAACAGAGTGAATCGATCATACATGAGTGTCGCATTTCTTATAAGGTGTCTATTAAACATGTTTGTTATATTGGCTTGAACACTAAAATTAGGTTACTAGACAATGCTTGTTTCACTTAAAAAAAAATTAGTCCAATTATTCAATCGTCTATCATTTGATGTGACACTAAAACATGTTCTAACACATTATTTAAATTGATAACTATAATAGAGCACAACTTATTTCACATGTTGTCCCACTATATATATA